>OX579652.1:4370452-4970452 GCA_951230895.1 Carpatolechia fugitivella | reverse complement strand
TTACAAACATGTATCTGAGCTATGCCTGCCAGTATTTTTTTTTTCTTACTAAGGAGTATGTTGTTCTCACTACTTTTTGATCCCTCTATGTTTCTTTTTAGTTTTTTTTCAAAACCCAATATTATTTCGGCCAATATAAATTCGACATAGGGAAATACTTACGAGGTTTCGATAGGTAGCCCGAAATAGCATTTTGTTTCCATTTTATTGATTAATTTGAATAAACATTGGAAAAAAATAGTACCTACATAACTGTGAGAAATAAATAGGTACTGTTAGGAGCGGCCTCCTTCGAGGTGACTGGCTGTTCGTTTAGTTCGGTTGGATTTAAATATTTTGAAATACGAATGGTTCTTTTTTGTTGTTATGACTCGGGACGTTAACGGACTTCCGAGCAGATGATATTTTTCTCAGAGTTAAAAAATATAATAAATACCGGTTATAATTTACCAGCGTTCTTCAATTTAGAGCTTAGCGCCCATCTGGCTACTGCCCCCCGCTTTATTGTACCTAGTTAGTTCCCAATTGGTTTCTCCAGTATATTATTGCTCACATCGAAATATTTCTATTCTAGTAGATCACAGAACTCGTTCTTAAATAAATTGTATTCCTACCTTAAGCAATTTTCGCCTTTATGAGAATTTTTCGGCATTGGCGACTTCTGCACTATGTACCTAACTTATGTTCACAAATAAAGATTTATTATTACTATTATGGGGAAACTTTTTCAGTTCACCTTTAAGGGGAATGTTCCTCAATTAGTGCGATGAGATGTATGAAAAATTGTAATAGTAGGCATTTTGCAGAAACTAACTACTAAATCGTTTTACAGCTTTACTTATGGCCCATAATTAAAGTCATAAAAAACTACACACAATGTTCAATTGATGTAACGCCCATCTCTAATATCTTTGAAAATATCAATGCCATGTACGTCACGATATTAGGACAACGTTTGACGTTATGTAGATGTGCTTTGATGAATAGTGTTGTATCGATGTCGTTTCGAAAAAAAAAACCCTTGTTGAGTCCACCTTACTTATTGCCAATTAGCAATGGTTTCGACGATTAGTATTGTGTTGAGTCATTTAGGGACAATCAAAGGAAAATGGAAAGGTCAATAGAAAACATTACTCTTGTGTTTTTAACATTTTTAGGCATATTAGTATGTCGTTATCGATAACTTTAAAAATTAACGCTTGCAATCTCTATTTATCTATTAAATAGTTTGTTCCGTGGCGTACAGAGCTCAGTAACTTGAAAGTGACGTAGCGTTCAAAAGGTTAATAATATTATGTATTAAATTATAGAAAGATTTTTTGTAGCTAGACGTTATCGTGGCCAAATACTCCAATTGATAAATCTTGTAATTTAACCTTGTAATGAAACAATGTACTTATGAAATAATAAATTCTTGAACATCGTTCTTACAAATGAGTGGCCTAAACTCCTGACTAATGACCACGTGCCTCTTGCTCATTTTCACAAGCCATGATCCAATTCTGAACCTAAGTAGAGTAATTCGGGCGTATGACCGCAGAGCACTATTTATTAGTAGTTAGTGCTCTGCGAATAAGCTAAAACTTTATCATTAAAATTATTCATCAACAGTTCATATGCGTTCTCACCGAGGGGCTTGAGCCTACCTTGAATTAGGGCGATCAGGCCTTAGTCGACTACGCTGGTTCAGTACCACAAGCCAGCCAGTATATATAGCCAGTGATAAAGAGAGTCCGCAATACCTAGTCCGTCGTGATTTTTATGTGAGCCCACAGTATGAGAATGATAATGATTATCAATAAATTTTCATTATTTAAGTTTTGTTTGTGAAATGAATAATCAATTAAACATCCGCAGACGTCCGCGGCGTGATGAACTAGACGCCTACAACAACAAATGGCGAGAGGTAGCAAGTAGCAGAGAGGAGTGGAAGAAGGGGAGAGAGGCCTTTGCCTTGCATTGGGACACAACAGACTACATAAGATTATAAATAATTATCTGTCTCAGTACCATTTTACAAATTTTAAAGCACAGCTCAAACAGTCATTGTAATACCACAAATTAGGTAAAGCCGCGGCGCGCGCCGAGACAGATGGCACACTCGGAGTCGGAACTAAGCGCCATATTCTTACGCAAACATTGATCATTCGCGTTTACAGGCCGTGGTCGGACCATCTCGGACCGCGTGCAGTCGGGTCGTCGCTCGCGAGTATTAACTAGGTACGTGTTTGTAAACGAAACGAACGTTCAAAATTTATCTTTTCCAATGCCGTGCACATTGATTATTTAAAAAAAATATAACTGAGAATGCGAATTTTTTACACATTAAAACACAATAATCATGCTTTTAAGCAATGTAGAAATCAAAGAAAATATTTTTCCGTCACTAATTTGTAAAAACTGGCATATTTTTTATTACGAATAATATAATTATTATCATCACATTATACTTGTTTTCGTTTTTTCTAACTACTTATCGACTCGACCGTCCTTGGCAGCTAAAGCAGCCAGACGCAATAGTATACCTACAAAAAACGTGTTAAAAATAGGTTATTCTTTAGAATTATGTACCTCAAAAAAAAGGAACTCTTTTAGTATCACTTCGTTTATTTAACGAACAGCTATGGATCAAGTTTCTCTTGTAGATCTCAACTCTTTTAAACCGAACTTGGCGCCTTTTTTCATTGTTTATTTTGGCGGGATAACTAAATATAACACAATAGCACAATGCAGGTAAAATGGCGGCAAGCACAGTTGCCGTCGTCGTCGTGTGAGACGTCAAGATGTTTTGTATACCTACTTCATGCTTTTAGATGAATGATGCTCTGTCTACCCATTTAGGAATGCACGTACAATAAGATGAATGTGTAAATGAATTGATGTATCGGTGTAAATGTAAAGCACCTAAACTGCTCTATTTCAGAATTAGTACAGTAGCAACCCTAGGGAGACAACCAAGTTTAGGTAGTTATTTTCGAGAACGGCGGCGGGAGTGGACTTTCTGGAAACGAAACTTATTTATTTTGTGGTAGCAACCAACCCTAGTGAGTCTGGCAAGATGACGTAATTATTTTTGAAGAAGGCGAGAGTGGTCCTTCTGTAACCTTTTTTATTTTATGGTAATACGCTGAGTGTAAACAAATAACAAACAAAACTTCTTAAAAGACAATTAAATTATAATTTCTTAAAAGTTTCCAAAGGGGAGCAACCAAAGTGGGCTTAAATATTGTTAAACCCGATAATAATAATAATATTAAAAAAAAAATAGTATCAACTAATAAAAAATTAAAACGAATTAATAAATATACCTTAAACAGACATTGAAAAAAAAATTAAATCACGAAACATTTTGAAATAATATATAATGAATTTTGCTGCCTATATGAGAGTAACAAATTAAATATAAAAAAATAATGTTTTGTAAGACTTTCAATCGATTGATAACGCCAAAACTAGTGTTACCAAATACATTCACTTTTTTTTATTTTGGTACTAAAATTCCAACATTTTTGAGAAATCCTTATTACAGACAACTCAAAACATTTAATATTATAATAATATTTTTATGTTCATATTGAAGCCCAGAAGTCAAACATTTTGGTTGCTCCCCTTTACCAAAGTTTCTAAATCCCAAGTAAATATTATACGAGTAACACTATTTGATTTGATAAACTCTTTCCAAATAAAAATTACATCTTCAATCGTATCACTCGTATAATTGCGGTCAAACTTCACTTCAGGTAAGTTTGTTTAACCTTCAATTATTCTACGTCACTGCATCCTCGAGATTTACATATTCACCAAGTAGATGTTCAGAGAATCTTTTTTGGGAAATATAATGGTAACAAATTAAAACATGAGATAACAGCATGTAATCGGGCCTGATTTATTTTTAGCTAATACAGATTTGCATTTAACATCAGTGTAATCATTTATATAAATCTTTATCCATTTTCAGATACATTGAAAACCGCTGCAGCAAATGTATTTTGATTGTTTTTAATGGCAAAAATAAGAGAATTTCCTGACCAACCTGCTGCTCTTTTAATTACGTACAATTTGTATGGCGGCCACTTCGACTCGGTTTTGATCCGTAAAAAAAACGATCCGGAGTGAGAATTTACGGATCGAACACGAACCGGATACGTATGGGTTTGTAAGCGTCCATACAATTACTAGGACGGCGAAACCGGATCAGAAACGGATAAGAATCGAATAAGAACCGGATACGTGTAGTGCGCAAACGCCCTAAGGCTGTCTGTTGTCAAAATAAAATAAAATTGCTTTCACGAAATAAAGACTTACGATATATAATATTGAAAAAGGAAGTAAAAAAATTACAATACAATATGGTGACACTTGACGGTTTGATGAACTGCAAACAAATTCGTAATAAGATGATATCCTGGTAAACATTGTCATCATGAGAAGGGTGTGATGACCAGCACAGGCTACTCCAACTAATAGTCCTTTTGGTCCCTCAGCTGGATCCCCCGTATTATGACACACCAGTGGTCCACCAGAATCACCCTGCAGCAATGCAATATAAAAAAATATTACCCCTAATAAATATATAGGTATAAATATTATTATAATAATATAGTCATCGCACTGGGAGAATGCCGTCCTGAAGTTTATCACGTGACCATTTTTATGTGATGTACACTAAAGTCAAAGTCAAAGTCAAAATAATTTATTTCCATAGGATGTTATTACATCACTTAGATCCGTCATTACATTTTTTTGGGTGAGTTCACTAACACAATGGCGGAATCTGTGGAGAAGAGCTCACCGAAGAAACTCCACAGTCGTCGCATCTTTTGTGTTTCCTTTTTTAAATAAAATATTGTCAATTACAAAATTAATGCTTATTACATATCGAAAAAGCCTGCTACTCAAACAATCTATTCCCATGGACACCTGTCTTCTAAGTAATCAGATATCCTATAGTAACCTTTTTTATACAATTTCTGTTTTATAATTATTTTAAACTTGTCTAAAGGCAAGTTTTTAATATCAGTAGGGACCTTATTGTAATAGCGTATACAATTGCCTTTAAAAGAATTACTAATTTTATGTAGTCAGCTGACATAAGCAACCAACTTGTCTTTATTTCTAGTATTAAAATTGTGTACTTATATCACTGTGCTTCTGAAAATTACTTATATTTCGTTTTATATACACAAGATTGTCATAGATATATTGAGACACAAATGTCAGAATATTGATTTCTTTAAATTTTTCCCTCAGTGACACTCTAGGCCCTAATCTATAAATTGCACGAACAGCCCGTTTCTGCAAAATAAATATACTATTAGCATTCGCAGCGTGACCCCACAATAAAATACCATAGGTCATTAGACTATGAAAGTAACTGAAGTAAACTAGTCTAGCGGTGTCTACGTCGGTAAGGGCTCTAATTTTTTTAACTGCGAACGCTGCTGAACTCAGTCGCTCACCTTGAAGTAACGCTCCATAAAGCCTGGTCACATAAAATAGCATTTTGCGTACAATTTATATTTTTATATAACGAAACACTATTTTATTTGAAAATCAAATACAAAATATCAATTGTCAATGAGTTAAACCGAATCCGATAAGGTAAAAAATAAAGAATTATACATTAAAGAATTATACAAGAATTATATATTTAATCATTTATTTGAAATTGCACAACGTGAAATAATAAGAAATTGCAACTGCAGTATTTCAATTAGCATGGTAGGATTCCAGTTGAGACTTAACGTTAAGAGCTATAATTAATCTATTGTTGTGTGGTTATAAGCTAAAAAAAACTAATCATACAAATCGATTTTAAAAACTAAGTAATTAATATCGATTTTTGGATATTTTCGTATATTTTCATTACTGAATATTTTGTGCTACATCACTAAAAATAGTCACGTGATAAACTTCAGGACGGCATTCTCCCAGTGTGATGACTATAGTAACTAGCCGATGATGTCTGTAATGACAATATATTTAACCCTAGATAGAAAGAAAACCCACGTCGAAGCGACGTTATCGATTTTTAAAAATCGATATAACTCGTTTGTTTTTCGCGTCACTAAATTGGCTGTTTCTGTCAACTCATTTGGCCGTCGTCGCAGCTTGCAGGACACAATCGTATTGTTCCGGTAAGTTTACACTTTCGTCAATATTTACCTACTGTACGTCGAAGTGACGTATGGTTGTCTTTAGTGTACAGTGAAATATGGCCTGTCCTAAGTATGTACCATTGAGACCAAAATGAATAAAAAGTGATTGATTGATTGATTGAAAAGTTTACATTGTAAATATATGACTGACGGAGACATTTCTGAATGTTTAAGTTTTGTAAGGTAAAGGTGCGTACGGACTTAAGGCACGCCTCGCGCGCGACGCACATGCTCGGAGCGATCCATCATCGGCTGTCGATTTTGTGACCGTGCTCAAAAGCGCCTCGGTGCGCATGCCTCGCAAGTGTAGATGTGATTTGAGCACGGTTCTGCTGAGCCAATTTTTTTACTTTTATACATTCGTTCTTTCGAACAAGGTCATAGGCCATTAGTGATCCAAAGGACTAGGCTTTTAGCCCTCTTTTTCGGTGCGGAGCCTTTTCGTGAGGGCTCTTTAGCCCTTTAGCCTTGCGAAGACTTTTAGCTCTCCGAGGACCAAAATGGACCATAGGCTTAAGAAGCCTAAATAGCCCTTTAGCCTCCGAAGCTTGTCTAACGAAACTTGAAAACTACTACGTATCCTACACCTTGTCGTCATTAACGTGCTGTCTTAGTTCTTGCAACTGCGGTATTAACAAGTTAGAACGAGATAGCAACAGTTAACATGCCTTCTGATAGCGGCCTTGTTTTTTTCATTGAACGAATATTATTTAATTTAATAAAAAAAAAATATCGGTGTAAAATGATTTGACATGCAGTTTTGGTTTATAAACAAGAATGCAATGTTTTAAATGTAAAAAATTCAAAATGGCGGCCAACTTTTTTGTTAATGGACCAATTTCGGTGAAATTTGGTTTCCCATACTGTTTAAGCATAAACACAACATTGAAGTTGTAAAAATGACAAAAATCTAAGATGGCGGCCAACTTCTACGTTTATGGACCGATTTCGGTGAAACTTGGTTTGGCAAACTGTTTTGGCATAAAAACAACAATCATCATCGTCATCATATCAGCCTGTTAAAGTCCACAAAAACAACAATGCATTTGTAAAAATGTCAAAAAATTCAAGATGGCGGCCATCTTTTTTGTTTATAGACCAATTTGGGTGAAACTTGCTTTTACATACTGTTTTGACATAAGAACAGCAATGCAGTTCTAAAATTCACAAAAATCCAAGATGGCGGCCAACTCTTTTGTTTTTGGTCCAATTTCGGTGAAACTTGGTTAAGCATACTGTTTTAGCATTAAAAAAAAAAAAAATAATAATAATAATAATTTATTTTCTGTATACTTAAAGGCTAATACAACATAGTGGCTGATCCCTCCTTGTAAGCTAGAAAGCCTGTGTTTGGAGGGACCGCTCTTCCTTATATATTATTAACTTGCTATTTTATTATTAGAGCCATTAATAACAGGTGATATGCGTATACTTATATCTAACTAAAACTACTAAATTACTAACACCTAGACATAAAATCTATTCAAATAAACGTTTATCCGCTTACTCCGCTAGTCATCCAATTAAGGTTACAATTATTTTATTGTGTTAATGCTATATTTATGTGTGTTGTGTGTTTGTTTATATGTCTGTGTATATCTTTTATATATATATATATATACTATAGCTATATGTATTTTATGTAGATATATAATATATGTTTAGTAGTTATATTGTATTATGGTACTTAATAAAAATTAAATGTCAAAATATCTTATGTAATGTGTTCCAGTAGAAGCTCTGTATCTCCGTAGGACTTATTCTGTATCCATTTCATTAAAAGCTGTTTACAATCCCGGTAACTTTTGTCATATATATATATTTCTTTGTTTATTTTATTGTATAAATGGGCCGAACGTGAGTTATATTGAGAGCGAGCAAACATAGTTTTTGTTTTAGGGACATTAGCAACAATGTCTTTACGCCTTTTCTTTGTAAGAGCAGAGTCGTATGGCAGCGATTTATGTTTTTTAGTAATTGTGAATACGATGTATAATTTTCTTACTGAGAGCAAATTACTAGTTTTATACAACGCCTCAGTTGGAAACAATCTTTTCTTGAAGTACATGACTTTAATTAGTGTACGTTGAGCCCGTTCCAGGTTTAGAAAATGAGTTTTTGTTGAACCACCCCAAACAGGGATGCAGTAGGTCAATACGGATTGTACCAATGAGGTGTATATTTGATTTAAAAGTATTTTTGGAGTGGACTGTAGACTATCATCTTTTTCCGGAACTACGTACCTGAGAGTTTTGAAGATCCAGATTAGCTTCCTAACCCTGTTCGTGACTTGTTCAAGATGGTGATGCCAAGACAGTCTTTGATCTATCAAAACTCCCAGGTACTTAGTATGTGTTACTTTTTCTATGTTTGGGCAGTTACAATTACCATGGATATTATTATTATGTGGATTATTATGATTATCATTATTATTTTGTGTTGTAGAATTATTATTCCTATTATTATGGATATTATTATTAAGACAACCGTGTATCTTTATAGAAAAATCATGATGTGGCTGAGAATTATTATAAATGCTGTAACAAACGTAGTTGGTTTTGGATGTGTTTAGCGTAAGTAGATTTTTTTGTAGCCATTTAGCAACCTGAGCTAGTCCGCTCTCAGCATTAACCCTAACCTCTTCCCAATTCCTACCAGCAAAGACGACGGCAGTGTCATCTGCATAGCAGATTATTTTGGCATTTTTTATTTTCATCTTGCACAGGTCGTTAATGTAGATGAGAAACAGGGTAGGTCCAAGGACGCTACCCTGCGGCACGCCATATGACACCCCCACCTCCCCACCGATGATATCTTGGAGCTTAACCCTCTGTTTTCTATCCGTCAGATAGTTTCTGAGGAGATTGAGTGCATTTCCTCTAATTCCAATGCTTTCCAGCCTCCGTACAAGGATCGGGACAGAGACGGTGTCGAACGCTTTTTTCAGATCAAGGAAGACAGACATACATTTATTACCCTTGTCTAGTTGGTCAGTAACCATTGAACTTAACTCCGTAATTGCATGTTCTGTCGATCTTCCTCGTCTGAAACCATATTGCGTCGGCGATAGTATGTTGTATCTTTCTAAATAATTAAGTATTCTAGTGTTAATGAGTTTTTCCAGGATTTTCGATATAGCGGGTAAAACTGCTATAGGCCTGTAGTTGCTAACATCGTCCCTGTCCCCACCCTTGTACACCGGCGTAATAATCGATTGTTTTAGTGCGTCTGGGAATATGCCCTGTTCAAAACACAGATTAGCAAGATGTACAATAACAGGTACAACTTCTTCAGAGGCAATTTTCAAAAACTTTGTGGGAATATTGTCCCAGCCAGGTGCACTGTCAGATTTAAGGCTCCTTAGAATGAAATTTACCTCATCGCAATCCGTGCTTAGTAAAACAAAGGAATTAGGGGCAGTTGTCAATTGATCAGGGTATTGGTTAGAGTCACAGTTTGTAAGAGGCGGAATTTTCTGAGCAAGTTGCATTCCTATATTTACAAAATAATTATTGATATAATTTGCTGATTCTATTGGTGAAGGCGTAATATTTACTAGTTCATTGTTGGGATTTAAAGATTTATTGGAGTAGGTAATATTTTTTATGGTATCCCATAACAATTTATTATTTTGCAATGAATTCACGATACGAACTTTGTCGTGGGCTCGTTTGACTTTTTTTATCAAGTTGTTACAGTAATTACGGTAACGCCGGTAGGTTATACGAAGTGTTTCATTTTGAGGGTCATTACATAGTTGTTTTTGGAGTGCATTTCGATTTCTTATACATCGTAGTAACCCCGGCGTGATCCACGGTTTAATAATTCTCTTGCTGCAGGGTATGAGGGTTATCGAAGAGTTTTTTTGTATAGCTTCCACGATTCTATCAATTAAAACGTTTGTTACAAAATTAGGGTCATCACAGAATAAAAGCTCTGATAAGTTCTTATTTTGCAGGTATTTTAGTGCACTCTCAAAATCTATCTTGGTTTTAGTTTTATTTATTTTTTGTGTGTGTTTTAATTTAGAGATGCTTAGAAATGTAGTGAAATGATCTGTAGTTGTAGTGTGTAAAATTGCAATTGATGCCATAAGTTTTGTTTTATTTATTTTTAGCATAAGGTGGTCAAGGCAGTTTTGCTCTCTAGTTGGCTTGGTATGCCCAGCTAGGATACCGTAAAGCGAAAGCATATTAAGATAGCTCGTTCGATTTTGGAATTCATGAGAAGGCTCCAGGGGTTTGGGTCTGATATTTATATTTATATCACCCGCAATGATAATACTACCCCTCGTGCGAATGGTGTCAAGCTGTGTGCTCAGAGAATTAATGAAAGTTTCTGCATTTGTGTAAGATGGAGATCTGTATATACAAAGGACGGTGCTATTTAATGTTTCTAATTGCAGGCATGAAGCTTGTTTTAATTTTATTTCCGTGATCTTATGCTTCAAGTTGTTTTTAACATAGACAGCCACGCCGTCATTCTGATTGAGCTGTACGGTAGTTTGGTACACTGAGTAGTTGGGTAGTTGTGGAAGGGGTTTGTTGCAGTTAAGCCTACACTCAGTCAAAATAATTATGTCTGTGTCAAAGGAAAACGTAGATAATGTGAGTAAAAAGTCGTCAAAATTATGGTATATACTCCTTATGTTTTGAGCTATTATCGTCAGATCATTTTTTTTTATTTGTATCTGATTTTCGAGCTGGGTACTACTATCACATTCAATTACGCGAGCTATTTCAATATTGTCAATTTCATTCAATTCTTGTAATGTGTTATCCATATTCGAAATAAAAAATTAAACATGTCATTTTGATATTAGTGATAGCGTGGATCGCGTGCTTGGTAGTTACGGGAGTCTGCTGAATGTAAGGATACAGAGAACATAGTTGTTTGATATGAAACATATTTTTGTAACATAATGGGGAACGATTTTCGGGGTAAAGTAGTATGTGTTTTATTTTATATTGTGTGTGTTGAGTAATATATACGTATTGTTTAGTTAAGAAGAGTAGAAATAAAAGCATTTTGCACATATTAAAGTAAATGTTCAAGTGGAGGGCAGCGGTATGATTTTTAAATGGATATGTAACTATATAATTAATAGACTGTGGGTTTACGGCTTGATAGTTTACACAGGGTGATAAACAGAGACACATTTTTATACAAGCTATAGGTTGCGTGTTTGTAGCTTCACAGGACATACAGGATGTTGTGAGTCATTGCTGTTCTGAGAATAGTTTACGTACTTGTTCTTCAGACTTTATCCAAATGACCGGGGAGTTTTCATGCTTACGCACATAGACTTTTCCATAGGATGTCCAAACAAATCTGTAATCTTTGGATTTAGCAAGATCACGAGCCAGGTAGTGTAGACGGGAGCCCTTATAAGTGAGGTTTTCAGAGAGAAAGATCGGTGTAGTTTCTTGAGTTTTGAAGCCCAAGTGCATTGCACATAGCTTTGTATGGTGTTTTACATTGAAGGACTTGGCCATCTTTAAGAATTCAGTCTTCAGTAAGGCAGAGCCGGTTTCCACGACGATCGGGGTGTTTCTTTGTTCAGGTTTCTTACTTTTCACTCTATAAATATCCTTAATGTCGGATTTCGCTAATTCACAATCAACAGTCTTCGATAGAGTTAACACCATTTCAATTAAATCTTGCTTCGTCTCCTTTTCCTTTTTAGGCACACCCTTTATTTCGAGATTCGTTTTTCGGCTGAGAAGCTGAATGTCTTCCAGCTTGTCCTCCAGTAACATGATGTATTCGTGGTCTTCCTTTGCCATATGCTCTAATGTACTAACCCTTTTCATAAGCTCTTCGTTCTGTGAAGCTAAATACGAGATCGAGGCCTCGATATTTTTGTTTGTCTCTTGAATCTCCTTCATAGTTGACTTAAGCTGTTCCATGTCTTCCCGCTGCGATGTTGTGAAAGTCGTGATAAGCTGTCTCATCTCCAGTCTAAAATCGTTGAAAAAGCGTTCTTCCTTCTGGCCTACCTTAGAAGCAGGGTCCAAGCTAAGCACGTCGAGAAAACGTTTCTTTGGATGTTGGTCTGCTGTAGAGGTAGGTTTAACAACCGAGAGCAATTACGAGTTGAGCAGAAACAATGTACACATTTCTAAAGCTGAACGCGCAAGTAGACGAGCCGCAGGAACCGCATGCACCGCTATTTGCGCATTTCCTCATGGTCTCCCGTACTTTTTTACCGTTCGCGCAAAACGCCCAGTGCAGCTTAATATTTGACAAAACGCGGATGTCATCCGCCCGCACCGTCTTCGCCACTACGAACGCGCCCATCCTCGCGCGCTTCTGAAATCCATACATCAACAGAATTCTACTAAAATGCGGGTCGTGGGACGTCGAGAGTGCTCAATGTTGGATGCTATTTATAAAGATTTATACACTGTGATCATCGCTGCGCGTCTAGGTACTCTTTCACCACATAAATGTGATAGAGGCTGCATTTCCTGTCTGCTGTGAAATATTATAAAGAGTAGAATAGACTAGAATATACTTTATTGCACACAAGAGATACACAGAAAAAAAAGCAGTTCAAATAATAGTGTACATCTGTACATCTGTACCTGTATTCCTTGCGTTTTTTCCTGTACCCGAAGGTTGCCTGGAAGAAATTGCTACCTTAGCAATAAGGCCACCTATCTAGGTAGGTAACCTAGATAGGTGGCCTTATTGCCTTATTACTGTGGCGGGTACAGGAAAAAACGCAAGGAATACTTCGGGATAGTGTGTTATGTATAAAAATAGAAATATTAATAGACTTCTACACTAATACATCACATAATTAAAGATTTACAAAACGGAACATAAGGGCATGGGATAAAGTTTGAAGTTCACTATGGAAAGTAATTAGATATAATGTGCTAAACGTTGAATACCGGTTCCGGATACACGGTTTTTGTTTCTATAGTATCTTACTTTAGACACTGAATAAGTAATAGTACTGTGCCGAGGCATTCGTCCTCGGCAGCCTTTCTTGCTGGCAGTTTTATCTTTCATTTTAAATTAATTTACAAATTTAGATTTCTTACGTTTCGATTTTGCCTTTTTTCTGCTAAATTCTTCACTTCATGTCCTGATCTCCGATAGTAAACTCCAAAAGCTTTTCTACTATTTTCCATGTCAGTTATATAATATAAAATATATAATATATAAATATAGAAATACCTTTTTTCTTCGGACTGTGCCCTCGATATTGCCACACTTTATTGTATTTTTATTCTACAACACCCTTCGTGTGGTGCAGCAGCTTGTGGCGGCTGCTAGGCCACAGTATTAGTGTCCTTTCGGCCGCCATCGAAACTGAGTTTCGTAACCAGTTACGATCGAGGACTTATTCGTCTATGGCTGGTTACGAAACTCAGTTTCGATGGCGGCCGAAGGGATTAGTGTAGCCGTAGCCTTAGAAATAACTCTTCGCATCAAAGAATAAGCACGTATATGAATACAACTTGCTCCGTTAAAAGTATCCTATGTGATCCAGGTTACTATTTCCATTCCAAATTTCGTCAAAATCCGTCGAGTACTTTAAGCGTGAAGGCGTTACAAACATCTAAACATCAAAATATGTTTCAAATTTATAATATTAGTGTGATGTTATGCTAAGAAAGCTCTCGAATGATTGGATGAATATTTAGTTAAATCGATATTTAAGTAATTTTCATTTTGAATTTCAATTTAGGGTTGGCAGGCAAGGCGTCTGAGAGTTTTATCAGATGGTACTGCACGAATGGCTTTTTGTAGAGTTAATCCAGATAAAATTTTGTTAGGTTGCATTTTTGCTGTAAAAGAATATAGACTTTATTTTAAATATTTACTTCAAACGGTTTTGTGTATTTGAAATTATGTGGCAATGAAGTGGTAAAAATAACGACAAACTACTCCGTCATTATTTTAATAATTATAAAGCGAAAAATGAAAAATTTTGTCGATCTTGGACAGGACTCGAACCTGCATCTCTTTGGCTATCCAGGCCAGAAACAGGCGCATTACCAATTATGCCACCAAGCTCTGTAAAAGATTGCGACACTGCTTTTTACTTTAATGCTCGGAGTGCATTACAGGTTCGAGTCCTGTCTAAGATCGACAATTTTTTTCATTTTTATAATTATTAGATATTTTGTTAACAGACGTTATCCGTTTTTACTAATTCGCTGCTACTGCAAAGCTTCAACGTACAAAAGAGTGTAGAGCTACTCACCTGAAGGGCGCTACACTATAACGCAGAGTACTATAATAACTCGATCAGTAACTTTAATTAAAAACCCCCGAAGCAAAAAAGCAAAACATTAAAAAGTAAAAAATAATACCTATTATTGAGCCATCAAATTCGATAAAGTAACACCTATATATTTTAATTTTATTAGAGAAATTGATGGATGGCACGATTTGGTTTGCTCGTTGAAATGACGCTATAATGTCGCGTCGGTGTACCGCTTAAGTCAGACGCTTCATTTGATTGACTATCTATTAATTTGTTAGCATATCCGACCAACTTGTTTTCATACGATATTTTTTTTAAAACTTAGCGGTACCCCGACGTGACATTATAGCGTCATTTCAACGAGCAAACCAAATCGTGCCATCCATCAATTCCTCTAATAAAATTAAAATATATAGGTGTTACTTTATCGAATTTGATGGCTCAATAATAGGTATTATTTTTTACTTTTTAATGTTTTGCTTTTTTGCTTCGGGGGTTTTTAAATTTTTAATTTATTTTTATTTCATAATTTAAATTTAACTTTATAACAAATAAATTATGATATATGAGTACACTTATATCTAAAAGAAAATTGGAGAGTATTTTTACTTTGAATCGAAAGGACATATGGAAAGTAGTCAGATCCCCTCATCAACTATTAAAGAGCTGATGATCTTCAAACGGCTGATCAGGTCATGGTTACCTTTCCATATACTTTCAATATTATTGAAGGAATACGGTACCAAATTTCGAATCGATAGGACATATGGAAGTAAGTCAGATCCCCTCATCAACTATTATAGAGCTGATGATCTTCAAACGGCTGATCAGGTAATGGTTACCTTACCATATACTTTCAATATGATTGAAGTAACAAGGTACCAAATTTCGAATCGATCGGAGATAAGGAAGTTCATCAGATCTCCTCATCAACTAGAAAAGAGCTGATGATCTTCAAACGGCTGAAGAGATTTTCATGAAACATGGCTAAGAACACTCAGGGTAAAATTATCTATGTTACAAAAAAAACTAAACGAAAATCGGTTCATCCGCTTAGGAGCTACGATACCACAGACAGATACACAGATACACAGATACACAGACACACAGATACGTTAAACTTATAACACCCCTCTTTTGCGTCGGGGGTTAAAAAGATGAATTTTCGTATCAGTTTTTTAGCAATTTCTCTTGAAGATTAATTATAAAGTAAAAAATATTTTTTTAACAACACGTTTTAACGCACTAAAAAGTATAAAATAATTTTATTGAGATTTTTATTGATGTAGTACTCTTGTAGGTAAAACGTTGGTAAAAATTTATTGAAATAAAAATTTCATTATTACATTAAGTACTGAGGCCCTTCTTCATTTACCATACAATTCCCTAGTTCAAAGATTAGGGTCTTCTCAAAAATACTAAACACCACTCGACACTACTGGCAATAGTGTGATTAAATTTTGTTTTTTGCCCGTACTGAAAAATCTGACGCCTTTTTGAGGTATTAATATTATTATAACTGTTAAATCTGCTTTAGTGAGTACACAAAAATCACGAATACATGGTTATTTTTAATCAATAGACATACTTTAATATCAAACTATGCAATCCCACTGCTAGAGGCCTCCCCCGATTTTTTCCACCGCTCTCTCTCCTGCGCATGTTCTGGCCAGTCTACGCAAAAGGCATCCAAGTCGTCACACCGCCGCCGCCGCCATCTCTTTTTGGGTCTGCCCATACAACAACTTTTTAAAAGACCGTGGCTCAAAAAGCGCAAGAAATGTATTTAACCTTCCATACAAATAGTGCGAGATGAAAACGAATTTTGTATGGAAGGCCGAAATTATTTTTGTTGCCTCGTATGTTCCTTTTGAAATGTTGTTTGTGTATTGTGAACACCATTATTGCGCACTGATAAAAAATAGTTGCAACATTTTCTCATTAACATTATAGTGAAAAAAACGCGAAGCTTTTAATCCCTTGAGCTTTGTGTTTTAGTATAAATATGCTGTAGTCATGCCATGAGGTTGCATATAACGGCTCTATTATCATAATCTCACACATTATAAACGACCTCATGCGTGATTTAGAGCCACTATATTGCTCAAAATGTTATTTCCTTAATGAGATGCGTGATCAGGTAATATGCGTTTGCATGTTTCCTTGACAGCTGGTACAAGTTGATTTAAAAAATAACATATTTTAAGTGCCATTTATAAGGTATTTGGATCGAAATTCAAAACAATTTCGTAAGAATTTCAAATAGTTTTTGTAGGTAAATATAAATCACACTAATAATATTTTGATGTTTCTATTAGATGTTTGGATGTTTGTTCCGCCTTCACGCAGTATTCAACATAATATGAAAATGGTGATAGTTTGTAACCTGGATTAACACATAGGCCTTAAGCCTTTTTCCCATAAAAGTATATGGGAAAAAGGCTTATTCCCACGGGAAAATCTTACACAACGCGAGCGTAGCCGCGGGTGGACCGCTAGTTATTAATAAATAAATATTTCTTTTAGCCAGATACTAAAATATTCTTACTGAAATGTATGTATTTTTAAAGAGACATGTGTGTGTAAGTACCTGAAACAAAATAAATTTTGGTCAAAACACAGGACATATTAGGCTATTACTTTTTTATTTATGTTGTTAGGTGTTTTAGAAAACAAAAACATTATATTATTAATGTGTTTTTGTGTCCTTGACATCTCAGCATCTAACTAAAGAGCTGCTATTTTATGTAATTCACGGGCCTAAGCCAAGTGAATCACATTTGAATTTATCTTTTGATGGATGGATTTAATTGATCTGTTTCAAGGAATCTCCGGACAATGCGACATGTATTATTATTATTATTACTCTTTCTTTAATCGAAGATTATTATTGACTGCACAAAGTAGGAAAAGCGGAGTGGGGGGGGGGGCTGACTGACAGTTCAAGGCAGAGTCGAAACTTACTGGAGTAACTGTTATTTAATTTATGCAACTGGGTCCAGTCCAGACACGAAGTGGGTAAAGCGGTGGACGGAGCCCAGATACTTGTAATTTGGACAGTTGGTTATTAGGATGTAGGCAAGCACTAAGCAGATTTTTTTTTATTCCCTCCCTATGGGGGTTAAAGAGGTTTAAGATCTGTATGAAACCCTGTGGTTTTAAAAATCAAACAAACGAACGAAGTCTCTGAGGGAATGCTAGTTTATTTTATAATGACGAAGATGGTACATAGAGAGTCTTGAATTTTGGTAAATATCCGTAAAGAATAAAAAGGATACTGCCGGAAATTTATGTAGGTATAAATCCCCGCTTATACTTTAGCTGCGGAAATAATTTTCGCGGTCGCCTCCACGGCGCTTTTGTTCTCATGTAAATTTCGGGAATAATTGACTCTATAATATTATAAGTATTATAGACAACCTATTGAGAACAATAATACTTGGCGTTACCGGGATTGTTGAGGTAATACAACAATCCAGCTTCAAAGTTTTCAGCCGAAACAAAACTGGCTGGTTCCAATGGCATGCTTCAATTTGAAGAATAAATACCAAGTTATAGTTAATAACAATACAACTTGTAAGCAAAACAACACAAAACCTCTCGGGTGGTAAGTCAGCTCATGAAACTGAACAACTTTTGTTCCACAAAACTTTGAATTCGCAAGGATTTTGCAGTTTTTGCATACAAATTGACTCGGATCAGCTAATCAGTTTGTATGAAAGTTTTTATTTTTGTGTTGCAAAAGTTTTTCAGTTTCATGGACTGACCTTACCACCCGGAAGGTTTTGCGTTATTTTGCTAACAAGTTGTATTCATCATAACGTCATCATATACATCCCCACCGAGGTGCTCGAGCCTACCCCTGAGCCAGGGCGATTAGGCCTTAGTCGACCACGCTGGCTCAGTGCGGGTTGGTCGACTTCACACATAACCTTCGAATTTCTTCACAGGAGTATGCAGATTTAATTACGATGTTTTCCTTTACTGTAAGTGAATTCAAAATTCGAAAACACATTGGTACGGTTGCCTGTACGTGGGGGGAATGGAAACCGCGCCTCCCGCATGGAAAACAACGACTCTAGCCACTACACCATCGACGCTTTGTGTGCACTTAGTACTTTACAAGTAGTGCTAATAAAGGTGATCTAGACGTACGGTTTATGTACGATTAAGTACTTCACCACTAGTACTAGCATCATTTATAGGAGTTGTATACCATTATTCATTACGCACCTACAGACCTACCAAGTCATTTGTGAAATAAAAGACGGCACTAGTAGTTTTGATTGCGAAAGATTTTATTTTTTAAATTAGAAGTAACCGCAATACTTACATACTTTTGTATATACTTCATAAATACTTTAGTATACCTACCTACTTGCATGCAAATATAAACTTTTAACGATTTCAAAAAGCTGGCACCTACGCGCGTAATTATAACTTTTCGTTGGAGTTCTTTGCAGAAGCACCCTCGGAGCGAACTCATCGTACAAAATGTTTACTCAGAAATTACGCAAATCCCGCAAAAAAATTACGCCAAAAGTGGCTTGACCGTAAAAGTTCAGACACCCTATTTTATTTAAAAGCTTAATACCACCGCAAAATGGCAAGCATAGGCGTGTACTGTATGACTAGGTCTTTATATTAAGTGAGTTGATTCAGTAAAAAGTTATACTTTACATACTAGTATTTAAACAACCAGTGTAATCACAGATAAAAAAAACTAAAGGCGTAATAAGTAACAAGTGATAATCGATAAAGTTGGCAAGAAGGCCCGGTTTCGATTCCGTGCCAGACATATATTTTATCTAAGGACAATAATAAGTTAGTATCAAAAAATAACAATATCAGAAAATTATTTTGTATTTCATTTTTCAAATATTGTAAAGCGCAATACTCTCCAAGCCGACAGAACCCGGCGGCCTATATGAAAAGAATCATGTTGCCAACATGAGCCCGCGCGTGTTGCCCGCCGTCATGTTGGCGCGCAAGCGCTCAGTTTCCCGGCGACACTCGAATGCTAGCTAGTAGCTAGTATTTGCGACTTGGAGTGGCCTCATGTCAAGCCGCCGACATGCCGCCGACAAAGTTTCCCGACATGCAATGAGTGAAGCCGCCAACTTGCCCGCCGACAAAAGGTCGCCGACATAGGCCGGTGAATTTTTGACAATCTAAATAATATTTCTAGAAAAGTACTGTAAGTTGACTTAGTGAGGAAAACAAATTTGTTAAGTGACAGTACCTGCCTGCACGTCTGTATGATGATAATATAATGCCAAATAGGCAGGCGTAAAGCACCTTAACGTGTTGAATAATACAACACTTTGCTTTTTAGAACCATTTACTCAGGCTATTGTAAATTCAAAGAAAAAAAACATACAATAAAAAACCTCGAGGATCTCGGGCTAACCCTATATATTTTTCCCAGAGCAAATGAGCAGAAAGACAGAATCTATGATAGTCACATTCGTATCTGAATGAAGTACTGTGGAGTTTGTATGCTCTGTGTGCAAACTCCGCGATCTTTTCTTCTTCGGTATTGATACTTTTTAGTTATTACTGGCACTTGAGAGTCGCCTTTTGTGGATGATAAAGATAGTATGAGTTTTGTGAGTCAGAAAATGATCTTCAGCCTACGATGTTGTAGTAAGGATTGTTTATGAAGAATTAAAAAACCAAGCATAGCCAAGCTGTTATTATTATTATGAAGAGTAGCTCTACCGCAGGAGCCATCCCTCGCCACACCAGAGGCGATAGTACTTTTGTGTACAAAAATAAACAATTAGAGCCTATGTGGACAATATAATTTTGTTTTGACAGTACCGCCTTTTTTTTTTCGAAATGAAGTAGTAAAAATACTGTCTAATACATTATAAGAAAATTTCAACTCTTTAATTGATTCATCCAATACGCTCATCATTCATGAATTATTTCACGTTTTGTGTTATGTGGAAATAAATTATTTAAAATTTAATGATCGTAATCTTTAAAAGATGAGTCGATTAGAATCAGATTACATCCCCTCACTAGAAGTGGCCGCGGGTGTACCGGCTATAAAATGTACACACAAAAGGCCTCATTTACATTTCGCCTAGCGCGCATTCTACATTTTTCAAGGCTGCTGTGTGCGGATTCCATAATAGGCCTTTTTGAACTACCACCCAACTCTTTATTAGTTACATGTGGCTGAAATCCTCTGCCCCAATATATTACGTCAAGAAGGCAGTAAAATAAATTTGTGGTACGAGTACGAGTGGAGAAGTGCTTCATATTTTCTTATTATCGTTTCTCTTTAGTATTACCCGACTTGGACTTTATGTTCCAAATATTCCCTCGTTCGGTTTCTGCGATGAATGTAGGCATGATTCAGCAATCAGATTTCAACAGAAACTCTAGTCATAAACCAGTATTTAGATTATTTTGTTGCTGACAATGTACCTATATACTATGAAGAATTAATAAGTAGAAAACCATCTTAGTTACGTAATAATTATATTTCCACCAGAGCTACCAAATTGGCGCTTAAATTTTATAAAAGAACTGAGAAAAATTAACTGGAATGATGTAATAGACCCAAAAAAAGATGTTAATCAGAATTATTTCGCGTTTAGTATCGTCTTGACAAACATCTTGAACAGGTGTATAGCGAAAAAAGAAAACTTTAAAAATAAACATAATACAAAAAATCGTTGGATAACCAAAGGAATCAAAAGATCTTGTCTTACCAAGCGCCTATTAAAATCTCTGAGTAACCAAAGTGATAGCGATATTATAAAAAATCTTTATAAAAATTATGAAAAGATATTAAAAAAAGTTGTACAATGTTCCAAAAAACTTAACAATATCAATAGAATTAAAAACTCAACTAACAAAATAAGAACAACATGGCAAATTACAAAAGAAGTAACAAATAAGGTACCTAAGAAACATACAAATAATATAAAACTTAAAATAAAAGATGAAAATAATAAAGACCAAATCGCTGAGGACCCGAATTTGATTGCAAATACATTCAACAAATTCTTCGCGTCGATAGAAGTGTCAAATCTCGGAGGTGACACAACAAGGGTGTTACCCCCTGCTTGCAATGTAGTAAAGCCAACTGTTAATACTATGTATTTGCGACCAGTGAGCGCTCGGGAAATATACCATATCATAAAAAACCTAAAAAATAAAAACAGTTGTGGTGCAGATGAAATACCACCATTCTTAATAAAAAGATGTGCCGAGGAACTTACCCAACCGTTCGTATTGTTAATAAATCAATCATTTACAGAAGGGGTATTTCCAGACATTTTAAAGCAGACGATCATAAAACCTGTGTATAAAAAGGGTGTAAAGACTGACGCTAATAACTATCGACCTATAGCATTACTTTCAACCGCATCAAAAATTTTTGAAACTGCAATGTCACGAAGACTCTACTCTTTTTGTGAAAAATATGGAATATTCGACGAGAGCCAAAACGGATTCAGGAAAGGTAGATCCACAATACTTGCTGTCTATAAATATATACAGGCAGCTTTGGAAATTATTAATAATAAACAACATGCGGTTGGTATTTTGTTAGATTTGAGTAAGGCGTATGATCGTGTATCTCACGAAATTCTCTTAAATAAGCTATATGATATTGGTGTAAGAGGAATAACCCACAAATGGTTTAAATCATATCTGCGAAATCGCGAACAGTGCGTTAAGCTAACCTACTACAATCATAAGACTAGATCAATAAATAATGTAAAGTCTGACAAAGTATACATAAATAACTCAATTCCACAAGGTAATGTACTTGGGTGCGTACTGTTTCTTATTTATATCAACGACATCCCCAAAACAATCAATCAAAAAAGTATCTTATTCGCAGATGATATGTCTATCCTCATTCCTTGCACAAACAGTCAGGAATTGGTAAATGTATTGGATGACACCTTGGATAAAATTAGTAATTGGCTCAGACATCATAATTTGGCACTAAACTTTAACAAAACTAAACTAACACAATTTAGACCCTATCAAAGAACACCACTAGAAATTACTTACAAATATAATAACCTTCATTTGAATTTTGTCAATACTGCTACTTTGTTAGGAATAGAAATTGATACTAATTTAAACTGGAAAGCCCACATACAAAAAGTAGCGTCCAAGATTTCAAAATTTTCCTTTGCATTGAACAACTTAAAGAGAGCCACAGACATTAAAACATCGATATCAGCTTATAATGCATACGCCCACTCGTGGTTGAGCTACGGAGTGATATTGTGGGGAAACAGTGCGGATGCACCGGATTTGTTTGTTTTGCAAAAGAAATGTTTGAGAATAATAGTTAACATTGATCAAAGAACAAGCTGCAGGTCGTACTTCAAAGATTATAAAATTCTTACCCTTACATCTATCTACATCCTAGAAATAGCTAAATTCGTGCGGAAAAACATACATTTATTCACGTTCATGAAACTAAATCCCAGACATGTTAAAAACGGCAAGAAATTGGAATCAACTTTTTCAAGACTGCATCTTTACAGGGCTGGTCCATATTCGATGTCTGTTCAAATATACAATCATATTCCTGCCTATATAAGAGAAGAGGAGAGTGAAAATAAATTTATTAACAAACTCAAAGGCTACCTCATCGAAAAATGCTTTTATAACTTAAGTACATGCACAAAAGCAAAGAAAGACTCAAACAAGGGTGAATGTACCCTACTCGATATGAACACAATACATAACAATCAGTTCAACGACTAACTTAGTGAGTATAGACGAATTTTATAATGACACGAAATCTAATATTTAATAAAACAACAATAACACAACAATCCTAAATTCTAAATTATGCTATTATTATTATTTATGTTTTAGCAACCCTGCTCCTGTTGGTATAATTATGATTATTGTGATTGTAATTTTGAATGCATGATGTAATTTAGTTTTAATTTAATTTAGTTTAGTTTATGTGCTTGCCGTTGAATTTGCAATGCCCTACCAGGGTCCATATAATGTACTGGATATTCACTTGTTGTATTACTATATAATATGGAAGCAATAAAATATTTTGAATTTTGAATTTTGAATTTTCAATATCAATAAAATTCTGTTAACAATACCTACGTGCAGATTAAACGGAAAATACACTGGTACTACAAAATCTCTATTTCATTCAAAACTTGTGACACGGAGCTCAGAATGTTGTAACTAAAAATTGCAAATATTCGCAGTTGCAAATGGGAATAAAATTTACGAATATGAAAAACTAAATGCAAAATAAGGCTTTGGTTCATGGTAACAGGCTGACAAATGTGCGGGACAGGTGTGAACTTTTTGCCCACGTACAAGTGGCGTCGCCGCCGCCGTGTGCTCGACACCGAATTAATCGGTGCTCAACTAGCGTGTTTTCCAACAAGCAGAATATAATATTGTTGCAAGTGCAAATGATTTTTGTTTTTTTTTTTACTTCCAAGGTGTATACATACTGTATAAAAGACGTGACGACTGCTACTCGGCAAATATAAATATTCGTATTTGTATTTATTACGTCACTAAATAGCATGCTAATATACATTAATATTTTACGCAAAATAAACATTCATTACAATGAAAATGTCAAATTCTATTACAAATTTTCAATTTGCACTTTATGAAGAAATCTTTTAAACGAGTTTTTTTTATTTCACTTTCCAGGTATATTATTATCTAAAATTTATTTTCATAAATCTTTTAGTTATAACAATTTGTTGCATATATAAAAATACGTTAAAGAAAAAATATTCTTATTATGTTTGCGCACACAAGTATTTAGTATGACCGTACCTTTCAGTGAGATATCAGTAATATACCAGAAAGTAGGTAAGGCGAACAGTTCTATGCTAAAAATATACCAAATTCAGTCTAAATTTCCGCGCAGATTCATTATTTTTCTTGCGTGCCGTGTTTGCCATGTTAGATAATTTATTGTTCGCTGAAGTCGACCTAAATTATAAATATTAATGTAATATTAAAATGTAGCATTTTATTGCGATTTACTTACTAACATCTGAATTTGTAAACACTCATAATCTACGATTTTCTTTAAAATAACACATCTTGCTTGGATTGATTCAGCCTGGAATGTCCTAACCAAACAGGATTCTTTTTTTGCTTGAAAGTCGATGAAGTCATTATTTAAATTTTCATTGCTCAATAGAAGCCACCTGACCTCGTATATTTAACACAAGGGTCTACATTGGGTCATTGTTTGTGATGTTGCTCCACATGGATATTGGTCAATTTAACTGTAACCCCATCGTCAGAGATTATCCTTTCAGTGGTCAACTTGAGATCCTAATCGGTTAAGAGAATTGTTACCATCTTCCATGGCTGAACGGTTGAGAGTTCGATTCTCATTATGAAGGTTTTTGATTCGAATCTTGGTAGAAACGGTATCAAAATAAAATCTCTTTGTGAGCCTTACACTAGTTTTATTATGACATTGCAGGCTGAACGCCACTGAAGCTGTTCAAATAAATCAAAGTGAACAATAAAGATGCACCTAAAAATAAACACGCTATATGAAACTTTGGGACTAGTGGCATTCGATTAAGGTTTTTGAAAGGTTTCGGCCAAGAAAAGATAAATCATCTCTGGGCTGGGATCGAGGATGCCAAAAGAACGATTATTTTTAAAATGTTACGTCTCAGAAACTAGGTAAATTGCGAAAAAAATCGCAAATAACCTACCAGTATTTCATCGTTTTACAATTTACCAACTTGGCAACATAATTGAAAATAAATCTACAAAAAATATGCTATTACTGCGAAGTTTTCTATATCATGTGTAAGTTAAGAAGGGCCGTACCATACTTTTTTCCAATCAAATTAACGGCACATTTAAAAAACATTGTCAGAAAAGAGTGGCAAGATGTATTCTTTTGAAATCGTAAAATATTTTCTTTATGACTTGTCGTTCGTTGTGACAAAGGAAATTTTGCATACGTAAAAGACAATTGCGTTGCGCTAATGCCTCTCCTTTGAAGTAGGTATTTCTTGAATGTGCTTAAAAAAATATTGTAATGGACAATAACTGTCTTGTTTGTTGCAAATATAAAAATACAGCGTGACTAGAAAAAAAATAACATTGTGTAGGATAAATATATTATTATTTTTTAAAGCATATTCTATACCAATTTAATTTGAAATAATGCTGTTATTTTTTAAATCTAATCATCATGTTGCATTATTTTAACACGTTTTTATAAACTCGCTTTCTTGTCTGTCTGTTTGTTCGTTTGTTTGTTTGTGGGTTTGTTCGTTCCGAATCTTGCAACTCATTTTTGGAGCACGTGCTGTTATTCGATTGTGCTGAAATTTAATAAACTTATGTAAACTCGATGACAATGCAATATTATGATATCATGAGCTGGTCTGATGATGGAGCTGGAAGGTGGCCATAGGAACTTCTAAAATGCACAACACAACCTCGTCGTGTTTGGACTCGTTGGAATATCTTTAGTCAAACGTGATGTCCAGGGTCTCGTGATGGAGCCGGAAGTTGGCCATAGGATAGGATATATTATTAGGCTAGGCGCCAGATCTGGTGAATAAGGGGATATATTATTAGGCTAGGCGCCAGATCTGGTGAATAAGAGGGGTGGTCAACCAATTCGAAGCCAGCTTGCTGAATGGCAGCCATCGTAACTGCCGACCTGTGCGCGGGTGCGTTGTCGTGATGAAACAGCACGCCCCTTCGAAGTTTCCCTCTCATTTTCTCTTTGATGGCATTCCTCAACTTGGGAATTAAAGCTGCATAATATTGGCCTGTAATAGTAGTTCCACGCTCCAGGTAATCAATCAACAATATCCCTTCTGAGTCCCAAAATATTAAGGCCATAACCTTGCCAGAAGATGCCACGGCACGAAGCTTCTTCGGGGTTGGTGATGATGGCCGTTTCCATTGCGAAGATTGCTGTTTTGTCTCAGGATCAAAATGATGGACCCATGTTTCGTCGATTGTGACGAAACGAGACAAAAAGTTCTCAGAATCTTCTTGAAACTTGTCCAACAATATCTTTGAAATGTCAAGTCGATTTTATTTCTGACTGTCGGTTAACATTCTCGGCACCCATCTTGCGGAAACTTTTCTCATATTCAAAGATTGTTTCAATATGGATTGAATACTTCCATATGAAATGCCCGTTTCTTGAATTAAGTATCGGATGGTAACTCTTCGATCGCTCAATACAATTTTCTCGACTTTCGCAACATTTTCTTGGATGACTGACGTCGATGGACGGTCGCAACGATGTTCGTCTTCCGTGCTCGTTCTCCCTACTCGAAACAAAAGAGAATCGAAGATTTTTTTTCTTTATTAATATTACAAACATGTATCTGAGCTATGCCTGCCAGTATTTTTTTTTCTTACTAAGGAGTATGTCGTTCTCACTACTTTTTGATCCCTCTATGTTTCTTTTTAGTTTTTTTTCAAAACCCAATATATTATTTCGGCCAATATAAATTCGACGTAGGGAAATACTTACGAGGTTTCGATAGGTAGCCCGAAATAGCATTTAGTTTCCATTTTATTGATTAAATTGAATAAACATTGGAAAAAAATATCTTAAGTACCTATTTTTATTAAAAGTACCAACCTACATAACTGTGAGAAATAGGTAGGTACTGTAAGGAGCGGCCTCCTTTGAGGTGACTGGCTGTTCGTTTAGTTCGGTTGGAAATACGAATGGTTCTTTTTTGTTGTTATGACTCGGGACGTTAACGGACTTCCGAGCAGATGATATTTTTCTCAGAGTTAAAAAATATAATAAATACCGGTTATAATTTACCAGCGTTCTTCAATTTAGAGCTTAGCGCCCATCTGGCTACTGCCCCCCGCTTTATTGTACCTAGTTAGTTCCCAATTGGTTTCTCCAGTATATTATTGCTCACATCGAAATATTTCTATTCTAGTAGATCACAGAACACGTTCTTAAATAAATTGTATTCCTACCTTAAGCAATTTTCGCCTTTATGAGAATTTTTCGGCATTGGCGACTTCTGCACTATGTACCTAACTTATGTTCACAAATAAAGATTTATTATTACTATTATAGGGAAACTTTTTCAGTTCACCTTTAAAGGGAATGTTCCTCAATTAGTGCGATGAGATGTATGAAAAATTGTAATAGTAGGCATTTTGCAGAAACTAACTACTAAATCGTTTTACAGCTTTACTTATGGCCCATAATTAAAGTCATAAAGAACTACACACATGTTCAATTGATGTAACGCCCATCTCTAATATCTTTGAAAATATCAATGCCATGTACGCCATAGTCACGATATTAGGACAACGTTTGACGTTATGTAGATGTGCTTTGATGAATAGTGTTGTATCGATGTTGTTTCGAAAAAAATAACCCTTGTTGAGTCCACCTTACTTATTGCCAATTAGCAATGGTTTCGACGATTAGTATTGTGTTGAGTCATTTAGGGACAATCAAAGGAAAATAGAAAGGTCAATAGAAAACATTACTCTTGTGTTTTTAACATTTTTAGGCATATTAGTATGTCGTTATCGATAACTTTAAAAATTAACGCTTGCAATCTCTATTTATCTATTAAATAGTTTGTTCCGTGGCGTACAGAGCTCAGTAACTTGAAAGTGACGTAGCGTTCAAAAGGTTAATAATATTATGTATTAAATTATAGAAAGATTTTTTGTACCTAGACGCTATCGTGGCCAAATACTCCAATTGATAAATCTTGTAATTTAACCTTGTAATGAAACAATGTACTTATGAAATAATAAATTCTTGAACATCGTTCTTACATTCAAATGAGTGGCCTAAACTCCTGACTAATGACCACGTGCCTCTTGCTCATTTTCACAAGCCATGATCCAATTCTGAACCTAAGTAGAGTAATTCGGGCGTATGACCGCAGAGCACTATTTATTAGTAGTTAGTGCTCTGCGAATAAGCTAAAATTTTATCATTAAAATTATTCATCAACAGTTCATATGCGTTCTCACCGACGGGCTTGAGCCTACTTTGAATTAGGGCGATCAAGCCTTAGTCGACTACGCTGGTTCAGTACCACAAGCCAGCCAGTATATATAGCCAGTGATAAAGAGAGCCCGCAATACCTAGTCCGTCAGGATTTTTATGTGAGCCCACAGTGTGAGAATGATAATGATTATCAATAAATTTTCATTATTAAAGTTTTGTTTGTGAAATGAATAATCAATTAAACATCCGCAGAAGTCCGCGGCGTGATGAACTAGACGCCTACAACAACAAATGGCGAGAGGTAACAAGTAGCAGAGAGGAGTGGAAGAAGGGGAGAGAGGCCTTTGCCTTGCATTGGGACACAACAGACTACATAAGATTATAAATAATTATCTGTCTCAGTACCATTTTACAAATTTTAAAGCATAGCTCAAACAGTCATTGTAATACCACAAATTAGGTAAAGCCGCGGCGCGCGCCGAGACAGATGGCACACTCGGAACTAAGCGCCATATTCTTACGCACACATTGATCATTCGCGTTTACAGGCCGTGGTCGGACCATCTCGGACCGCGTGCAGTCAGGTCGTCGCTCGCGAGTATTAACTAGGTACGTGTTTGTAAACGAAACGAACGTTCAAAATTTATCTTTTCCAATGCCGTGCACATCGATTATTTAAAAAAAATATAACTGAGAATGCGAATTTTTTACACATTAAAACACAATAATCGTGCTTTTAAGCAATGTAGAAATCAAAGAAAATATTTTTCCGTCACTAATTTGTAAAAACTGGCATATTTTTTATTACGAATAATATAATTATTATCATCACATTATACTTGTTTTCGTTTTTTCTAACTACTTATCGACTCGACCGTCCTTGGCAGCTAAAGCAGCCAGACGCAATAGTATACCTACAAAAAACGTGTTAAAAATAGGTTATTCTTTAGAATTATGTACCTCAAAAAAAAGGAACTCTTTTAGTATCACTTCGTTTATTTAACGAACAGCTATGGATCAAGTTTCTCTTGTAGATCTCAACTCTTTTAAACCGAACTTGGCGCCTTTTTTCATTGTTTATTTTGGCGGGATAACTAAATATAACACAATAGCACAATGCAGGTAAAATGACGGCAAGCACAGTTGCCGTCGTCGTCGTGTGAGACGTCAAGATGTTTTGTATACCTACTTCATGCTTTTAGATGAATGATGCTCTGTCTACCCATTTAGGAATGCACGTACAATAAGATGAATGTGTAAATGAATTGATGTATCGGTGTAAATGTAAAGCACCTAAACTGCTGTATTTCAGAATTAGTACAGTAGCAACCCTAGGGAGACAACCAAGTTTAGGTAGTTATTTTCGAGAACGGCGGCGGGAGTGGACTTTCTGGAAACGAAACTTATTTATTTTGTGGTAGCAACCAACCCTAGTGAGTCTGGCAAGATGACGTAATTATTTTTGAAGAAGGCGAGAGTGGTCCTTCTGTAACCTTTTTTATTTTATGGTAATACGCTGAGTGTAAACAAATAACAAACAAAACTTCTTAAAAGACAATTAAATTATAATTTCTTAAAAGTTTCCAAAGGGGAGCAACCAAAGTGGGCTTAAATATTGTTAAACCCGATAATAATAATAATATTAAAAAAGAAATAGTATCAACTAATAAAAAATTAAAACGAATTAATAAATATACCTTAAACAGACATTGAAAAAAAAATTAAATCACGAAACATTTTGAAATAATATATAATGAATTTTGCTGCCTATATGAGAGTAACAAATTAAATATAAAAAAATAATGTTTTGTAAGACTTTCAATCGATTGATAACGCCAAAACTAGTGTTACCAAATACATTCACTTTTTTTTATTTTGGTACTAAAATTCCAACATTTTTGAGAAATCCTTATTACAGACAACTCAAAACATTTAATATTATAATAATATTTTTATGTTCATATTGAAGCCCAGAAGTCAAACATTTTGGTTGCTCCCCTTTACCAAAGTTTCTAAATCCCAAGTAAATATTATACGAGTAACACTATTTGATTTGATAAACTCTTTCCAAATAAAAATTACATCTTCAATCGTATCACTCGTATAATTGCGGTCAAACTTCACTTCAGGTAAGTTTGTTTAACCTTCAATTATTCTACGTCACTGCATCCTCGAGATTTACATATTCACCAAGTAGATGTTCAGAGAATCTTTTTTGGGAAATATAATGGTAACAAATTAAAACATGAGATAACAGCATGTAATCGGGCCTGATTTATTTTTAGCTAATACAGATTTGCATTTAACATCAGTGTAATCATTTATATAAATCTTTATCCATTTTCAGATACATTGAAAACCGCTGCAGCAAATGTATTTTGATTGTTTTTAATGGCAAAAATAAGAGAATTTCCTGACCAACCTGCTGCTCTTTTAATTACGTACAATTTGTATGGCGGCCACTTCGACTCGGTTTTGATCCGTAAAAAAAACGATCCGGAGTGAGAATTTACGGATCGAACACGAACCGGATACGTATGGGTTTGTAAGCGTCCATACAATTACTAGGACGGCGAAACCGGATCAGAAACGGATAAGAATCGAATAAGAACCGGATACGTGTAGTGCACAAACGCCCTAAGGCTGTCTGTTGTCAAAATAAAATAAAATTGCTTTCACGAAATAAAGACTTACGATATATAATATTGAAAAAGGAAGTAAAAAAATTACAATACAATATGGTGACACTTGACGGTTTGATGAACTGCAAACAAATTCGTAATAAGATGATATCCTGGTAAACATTGTCATCATGAGAAGGGTGTGATGACCAGCACAGGCTACTCCAACTAATAGTCCTTTTGGTCCCTCAGCTGGATCCCCCGTATTATGACACACCAGTGGTCCACCAGAATCACCCTGCAGCAATGCAATATAAAAAAATATTACCCCTAATAAATCTATAGGTATAAATATTATTATAATAATATAGTCATCGCACTGGGAGAATGCCGTCCTGAAGTTTATCACGTGACCATTTTTATGTGATGTACACTAAAGTCAAAGTCAAAATAATTTATTTCCATAGGATGTTATTACATCACTTAGATCCGTCATTACATTTTTTTGGGTGAGTTCACTAACACAATGGCGGAATCTGTGGAGAAGAGCTCACCGAAGAAACTCCACAGTCGTCGCATCTTTTGTGTTTCCTTTTTTAAATAAAATATTGTCAATTACAAAATTAATGCTTATTACATATCGAAAAAGCCTGCTACTCAAACAATCTATTCCCATGGACACCTGTCTTCTAAGTAATCAGATATCCTATAGTAACCTTTTTTATACAATTTCTGTTTTATAATTATTTTAAACTTGTCTAAAGGCAAGTTTTTAATATCAGTAGGGACCTTATTGTAATAGCGTATACAATTGCCTTTAAAAGAATTACTAATTTTATGTAGTCAGCTGACATAAGCAACCAACTTGTCTTTATTTCTAGTATTAAAATTGTGTACTTATATCACTGTGCTTCTGAAAATTACTTATATTTCGTTTTATATACACAAGATTGTCATAGATATATTGAGACACAAATGTCAGAATATTGATTTCTTTAAATTTTTCCCTCAGTGACACTCTAGGCCCTAATCTATAAATTGCACGAACAGCCCGTTTCTGCAAAATAAATATACTATTAGCATTCGCAGCGTGACCCCACAATAAAATACCATAGGTCATTAGACTATGAAAGTAACTGAAGTAAACTAGTCTAGCGGTGTCTACGTCGGTAAGGGCTCTAATTTTTTTAACTGCGAACGCTGCTGAACTCAGTCGCTCACCTTGAAGTAACGCTCCATAAAGCCTGGTCACATAAAATAGCATTTTGCGTACAATTTATATTTTTATATAACGAAACACTATTTTATTTGAAAATCAAATACAAAATATCAATTGTCAATGAGTTAAACCGAATCCGATAAGGTAAAAAATAAAGAATTATACATTAAAGAATTATACAAGAATTATATATTTAATCATTTATTTGAAATTGCACAACGTGAAATAATAAGAAATTGCAACTGCAGTATTTCAATTAGCATGGTAGGATTCCAGTTGAGACTTAACGTTAAGAGCTATAATTAATCTATTGTTGTGTGGTTATAAGCTAAAAAAAACTAATCATACAAATCGATTTTAAAAACTAAGTAATTAATATCGATTTTTGGATATTTTCGTATATTTTCATTACTGAATATTTTGTGCTACATCACTAAAAATAGTCACGTGATAAACTTCAGGACGGCATTCTCCCAGTGTGATGACTATAGTAACTAGCCGATGATGTCTGTAATGACAATATATTTAACCCTAGATAGAAAGAAAACCCACGTCGAAGCGACGTTATCGATTTTGAAAAATCGATATAACTCGTTTGTTTTTCGCGTCACTAAATTGGCTGTTTCTGTCAACTCATTTGGCCGTCGTCGCAGCTTGCAGGACACAATCGTATTGTTCCGGTAAGTTTACACTTTCGTCAATATTTACCTACTGTACGTCGAAGTGACGTATGGTTGTCTTTAGTGTACAGTGAAATATGGCCTGTCCTAAGTATGTACCATTGAGACCAAAATGAATAAAAAGTGATTGATTGATTGATTGAAAAGTTTACATTGTAAATATATGACTGACGGAGACATTTCTGAATGTTTAAGTTTTGTAAGGTAAAGGTGCGTACGGACTTAAGGCACGCCTCGCGCGCGACGCACATGCTCGGAGCGATCCATCATCGGCTGTCGATTTTGTGACCGTGCTCAAAAGCGCCTCGGTGCGCATGCCTCGCAAGTGTAGATGTGATTTGAGCACGGTTCTGCTGAGCCAATTTTTTTACTTTTATACATTCGTTCTTTCGAACAAGGTCATAGGCCATTAGTGATCCAAAGGACTAGGCTTTTAGCCCTCTTTTTCGGTGCGGAGCCTTTTCGTGAGGGCTCTTTAGCCCTTTAGCCTTGCGAAGACTTTTAGCTCTCCGAGGACCAAAATGGACCATAGGCTTAAGAAGCCTAAATAGCCCTTTAGCCTCCGAAGCTTGTCTAACGAAACTTGAAAACTACTACGTATCCTACACCTTGTCGTCATTAACGTGCTGTCTTAGTTCTTGCAACTGCGGTATTAACAAGTTAGAACGAGATAGCAACAGTTAACATGCCTTCTGATAGCGGCCTTGTTTTTTTCATTGAACGAATATTATTTAATTTAATAAAAAAAAAATATCGGTGTAAAATGATTTGACATGCAGTTTTGGTTTATAAACAAGAATGCAATGTTTTAAATGCAAAAAATTCAAAATGGCGGCCAACTTTTTTGTTAATGGACCAATTTCGGTGAAATTTGGTTTCCCATACTGTTTAAGCATAAACACAACATTGAAGTTGTAAAAATGACAAAAATCTAAGATGGCGGCCAACTTCTACGTTTATGGACCGATTTCGGTGAAACTTGGTTTGGCAAACTGTTTTGGCATAAAAACAACAATCATCATCGTCATCATATCAGCCTGTTAAAGTCCACAAAAACAACAATGCATTTGTAAAAATGTCAAAAAATTCAAGATGGCGGCCATCTTTTTTGTTTATAGACCAATTTGGGTGAAACTTGCTTTTACATACTGTTTTGACATAAGAACAGCAATGCAGTTCTAAAATTCACAAAAATCCAAGATGGCGGCCAACTCTTTTGTTTTTGGTCCAATTTCGGTGAAACTTGGTTAAGCATACTGTTTTAGCATTAAAAAAAAAAAAAAAAATAATAATAATAATTTATTTTCTGTATACTTAAAGGCTAATACAACATAGTGGCTGATCCCTCCTTGTAAGCTAGAAAGCCTGTGTTAGGAGGGACCGCTCTTCCTTATATATTATTAACTTGCTATTTTATTATTAGAGCCATTAATAACAGGTGATATGCGTATACTTATATCTAACTAAAACTACTAAATTACTAACACCTAGACATAAAATCTATTCAAATAAACGTTTATCCCGCTTACTCCGCTAGTCATCCAATTAAGGTTACAATTATTTTATTGTGTTAATGCTATATTTATGTGTGTTGTGTGTTTGTTTATATGTCTGTGTATATCTTTTATATATATATATATATATATTATAGCTATATGCATTTTATGTAGATATATAATATATGTTTAGTAGTTATATTGTATTATGGTACTTAATAAAAATTAAATATCAAAATATCTTATGTAATGTGTTCCAGTAGAAGCTCTGTATCACCGTAGGACTTATTCTGTATCCATTTCATTAAAAGCTGTTTACAATCCCGGTAACTTTTGTCATATATATATATTTCTTTGTTTATTTTATTGTATAAATAGGCCGAACGTGAGTTATATTGAGAGCGAGCAAACATAGTTTTTGTTTTAGGGACATTAGCAACAATGTCTTTACGCCTTTTCTTTGTAAGAGCAGAGTCGTATGGCAGTGATTTATGTTTTTTAGTAATTGTGAATACGATGTATAATTTTCTTACTGAGAGCAAATTACTAGTTTTATACAACGCCTCGGTTGGAAACAATCTTTTCTTGAAGTACATGACTTTAATTAGTGTACGTTGAGCCCGTTCCAGGTTTAGAAAATGAGTTTTTGTTGAACCACCCCAAACAGGGATGCAGTAGGTCAATACAGATTGTACCAATGAGGTGTATATTTGATTTAAAAGTATTTTTGGAGTGGACTGTAGACTATCATCTTTTTCCGGAACTACGTACCTGAGAGTTTTGAAGATCCAGATTAGCTTCCTAACCCTGTTCGTGACTTGTTCAAGATGGTGATGCCAAGACAGTCTTTGATCTATCAAAACTCCCAGGTACTTAGTATGTGTTACTTTTTCTATGTTTGGGCAGTTACAATTACCATGGATATTATTATTATGTGGATTATTATGATTATCATTATTATTTTGTGTAAAAACAACAATGCATTTGTAAAAATGTCAAAAATACAAGATGGCGGCCAAAGTTTTTGTTTTTGGACTAATTTCGGTGAAACTTGGTTTGACATGCCGTTTTGGCATAAAAACAACAATGCAGTTGTAAAATTGTCAAAAATCCAAGATGGCGGCATGCTTTTTTGTTTTAGGACCGATTTCGGTGAAACTTGGTTTAACATACTGTATTGGCATTAAAACAACAATGCATTTGTAAAAATGACAAAAAACCAAGATGGCGGCCTTTTTTTTGTTTATGGACCGATTTGGGTGAAACTTGGTTTTTTAGACTGATTTGACATAAAAACAACATTGCAGTTGTAAAAATGACAAAAATCCAAGGTGGCGGCCAACTTTTTTAATTATGGACCGATTTCGGTGAAACTTTGTTTGGCGTACTGTTTTGGCATAAAAACCAAAATGCATTTGTAAAAATGTCAATAAATCCAAGATGACGGCCAACTTTTTTGTTTATGGACTGATTTGAAAAGAGAAAACAACTCATGACTACGTAAACAGCTAGACGGAAGACGGAAGACCGGTGGGGATGGGTAGTTCGGCTGGTATTGTTAGAGTTAGGTGGTTTTTACTTACCCCAAAGTTAGACTAGAAGCTCAGGACAACAAAATCATTCCAGGTCTGCTTGGACGTGACGAGAGCATGATTGCGAGGGGCGGCGCCGCCATTATTTGTAGGTTTACCTCTAAAATAAGTAATTTAAATTTTTATTGATTTCTATTTTTCACCGAATACAATTTATTTATTATTATTATTATTCAAATAGTTTTAAGTGTATAGTTGAATAAGTATATAATTTTTGGCTTACCTGTATTGTAGGATTGGTTTGCAAGTAGGTATCATATTTTATGACAAATCATTCTGATGTACATAAATCGCGCGGAGTACTTTCGCCCAAAAATAATTGAAGTGTACGGTGTATGTAATAAACATACACCGTAAATAAATATATTATGTTATTAAATATATTTATGTTATTATACAATTTCGTTATGTACCATTACTATTTATTATGCTTTATTTACTTATTTTAAAATTATATACATAATAATATAAGTAGGTATATGATTTTTGTCCGTGCCGCGTTTCTACAGGGCTCACGGAAGATCAGCGCCGTAGTCTACCTTGCTAGGCTACGACTTATGCTGAGTGAGGCCCTTTTTGTCTGGGTGTCGCAACACAGGGGCAATTTTGTAAGTATGTTGTGTTTGTATTTTTCATTTAATTTCTGTTGCATTTTGTACTATTATTTATGTATATGTTTTGTGTTGTGATGTCCTGCAAATAAATGTTTCTGATTTCTGATTTGGGTGAAACTTGGTTTGACATACTGTTTTAGCATAAAAACAACAATGTAGTTGTAAAAATGTCAAAAATCCAAGATGGCGGCCAACTTTTTTGTTTATGGATCGATTTGGGTGAAACTTGGTTTCACATGCTGATTTTATATAAAAACAACAAAGCAGTTGTAAACACTACAAAAATCCAAGATGGCGGCTAACTTTTATGTTTATAGACCGATTTGGGTGAAACTTGGTTTAACATACTGTTTTGACATAAAAACAACAATGCAGTTGTAAAAATGACAAAAAACTAAGATGGCGGCCAACTTTTTTGTTTATGGACCGATTTCGGTAAAACTTGGTACGGTATACTATTTTTGCATAAAAACAACAATGCAGTTGTAAAAATGACAAAAATCCAAGATGGCGGCCAACTTTTTTGTTTATGAACCAATTTGGGTGAAACTTGGTTTCACATGCTGATTTTATATGAAAACAACAAAACAGTTGTAAAAATTACAAAAATCCAAGATGGCGGCCAACTTTTTTGTTTATGAACCGATTTGGGTGAAACTTGGTTTTACATACTGTTTTGACATAAAAACAACAATGCAGTTGTACAAATGTCAAAAAATCAAGATGGCGGCCAACTTATTTGTTTGTAGACCGATTTCGGTGAAACTTGTTTTGGCAAACTGTTTTTGCATGAAAACAACAATGCAATTGTAAAAATGACAAAAATCCAAGATGGCGGCCAACTTTTTTGTTTATGGACCAATTGAGGTGAAACTTGGTTTAACATACTGTTTTAGCATAAAAACAACAATGGAGTTGTAAAAATGACAAAAATCCAAGATGGCGGCCAACTTTTTTGTTTATGAACCGATTTGGGTGAAACTTGGTTTTACATACTGTTTTGACATAAAATCAACAATGCAGTTGTACAAATGTCAAAAAACCAAGATGGCGGCCAACTTATTTGTTTGTAGACCGATTTCGGTGAAACTTGGTTTGGCATATTGTTTTTGCATGAAAACAACAATGCAATTGTAAAAATGACAAAAATCCAAGATGGTGGCCAACTTTTTTGTTTATGGACCAATTGAGGTGAAACTTGGTTTTACATACTGTTTTAACATAAAAACAACAATGCAGTTGTAAAAATGACAAAAATCCAAGACGGCGGCCAACTTTTATGTTCATAGACCGATTTTTATGCTAAAACGGTATGTCAAACCAAGTTTCACCGAAATTGGTCCATAAACAGAAAAGTTGGCCGCCATCTTGGTTTTTTGTCATTTTTACAACTGCATTGTTGTTTTTACGCAAAAACAGTATGCCGTACCAAGTTTTACCGAAGTCGGTCCATAAACAATAAAGTTGGCTGCCATATTGGATTTTTGTATTTTAACAATGCATTGTTGTTTTTATTTCAAACAAAGTTATACCGAAATTGGTTCATTAACCAATAAGTTGGCCACCATTTTGGATTTTTGTCATTTTTAACATTGCGTCGTTGTTTTTAAGCCAAAAGAGTATGTTAAACCAAGTTTTACCGAAATCAGTCGATAAAAAAAAATGGCCGCCAGCTTTAATTTATATTACTATATTAAAAAAAAACGGTTTAAAACAAATGGTGGCTAAAAGTTAACAAATTACAAGAAGACCAAAAGGCTAAAAAGGGCTATAACCTAGAAAAGCCTCTAGCCCTCAAGAGCCCTTTCAAAAGCCTCTTCTGGGTTTTAGGCTTTTTGAAGGCTATAGCCCTGAGGAGCCTCTTTGTCAGAGAAAAGCCCTCTTAAAGAGCTAATAGCCCTTGCCGTCGGGGCTAAAAGGCTACAGTCCTTTGGATCACTATAGGCCATACTACCTAGTCTTCAGTAGTATTTTTCTTGTAATATAAATGCCATCAAAAACATAACTTATAAAAAAACCAAGTCTCGCACGCAACTTAGTCTACCGTAAAAAGTTGTGAGATCCATGTAATACCAAGTCGGTTAATTTATTCAGTCCCTACTTAAGAGTCCTTCTGTCTTAAGTTATTACGTAATTAGCTCACCTAACAACATTTTATAGTGACCAGATCAATATTAAAAATCTCTTATGTTTTAAATAAATACATAGATTGACTTGGCAATCGCACTAAACAATCAAATTTAATATAATAATGTATTAATTGTGAGATACATTATGTTTTCATGCGATAAATACATAGATTGACCTGGCAATATACGATACTTTGTTTGTTTTTATGGATTACTGATGCTACAAAACAAAATAAATTTTCAAAGTCTTCAGTCGACGTACGTGTGAAAATGACTTTGTCTTTAAGAGTACACTCAAAAGAACTATCATGAAGCAATGTTCGTCCATAACTCTTTATGCTATTAAAAAGCATTTTAGTCCACCAACGTGGTTTATTGTTATTCAAATTGCGATATATTATTATAATGGCCGCAGCAGCATGAGTTACATTCGAAGCCATCGCTATTGAATTAAAAATGGCGGCGGCGGCGCGGCGGCGGAGAAAGGCCAACTTCAAAATCAGCGCCATTTTGAAAAGAGTGGATCGCACTGAGGCGCGTTGCCTCGGCTTGCTGCCTCATGTTGTTAAATTGTACACCGAGGCAGCCTCGCCGCGAGCCGTGCGTCACGAGGCTGCCTCAAGTTCGTACGCACCTTAAGTGGTACCTTGTTTTGTTCTTTAATTTTTTTTCTAATAAAATATAAATAAACTCTAATGTTTCTTATTTACTCAGAACAGAATTACATACATTAAGACATAATATCACATTCATACACCTAGTATATACATAATCCAAAATATGCTCACTCACGAGTCGACGTCTTTGTCTTTGTTTTGTTTGTCTGTCGGTCTGTATGTTTGCACGTGAATCACGCCAAAACTACTGCGTGAAATTGGATGGGATTTTTACAGGTTGCATTTCTGGAGGTCTTAGGGTCGGTCCACACTTATTGACGACGGCCTTTCGCATTTTGCCCATTGAAAAGGAGCACACTTGTACGCATTATGCCGATCCGCCGCTTACGGAGGCGTACGCAGCCGTACGCAGCCGTACGGCCGCGTTCGCGCGCTGTATAGCTCCGTCACAGTCTAAAATAATTGTTGCATACAGTAGGTATACGTAGTATAGGTATGTTATAATATATGTTCTGTAATGCAGTGTTTTTGTTGCGCATTTCAGGAAACAATATAGTATTGTTTTCTGTTTATTTTCGAATTATTTCTAGTAGTTAGGTACTAGTTTTGTTAAACAATTTGATTATATGCAGTAAAGTAATTTATTTGATGTAAAAATTATCGAATTGGTGAACATAAACTGATGGGTGATAAATTCTTTGATGTGCATCATAATTATGATGGGTAACAAATCACAAGGAAATACATTTATTTTCAGTATTCTAAATACTTGACATGAAAAATCATGGATGAGATTATGCAAGCAATAGTCAGCCAATGTCTACGACTTATATTAAGGCCTAATGTCATAATACTTTATATCCTTTAAAAATACTTAAATAATCTTGAATAGAAACTGTTATTTTCCGTTAGTTACCCCACTAAGTAAATTTTGAAATTATATTGATTGTGCTTGTGCTTCATTATTATTAGCATAATAAAATATGATGGAGTTTCTCTATAACCCAAAGTGAAAGACAATGTAAGTAATAAGTAAGCCATACGAGTACATCTGAAGTTACCAATTTTCTTTGTTATTTTCTTTTAAAAGGCTCAAGGCCAAGTCTTCTATACTAGTGGCTCTGTGAGCTGTAGACCTCGCGTGTCGCTGTATATCTCTTTATATTTGATGGAGAAGCGTTGCCAGCAGGATCGCACATGGTGGATGGATCCCCGAAATAATGTAGTCTCTTCTTAGTTCAGGCTTGTATTTCAACGTTTGTAACCCCACAACCCTAATGTAAAATAAAACTATGTCTAACAACGTGTGTCTGTTGAATGGCATAGAAAAAATCGAAATAAGGCTAAATAAAAATCATGGCGCGGAGCCGAAAATGTTTCCTAAAAAGCGAATTATTTATATGTGGCTGAGAGCAGACGATGCCAACGAACGAGCAATAGCTATCCCTGTGCATGGGAACTCCGAATACAAGGTTTAAAACCGTATTTGGACATTTTTCACTTCCGTAATACGTTCTTGTATTGAACTTTTTCGAATAACTCAAAAACTAAAAGAGATAGCGCCAAACTAAGAGCATACGTGTGATGCTGAGACCGACTTACATCTATATTGTGAGTTTCAGGAAAATTGGGGAACTTTGTTGGAAAATCCGTGTTGACCTAGCGCGTACCGTCGATGCGACTCTCCCGTATACTCATGGGGAAGGCAGCCGTCGGCCAGTGATGGTCGGAGGCGACAAGTATTAATGATAAAAATCATAATATGTTAAAGTTTGGATATTGACTGAAAAGTTCAATATAGGTTTGGAAAATATGAAAATATTTGCCATAACCAAAGTTACAGGCGCTGCTAAAAACTTCCCCTGTTCGTCTCTTACGCCGCCTAGCTTGAGACGACGGCATCCTGAGAGGCAAAGGGGCCACCCTTAAACCTTTATTGACTAATCCAAACTAACCAGTGTGGTCTGCACATCCTGGTAGAATATATTATGGTGGCTGAGTGGATGATGCTAGATAGCGGATACAGATGCCGGCCGGAGCCTATACCTCTAGAGTTACTTAACAGAGGACAAGCATACGTAGACCATCGGCCGCAACGCATTATGGATCTGGAACCTCTCACGAATCCGCGTTGTCTCCAATGCCGCTGTCCTAATAAGAACCACCTCACGTGTCGCCCAAGCACGCAGAATAGGGAGAGGAAATGGCAAAGGCCCATCCGCAATGTATTCTAACTATTAACGAGGGCCATGACTAGGGAAGAGGATTCGCGACCCTTTACCCCGGACATGGGCACTCAAAACCATGTCTGACGCTTGAAGATGTGGTATACCCGTCATTAGCTGATGTTGACACTGCATGCCCAGCTCTGAACCGCTGATTGATCGAGACGCATATAGCAACTTGAATACATCTTCGCCGATGGGACTTGTCCACATCTGTGCGCTGTGGACCTCAAGATGCTTAGTATCGATGAAGGTCTTTCAAGTATTACCCCCGGTAGTGGCATCGGCGAAGGCTAATGACTCCTCTGAGACGCAAGTCTGCGGAGCGACTTTCTGCGAAGTTTCCTGCTCTGGACGTGAAGCTGCTCGAGTTATGCTCTAAGTAATGTATAATCACAAAGCAGAATAAGACCCGAATATCGTAAAGCGATATCAGTGCATATGATTGTAAATGCATCTGCTAAATGGGCTTTGGTGAATGAATCTATGACCACATGCTGCTGTGGCTTAGATCACGCGAGACAAGGGATAGTTATGCAAGCCCAAAAGAGTAGTGTCCCAAAAGGACCGGGTGCATATAGCACCGTTCCCTTCAGAGAAATATTGTTGCACTCAGCGAAGGGAACATGGAGCATACTCGAACCAGTGGATCAGTTCGGCAGGAGATGAGCAGAGAGTTGGGAGTTATTTAATATGTTTAAATAAGTATTTAAATGTATATATAAGGGGTTATATTCCCTTCACTCCCATCGAACGCAATACGTCGGACACTTCGGTGGAAGACCAGGATTAGCCTCCTAAAAGGTTACCACAGCGGCTCAGCCGTATCGGGAACGCTATGGCTAGTATCGATTGGACGTAGTCCACTAGCTTCGGCTTACCACGAGAAGCTTATGTTTTCAACGAAGGGACTTTGGTCTCCATCCATCGCTTAAGGCGCACCGGTCGGACCAGAGTCCGCTGTAGACAATCCTTCGGGATTGTCTATTTTTTTAACCTTTTCCTACACCTCTGTGGTGAGGGGAGGTCAGGAGCGTTCTGGAGGACAGAATGGGCAGTGTCTCACAGAGAGCGCGTTGGCGGGGCGTTTATTCTCGCTCGCCTCGTAAATGCTTTAACAGTTGGTTTGCTGTAAAGGTGTGAGCGTATCGGGTCTTTGCTTCTGAACTGTTGTCTTGCTCGGGATCTGGGGTCTAGCAATCAACTAGCTGAAGGAACTAAAACTAGTTCCTTCGTCAGGGCTGGATCTTGCTGGATCTTACTGGATCTCTTGTGGGATGGTAGTATGGAAGACACAGAGAGATTATGTAACTGTATTTTTCAATACGGTTGACATAGCTTAAGGAAAAGGTTGCCCAGGGCGAGGGCAAGAGTGGCCGTCTCCGAGCAGTATCATTAGAGAGACTTGGAGCACGGCTATTCTGTTGAGGAAGAGAGACTCAACGAAAGTTCTTATGAGAACTAGAAGCTCATAATGAGCTAGAGCTTCCAAGGAAGCTCAGGTCGATAAAAGACCAAAACCTGGGGCGATACGCTTTATAGGAAATACATTGTTTATTCAATGATATTTCCTACTTTTTATAACTTCCCTGATGAACGAGCAGGGAGGAATTGATAGCTAGGAATTACATAGATGTTGTACAGAGACACTTTGTTTAATTTCGTAGTTAGAATGCCCAAGAAAAACGAGCTCACTGTAATCTTCTAAAAGAGCTTGGGTTACTCACACAAAGTAGTACGATTCCGCTACTAGATGATCATTGGCCAATTTTAATTATTATAGAGATCAAGTGTGCAGTTACACGTTAGTAAAATCACAACTCGAAAATAATAATTGATTGGCAAGATTTTAATGGATACAAAATACAATACGAAAACGTGAGAATTTTTGAAATTTTTTCCCAAAATCAAGCACACAATCACACATTTAATTAATATTATATAAAAGATTATTTTAGTAAATAATGACAAAGTAATCTCTTTATATTTGATGGAGAACCGTTGCCAGGAGGATCGCACATGGTGGATGGTTCCCCGAAATAATATAGTCTCTCCTTAGTTCAGACTTGTATTTCAACGTTAGTAAAATCACAACTCGAAAATAACAAATGATTGGCAAGATTTTAATGGATACAAAATACAATACGAAAACGTGAGAAGTTTGAAACAGAGTAATGGCCTCTTCCCAAAAACAACCACACAATCACTCATTTAAATAATATATATAATATTATTTCAGTAAATAATGACAAAGTAATCTATTTATATTTGACGGAGAACCGTTGCCAGCAGGATCGCACATGGTGGATGGATCTCCAAAATAATGTAGTCTCTCCTTAGTTCAGGCTTGTATTTCAACGTTAATAAAATCACAACTCGAAAATAAAAAATGATTGGCAAGATTTTAATGGACTCAAAATATTTTGTACACTGTGGCACAACTTATTATCTTAGGAGTTTCCCGAGACGTGGTCTCCATTCGAGAACCCGTCGCTCCAACGCTCGTCGGTTCTGCGACAGACGTGGCCGCCAGCCTACAGCCACTTCAGTTTGCTTCCTTTCTGGACGATATCAACCTTGGTCCTCTGCCGGACACTAATATTATAAATGTGAAAATAATATTTAGATGTTTGGATGTTTGTTCCGGCTGCACGCTTAAAGTACTCAACGGATTTGGATGTTATTTAGAATAGAGATAGTTTGTAACCTGGATTAACACATAGGATACTTTTTACGGGGAAAAGTATTTTTCCCACGGTAAAATTCCTCATAACGCGAACATAGCCGCAGGTGAACAGCTAGTATTTCATAAAAGTAATAAAAAAACGTATGCTGATAACGAAAAGTAAATAAAACAAACAGTTCACTTACCCTTCCAATATTAGCAAATTCGTCACTGGTACATATGTGACCTGAAGTGTTTGTGCTTGGGTGTATACGACGGCATACCCTTTGCGTCACTGTTTCTAACGTTGCTACGACCAGAAACTGTGATTGCTGTAATATGAAAACAAAAAATAAGTTTCACAGAAACAAATTACGCATAATCTAGCTAACAGCAGTAGAAAGAAACATCTGAAAAAAATGTTGGTCTCGAAATAGCCATGGCCTTGCCTCCTGTCCGGAAGGCATCATTATTGCTGGTTTGAACCCGTTACCTATTTATTTTTGAATTAATACGTATACTATCATATTATTAACATCGTATGGATACCTGCACACACTTGCTGTGCATAAAGGTTGGGTGTAAATCCAAACCTAGCGTGGTCGACTAAAATTGATCGGCTTTCCGTAGTCGAGTGGTTGAGCATTCGACTTTCATTACAAAGATTCCGGATTCGAAACTCAGTGGTAACACTTGTCATATCTAGGCACGTTTCCCGACTTCTATTTACGGAAGCAGTCTTTACATGAGCCAAGACGTAGGGTTTGCGAGGTTTAGAAGACATTCTACAATTAGTTGAGGGGCAAGTTTGGAGTCTTAAATTAATTAGTAAATCTACATTGTTTGGAGTGTCCAGGGTGGCCCTATGCACAGTATTTAAAATAAGACATTATAATTTTATTGGTATGCGTGTGTGCACATTTATATTTAAATAGAAATATATACAACATTTATATGTATATACAACAAATCATGTAAAACGATCAATTTAACTTGTCGCCGCGTCCGTATTTCTCTGGGTTGTGGCTGAAAATCAGCGATAATATCTGCTCTCCTGAGTGTATTGATGTATTGACGCTGAGCTACGACCTCTTTGCACTGCTGCAGCACATATGCATAACCTGGTGTGTCAGGTTATGTTATGATATTCATATTAAATACCAGTTTTAATTTTGTTATGTACTCGTATGTCTGCAGTATGAAATAAACGCTTTATATATCTATCTATTTAAATGGTGAAATAAGCCTTACAATACAATACAATACAAATATTCTTACCTTAAACCAACCTTTGTCAACTTTACCAAATCCTGATGCCGTGCAATTAAGTTTATAATCAACATGCTTCGTAGCAAACGGCACAGGTTGAACAGATGAATCGTATTTGAAAGGTTTTTTCAGAAACTGTACAAAAGAACACTTTTAAATCACAATAATTAATTGCAGTGTCTGCAAACGCAATTATGAAAATCTTTTTCTATTCTATACAATAATAAAATTGTATCTGGGTGATGTCTGTACATAGAAGACGGGGTTTATTATAAACTATTTTATAGGGATTTTTTGTTTTGGTTTAGGGGAAATTTTGTTTCGGGACCGCAAAATTTCTATCCAATAAAAAAGAGCCGGCATAATTGAGCTACTCTGTAAAAGGAACATGTGTTCAAGGTCAAACAAAAAAGAAAAAGAAATCCCTTTTTTATTTGTCTGTAAAAAATATTTAAAGAACACCAAACCAATAAAGCTATATCGTCAATCGGAAACTTGTAGGTTGGTGGATATTTTGTCGCTCTCAATTTACGCCACTGTCCTTGTAAACCATATTTATCCGTAGTCCATAGCTGACCAGCTGCAACTGCAAGTTTATGGGTTTCATCTTTTTTGTTTGGACCAACAAAATGTCTAAAATAAAATAAATGTTTATAATTTAAAAAATACCATTGAGTTTTCTCCTTCTTTTGTAAAGGTATGTGACAAATCTACACATAATAATATAATTCAGTCTTACATTCTAAACCATATTCCATTGGAATTCTTTCCGGATTTTTATAGTTCGAATTGAAAGTAAGTGAGAGTATTTTTTATTTGTCTTAATACTTCTGGTTTTTACCGTAACATAAATAATATTGTGTGAACCAGGCACTTCAAGGGGAAGTGGAGTAGCCAAAAGTGTAAACATTCGACGGGGACTCTGAAACTGATGATGATGAGGATTCGACGCGAGATGCCGGAGAGAGCTCCGTTGTCGGACATCCACATTCCGAATAAAGACATCCGCAAGGCGGTGGGATGAGACCTCCAAAGCCACAATACGCAACTCATAAGAAAGGCGATTGAGCAAAATCGGGGGTCAAAAGTCTGTGCTAAAAGACTGTGTAGGAGCCACCTGACGAAACTCAAAATCTCGGAAGGCAGAATCATCACATCAGTTCCGGAAATCTCGCCAAGGTCGAAAACTTTTATGGCCGTCTTTATGCCTTGCATGCTCCAAAGCCTCCGCCTGACGCAAACGACCCAAGAGCCACACTGACACCCCACTTCACTGAATTTCTCCCGGACGTAGACGAAAACGAAGTCGAGAGGGCTCTCAAACAGCTTGAAAATGGGAAAGCTCCTGGCGAAGATGGAATCACTTCCGAGCTTCTCAGGACAGGAGGTACTCGTGGCGTGGAGTGAGAGCGTGGTGGCGCTGTTTTTCAAGAAAGGAGATAAAACTCTCCTGAAAAAAATCACACCGATCGCGCTTAAGCCACGTCTATAAGCGGTTTTCGAGTGTCCTCTCAAACCGTCTCGCCACAAGATTTGACGCCTTCCAGCCTCCGGAACAGGCTGGGTTTCGAAAAGTTTTCTGTACCGTAGACCACATCCACACAGTGAGACAGGTTATTGTGTCTAGCATTTGTGGACTACGTTTCGACTCCATCGAAACCTGGGTTGTTCTGGAATCCTTGCAGCGATACCAAGTCAATTGTCGGTACGTGAAGGTACCTACTGAGAAGCTTTTACAGTATGGCATCAATGCCCGTTCAAGTACAGAATCATAGGAAAGAGACAGGGGGATGTCATCTCTTTAAAACTGTTCTCCAACGCACTGGAGGATGTCTTCAAAATCCTAGACTGGAATGGATTGGGCATCAACATCAATGGTGAATATGTCTGTCACTTCAACTTTGCTGACGACATAGTGATAATGGCTGAATCGTTGCAGGATCTGCAAAAATTGCTGCACAGTCTTAACGCTGCCTCATTGTCAGTCGGTCTCCGGATGAACTTGAACAAGACGAAAGTCATGTTCAACGAATTAATCATTCCGAAACCGATCTCTATCAATGGCGAAGTGCTCGAAGTTGTCCAAGAATATGTCTACCAGACAGGGCAGACATTGCAGTTGGGTAGAGACAACTTCGAGAGTGAAATCGCAAGAAGAGTACAGTTGGGCTGGGCAGCAGTCGGGAAACTGCGTTATATCTTCTCGTCGCCACTACCGCAATACCTGAAAAGCAGGGCTTATAACCAGTGTGTCCTACCTGTTTTGACATACGAAGCCGTGACGTGGAACATGACGGTGAAGCTGGCCCACCGGCTACATGTCACTCAGCGAGCTATGAAAAGATCTATGCTTGGTATTTCGCTACGGGCTATAATCCAAAACGAAATCATCCGGCAGAAGACTAAGGTGGTTGATATCGTCCAGAAGTGTAGCAAGCTGATGTGGCAGTGGGCTGGCCACGTCTGTCACAGAACCGATGAGCGTTGGAACAGATAGGTTCTCGGGTGGAGACCGCGTTTCGGGAAACGTAGTGTAGGAAGCCCCCCTGCCAGGTAGACTGATGACCTGAAGAAGGCCGTTGGTGGTGGCTGGATAAGGAAAGCGGGTGACCGTGCGCTTTGGCGTACGTCCAGCAGTGGACTGCAATAGGCTGATTGATTGATTGAAATTATATTAGCTTAAAAAAGCCATTTGTTTTCAGTCCCAAATCAGGTACTTAAATATATAGTATCCCTTTAAAAACTAGTCCATCAGAGCCTTCACTCGATTCAATGTAGCCCTGCCCCTTGCATCTGCTTGGCGTCACCGCTTGCTGATTTTAATTTATTAGTTTTTTTATATACCATCACTTACAACAGGCGTTGCTTTCTCAATGTGAACCGAGCCCGTAAGTATAACACTCTACCAACGTAATCTTACTTACGGTGTAATACAATGAGCAGCGGTAAGAACTTTTTGTTCACCTATAATAGAACCACCACAAAATGATTCATATGTATCTTTGGATCGTTTGTACAAAAGTGATACCTAAAAATAAAATTGAAATTAATAATGCTTATCACTCCAATTACTTTATTCCGAATTCGAAAATTACGAAACATTGTAATATCAAAATTTTTAAATACAAAATTGATAATCCCTAATATCATGCCTGCATGCTTGCTTGCTTTATTTAATTAAACATACAGAATATCGCTCAGCGTGTGTTATAAATACTTATTATTTAACCCTTTATAGGACAAATTATTATTTTTCTCTGATTATAAAAAAAATATAATGAAGTTAAGAACATGGACAAAATGAAGTTTAAATCAGGTCTATTAAAACATAGAGCAACCCATTTCTGACCTAAAAAAAGGTGGTCAACCATATAGTACGTTGCAAATATCCCAAAAAACGGCCTAACCTCAACATCCAAAGTAAAAGTATCATTCCACCTCCACATTGTTCTATACTGTCCACATATTGTTTCGTAAAAAGTAACATGATTTTTAGCGTCGGGTTTGGAAGGGAGGGGGGGGGAGGGAAGTTGGATAATATGTTTTTATTTGCTCTCACAAACTTAAAACTAGTTAAAACTAAGATGATTAAAACTAAAATAGTTAAAACTAAGATAAAACTAAGGTATTAGTTAAAACTAAGGTATTAGTTAAAACTAAGATAGTTAAAATTAAGGTATGAAACAAAATACGTTAAGAATGTGAGAGCCTGGTGTCAGTAATAGGGTTAACCTGTGTGACGGAACGCCAGGCCCCACACTACCGATTTAAAGATTAGAGTAGACTTCTTATCTAAATATTTAGGATAGTTACGAAGTAAGTAATGAAAAGTAAGTACTTATGTATATGTTAGCATGAGAGTGCGCTGTTGAGGTAGCATTCGGATCTCGGCGGTCGTGGGCAGCGCCGCCCGGCAGTACCGCCACAGTACCGCACCGCTTTGTAGGGATTTGTATGAAACGCATTCCGATGCACGCCGCCGGGCGGCGCTGCCGAGCGGCGCTGCCCACGGCGGCGCTGCCGAGCCGCTCCGGGAGCAGTATGGCGGCGCCGCCCAAACATTACGGAAGGTCCACACCGACGACTCCTTGTTGACTACTGCACGTGGAAGTCGCTGCCGGGCGGCGGCCGCTCCTATCCGAAAGGACCTTGCAGCGCCGCCGGGCAGCGCCGCCGGGCAGCGACCGCCGAGATCCGAAGGCTACCTTTACGTGTGTGCATGTGTGTGTGTCGTTAATATAGTACCTGGTTGACCGAGCTTAGCTAGTTTATTTTTTTTGTAAGACACCTACGCATTTCGATAAACTCTACTTACTTCATACGTTCAGAAGAAAGTACACACGGCTAGACATAGTAGCACCACTCTCATACTTTAAACGAGCAAGATAAGAATAATAGGGATCTCGGAAACGTACGGCTGCAACGATTTCGCAATTTAGTTTCGGGGGCAATAAATCGATCTAGCTTATAAAATAGATTTCCCCGTATTTTCAGGCTTAAAAGAATTGATACGCGATATCATTGAAATAGAAAGGTAATTTTGGCTCAGTCGGGACACCGCGAGTTTGCAGTTTGAATCTCGACAAATATTTTTTTTTTATTTCTTTGTTCTTTTTTCGTTTGTTCCTTTTTTTATATTTTTTTATTCTTTCATTTAGTTATTTAAATACAAAAATGAAAAAAAAATCTGACAAATTTTTTGGTGGTCTGAAAGTTTTCCTTCAGATGGCCCGAGTAAAACGAGGAAAACAATATATTATGTATTATTAAATAATAGGATGGGACTTTTGATAGGATTCAGAAAGGATTATTATAGGAAAATAAATTATTCCCATACCAACTAACCTACCAACTTATTAGCAGTAGTTCCAATTGTGGCCACTTCACAGATACAGTGGTAAAGGCGGCGCTAGTAGTAATATAAATTTGCATTTATTGAGGTTGCGTGGATTAAATAACGTCTGTGTGGATAAAATAACATTTTCCATTTCTGTGTTACATATCTGAAAAAATAACTGAAAATACTTTTAAATGCTTTTTTAGAAGAAAATTTCGTCACTATGTGAGTTGTAGTGCCATCTGTTGCAGAACTTTCGGTGTAAGAAAAATGAAGTGATTTTCTGTAAAGGTATTTTAATTGAACTAAGTAAATGAAAAAATAAGTAATAACAACGACGACGACGGTAAGTAATAAATAAAAAAACATACCTATAAAAATTGCTCTATCTGTTGGAAAAAATTTAGACCACGAAAAAATAAGGTACTAAATAAGAAATTTTTATTTGTCATTTTTGTATTTAAATAACTAAATAAAAGAATTAAAAAGTTAAAAACAAACAAAAAAAGAAACATGAACAAAAAAATAAAAAAGTACATTCATGTGGATTCGATCGTCTAACCTTCGGTTTCATTGCCTCCCGGTTCCCCAACAGAGCCACCGCGTCGTTATAGTTAGCGGCGAATTAACCTTCTCTTTTAATGATATGGCGTACAAATTCTTTTTAGCCCGAAAACATGAGGAAATCCTGTTTTACCAAAAACAAAAGCTAGCTAGATCGATTTATCGCCATCGAGACCCCCCATATACCAAATTTCATCGAAATCGTAGCAGCTGTTTCCGAGATTCTCATTATATATATATAGGTACAAGGGCTGCTATTTATGTATCCGAAACTGGCCACTTACATAAACAATATTTGAAAAGAAATTATAACATTTAAAAATAGAACTCTTTGGCTGTAAAATAAAGTTTGTTTCATTCATCTGTCAATTGTTTTTACATTGTGGCGCCATTTTTAAAATTCATTGTCTATCATCACCATGGATTTGACTCGTGAAAATTTTAGTGCTATGATTTATTACGACTTTCGGCGTGGATTAACTCAAAAACAGTGCATGGATCAACTTTTTTCGAATTTTGGAGAGGAAGCCCCATTGAAAACCACTGTGTATCACTGGTTCAGTGAGTTTAATCGTGGTCGTCGTATGCTTGCGGACGATTTTAAAGAAGGTCGCCCTAAATCGGCTGTTGTACCACAAAATATTGATGCTGTGCGTGAACTAATAATGCAAGACCGTCATGTTACATATCGCGAGATAGAGGCATTTCTAGGCATTAGTATGACGAGTATTTATAAAATATTACACGAACATTTGGCTGTAAAAAAAAATTGTTCTCGTTGGATCCCGCACAACTTAACAGTTGAACAAAAACAGGCTCGTGTTGATTGGTGCAAAAAAATGATAGAAAAATACAAATGTGGTACATCAAAAGCTGTTCATAATATCTACACAGGAGACGAATCTTGGATATATGCGTATGATCCCGAAACTAAACAGCAGTCAACGGTTTGGGTGTTCCAAAATGAGCCAAACCCAACTAAAGTTGTTCGTGCAAAAAGCACTTTGAAGCAAATGGTTGTCTGCTTTTTTGGTATTAGTGGATATGTGGCTACAGTACCACTAGAGAATCGTAAAATGGTTAATTCTGAATGGTACACCACCATTTGCTTGCCAGAAGTTGAATGATGATCGAATTGACGGGTCATCCGCCGTACAGTCCCGACTTGGCACCCAACGACTTTTATTTATTCCCAAGCGTGAAGAACAAATTACGTGGACACCGATTTTCGACCCGGGAAGAAGCCGTTGATGCTTTCAAAATGCACGTTTTGGAGATACCCGATACAAAATGGAAAAAATGCTACGAAAGTTGGTTTCAACGTATGAAAAAATGCATCGATCATCACGGGGAATATTTTGAAAAGCAATAAAAGTATAATATAATATTATTTGGTTATAGATGTTTATCATTTTTTGTTATTCCGGATACATAAATAGCAGCCGTCGTATATAGGTATATACAAGAATGGCCCGTTTATAATATTAGAATATTTCAATAGATACAGGTACATAAACACTATTTATGTTATGGCTACTAAGAGACTTTCTACCCCATCATAGTCATAATCTTCCAACCATTTTAAAACATGTGTTTTAAATTCATGGTTATTCAAATGTTTTACATTCTTCTTTTTAATTAAGATTTTAGTATAAAGAAGAGGGGCATTATACACGTAGTGCCTTTTAGCAAATTGACTACTGCGCTTGGGCAATGGAACTGAATCAATTCTCTTTGTATTCTCCGGCAAATTAGGAATAGTGAAGCGGTGGTATCTTAGCAGTAACTGAAGAATGTACAATTTTCTTATCAATAAGACCTTGCAGGTTTTTTACAAGTCAGTAGTAGGGTATATAATTATATGGCAGCCTTTTTAACACGTTTTTATTAATTCGCTTTCTTGTCTGTCTCTTTGTTTGTTTGTTTGTTTGTGGGTTTGATCGGTCCGAATCTTGCAACACATTTTTGAAGCACGTGCTGTTATTCGATTGTGCTGAAATTTGGTACACTTATGTAACTTCGGTGACAATGCAATATTATGACATCATAGAGCTGGTCTGATGATGGAGCCGGAAGGTGGCCATAGGAACTTCTAAAATACACAACACAACCTCGTCGTGTTTGGACTCATTGGATTTGTCTTGACAAGATCTTTAGTCATACGTGATGTCCAAGGTCTCATGATGGAGCCGGAAGGTAGCCATAGGAACTTCTAAAATGCACAACACAACCTCGTCGTGTTTGAACTCATTGGATTTGTCTTGACAAGATCTTTAGTCATACGTGATATCCAGGGTCGAAGAAGCCGGAAGTTGGCCATAGGAACTTCTCAAAACACAACATAATCTCGACGTGTTTGAGGTCATTGGATTTGTTTTGATAAGACCTTTAATTAGGTATACGTGATGTCCAGGGTCTCATGATGGAGCCGGAAGGTGGCCATAAGAACTACTCAAATACCCAACATAACGTAGTCGTGTTTGGGCCCGTTGGATTAGTTTTGACTAGATCTGAGGTGGCCACAGGAATTCTTCAAATACTCAATATAACCTAGTCGTGTTTGAGCCCGTTGGATTTGTTTTGACTATACACCGTGTTCCCAGTGATATACATTAACTTTGGCACGCTATTCAGACCATTGAAATAGTCATTTCTCATTATGGACACAATTATGTATTTTTATTTTTATCTTTTTTGTAGTTTTCATACAAACTAAATGCCTTCAAATTAACTATCCATTATGCATAACTCATTGTACGAGATGGCAACGTCGCAATTTGATTTACAAGTTTTCGCGCGCATAAACTTAACACTACCTCTAGACGTTAGTCCTCAACTCGGTCCTCAAATTTGTCTTTGGCCTTTTTTTGTAATAAAGAAAGAATGTTTATCAGTCACTTTAATAATAAAAAAAATAAAGAAAGAAAATCATGATTATGACTTTTTTAACTAGTTCTTAACTAGTTGTAAGTTTTCAAGACATAACACATAACAACCCCTGGCACTCATAAGATTTAGAAGACATTTATTCATTGTCATTACATTAACAATATGTTATGTATCAATAAGTAGTACAGAGAGACATGAAAATAAGACAATGAAAAGATTACAGCGTCAGCTATGCTGTTTTTCAGCCATCACCTCGTTCTCTACTTCTTAGAATATCTATTCCATACACCCCACGTTTTTCGTTTAAAGTCCTACAAGAGTACTACACCAATAAAAATCTCAATAAAATTATTTTATACTTTTTAGTGCGTAAAAACGTGTGGTTAAAAAAATATTTTTTACTTTATAATTATTATTACTTTAAGTAAAGCTCGTTGTGCTCTCTCTGCAACAATTAAATACGATTTCGCTGCACCACCCCAGGATCTAATTTAGTATGATAATATGCATTCCGCTAAAGCCTTGTATATTCGTAGCACTAAGTTAGTATCTATATTATCTCTTAGATTTTTAAACACGTAGATTAATTTTCTAATTCGATTGGAAACATTAAGTATCTGGAGTTCCCATGTTAACCTATAATCAAGAGTGACCCCTAAATATTTAATGTTGTCTACTTTATGTAATTTTGAGCAATCACAAGATACAAAGTTATCACTGAGTTTGTTGCATGGAAAAGTATGATTTTTTAAACTAAGGGAGCTATCAGGTTTTGTTGCATTAGTTTTACAAAAAGTTAAATATTTGGTTTTGTCTGTGTTTAGTGATAGCAAACTACTTTCAAGCCATGATGTGGTTTTTTTTAGTACATTTTCAGCTTATTGATATACTTTTTGCCAGCTATCGTCTCGGAAGAGCAATACCGTGTCGTCAGTAAATGTGTAAATTTTTTATTACCTAATGTTAAACCAATAAATACAGATATATTCGTTAAAGGACAGAGATTGAACCTTGTAGATTCGACAGTCTTTTTAGGCATTACTTTGGACGCTAAACTCCAATGGGATGCTCATATAACTAAATTGTCGAACAGACCGAGTTCAGCAGCGTTCGCAGTTAAAAAAATTAGAGCTCTTACCGACGTAGACACCGCTAGACTAGTCTACTTTAGTTACTTTCATAGTCTAATGACCTATGGTATTCTATTGTGGGGTCACGCTGCGAATGCTAATAGTATATTTATTCTGCAGAAACGGGCTGTTCGTGCAATTTATAGATTAGGGCCTAGAGTGTCACTGAGGGAAAAGTTTAAAAAAATCAATATTCTGACATTTGTGTCTCAATATATCTATGACAATCTTGTGTATGTAAAACGAAATATGAGTAATTTTCAGAAGCACAGTGATATACACAATTTTAATACTAGAAATAAAGACAAGTTGGTTGTTTATGTCAGCCGACTACATAAAATTAGTAATTCTTTGAAAGGCAATTGTATACGCTATTACAATAAGGTCCCTACTGATATTAAAAACTTGCCTTTAGACAAGTTTAAAATAATTATAAAACAGAAATTGTATAAAAAAGGTTACTATCGGATATCTGATTACTTGAGGACAGATGTCCATGGGAATAGATTGCTTGAGTGGCAGGCCTTTTCGATATTTAATTAGCATTAATTTTGTAATATTTTAATTTTTAATTTAAAAAAGGAAACGCAAAAGATGCGACGACTGTGGAGTTTCTTCGGTGAGCTCTTCTCCACAGATTGCGCCATTGTGTCAATGAACTCACCCAAAAAAATGTAATGACGGATCTAAGTGATGTAATAACATCCTATGGAAATAAATTATTTTGACTTTGACTTTGACTTTAGCAAACATAATAATATCAGTTTTAGCAAATGTTTTGGCGCACAATTCATTGATGTACACTAGGAACAAAGAAGGTCCCAGCGTACTTCCCTGAGCTACACCATACATGCATTTACGGGAATTGCTTAGATTATCATTTTTTTTTAGATAGATTTTGACCCTCTGATTTCTATCAGTCAAATAGTTTTGAAACCAAATATGTGGTGTTCCTCTGATGCCACAGTTCTCCAAATGCGATAGTAATATTGGGATTGATACTGTATCAAAGGCCTTCTGGAGGTCTAGAAAGACCCCTAAACACCTTTGGCCCTAATCAAGGTAATAACTATTTTAGTTGTTAAATCGAGAACTGCGTCATCAGTTGATCTACCGCATCGAAATCCGTATTGTTTACTTGAAAGTAGTCCGTTCGACTCTAAATAGCTAACTAGTCTTTTGTTCATTAACTTTTCTAAAATTTTTGACAGGGTGGTTAACAGTGAAATTGGTCGATAGTTAGAAGGTATTGATTTCTCTTATGTATAGGGACTACTACTGCTGACTTAAATGCAGTTGGGAAAACCCCTGAGGAAAAACTCAAATTACAGATGTGCGCTATCGGCTCTGCTAGTATTTTCTTGCACTCTTTTATTACTTTAGCAGAAATATTATCACAACCAGTTGCGTTGCTCAATTTCAGTTGTCCAATTATACTAGTCACTTCAGTTGGATTAACAGGAAGCAAAAAAAACGAGTTGCAAGAGGCTACTAAGGACTTAGAAGAATTAGCAAGTTTTTGTTCCGTAGTATTAAGTTTTTGGGGAGTTTTATTGGCCAGTGTTGCTCCCACACCAGTAAGGTAGCTATTAACTGCATCAAGGGAGTCTATCTCATTTTTATTGATGCTGAGGAGTTCCTTTGCAGGTTTAGTTTTTATGTTAAAATCACCTATTTCTTTGATTAAACTCCACGTCATTTTATTGTCACCTGAGCAAAGCGTAAGCAATGGTTCGGTTTTTTAGATTTTTGGAAAAATAGGACACTATTACAAGGAAATGACAAATTGCGGTTTAGTGGTGGTGATATGTTTGTGATAAGCCCTTGAAAGAACGACAACCTTACCACCCTCTCAAAGGGCGCTACTTTTTAAGAGAAAGTAGGCTTCCACAGGTCAAGGCCATATAAACCTGTGGTACGGAGAAATCCACTCTGAACCAATAAAACTAACAAAAATGTCAAGTGTTAAATGCGACCTTATATTTTTCATGTAAATCATCATCAATCGTCATCAGTATTCAGTCTTCTTCAAACATAGTACCTTCTTCTAAATCTTCGTCTATGATGTTCGAGTCTCTGCTTCCTAGGCCTGATTACTGCATATGCTTGAGCAGTTTAGTTAGACCACTCTTTCTGCACTCGCAGTTACAAACGCATTCGTCTTTGTAAGCGCACACTATGAGGGAAAGTAATTCTTGGGGAGCTGCAGGACGTGCTGTTGTAATTAGTCTCAGGTATTCGCCAATCTTCTTCCACCCCCACTCGAGCGGATTCTTCTCCTCATTCAGCCACTACTGCACCTGGTGATAGGTTCTAAATGATTGCTGCCTGCCTTTCACCTGCGTAACTGGACAGCGCATCGTGTACTCAATCTCACTTAGCAAGGAGTACCAATTTCACCATGCAGTCACCCAAAGTACTTCGGTGTCGTGCTGAATCGGGCTTTAACGTTCAAGGAAAACTGTGAAAATATTATCAGAAAAAAGGTAACATCCAGAAAGAAACTGTTATCCAAGCTGACCTCGACCAAATGTTCGCCTAAAACTCTTCGGACAACCTGGCTTGGCGCTAAGTAGTAATGTTTTGGTACGTAAGATATTTTAGTTCAATATAACGTTATCGTTGCAGCTCTTTTAGTAAAGTATGCACTGAGTTTTTAAGTCAAAATGTACCTTTAGCCATTATAACCAAATAAAAATAATAAAAAAGTCACGGTTTACTGTTTGTAGTATGGAAATTATATGATCATTTAGTATTTTTACTTTTATGCATTAAAGGTACGTACGAACACATTAGAATTCTTACCCTAATGAAATAATGATATTGAATTAACTTAAGTTATTTTTATTTTCTACAAATAACGGCGTCAAATCTTTTTAGCGATTTTACCGGAAAGAAATTACAACGACAGCGTACTTTCTCTCTTTCTTTTCTTTCTTTCTTTCTTTTTAGAAAGCGACACCTAATTCCTGAACGGGGTCAATGAACAAATTTCTGTTTTATTAGGAAAATAGTAGAAAAAAAATACGATTCAAACAAAATAATAATGTAAGGTGTATTTCAAAAGGTATTATTGTTTTCTTTTGCAAAAAAAATAATCTTTAATTTGCTCTCCTGAAAAGTAGGTAAAGTTGAGGTTAGACATTTCACCTTTCCAGTGACGATATAAATTAAGGCCTAAATAGTGGTCGCTTTAGCAACCGACTTCGCGACTTGCCCTATAAAGGGTCAATAAAATAAGTAATAATTTCCGTGGTTAAAATTCGAAAATAATTCACCTCGATCGGAGGAAACTGAGAATGTAGGGAGGTTCAGAAGGCTTAACTGAATCCCGCCATATCAATTTACCTTCAGCAAACAAGTTAATATAATCGAAAATAAATAAAGAAAATCTCAACTTTCGAACCTAAATCACACGTTTATACACATAAAACCCGCTCCACACCTTCCGATCCTACGTCCTAAATCGGAAATCCTCATTCCCTAGACACTGTCCGATGTCTTAATTAACTAGGACCTGTTGCCCTATACATTGTGTTATCAACTTAATTTCAGGCTACATTAAACATTAAAAATTAAAAAAAAAGTATTTTAGCAGCGAGATGCTAACAGACGGCCATCCTATAACAGGAATGTCCTCATTCCTGTACAACTCGGCCATTCCACCTAAGGGATGACCTCATACCATTGATTTCATGTACCCAGACTAATAAGAATCTATCATAAAACTGATCAAAATAAATGGATCATTGTCTGGGATTTGTATACAAATCTATCAATGTTATGAATCAAAATAATCTAACATTACATAGTACTTTATACATTAAGATAATAACAGTTCAGTTCTACATCTACATGTGATTACGTCTTAACACCACTTCTATAAATTATTTTTCTCTGATTGACACCAAAAGTTCATCTTAAATCAAATACATTTTAACAAATTCAATAATATTCACTCGCAAACTGTATTAACACTTTCTTACTTCATAAACAGCTTCCGTTTAACTATCCGAAAGCCACGGTCAGCTTTTCGTTATCTGCAGTCGATAACCGTCTAACCATCCGAAGGTCACGGCTTACCGAAAAATCTAATGACAGCAATCGTTAAGCCACCGAGAGCCACGACTTGCTGAATTCAATCTAGATTCAGCCATCATCCATCATTTGATCATCATTATCATCGTACGAGTATTAGTCCTGTATGCTAATTAATTGTGCCAGCCGACACTATATTCGAGCATCCAGTCTTTATCCGAGCCAAAACTAATCTGTAAATGTGAAGGAAAAGGGTTTTGGTAGGGAAATCATCAAAAGAAAGTAATATCATCAACAAATAATCTTTAAAAAAGAATACTATGTAAGTAAACTATTATGAACCAAAATTAATGACTTAATTAATTGCTAGTGTCTGTGTCACTGCTTTCACTTGGCTCGCTAACTTCAGGAGATTCACTTAAAGTTATCCATGACTTTAGTTGATCAGCTGGAAATATGTTACTATACTTCCGTTGGGAATGCCCTTTAATACTTGATATTTTATATTCAAAATGAAAAAGTGGTATAGATAGGTTGTTCAAGAAAATATTCATGTAAGTAGGCATCAACCCATTACGTGCTAGTACGTACTCACTTATGTATAACTATTCCCTAATTTAAACAGATACCAGTAAACTAATAGGTACTTTACAGCTTATTTGGAAGTTAGAACTAAGTGAATACTCAATTTACTTAATAATAGTTGTAAGCACCTAATCAATCACTTATACCTTTGTAATTTATCACATTACTCACAAATACGAGCCGAACAATGTATCAGACATGTTTTGTTGAATAAGGGACATAATAAAACAAACATAATATGAAAGTACCATACCTCAGGGCGTTTTCCAACTTTCTTACCACTTCTGATTGTTATCAAGCTCGAAATGATACAACGAATCACATGTATTGACTGTAATTAATCAAAACAGTACCTAGATCACAGAGAACAACTTAGATATATTAATTATTCCAAACATGTGTTAAAATAATAACCAAACACTTTGACGGTTACTCGTAGAATGGCCGACCGCTAGCTATGCTCGCTTTTCTTCCACATTTTATTTTTTTATAAAACTAAAACTTAATTTCAGGCTACCGGCAAACATTAAAAATTAAAAGCAAAGTATTTTAGCAGCGAGATGCTAACAATTGTCCGATTTTATCCGATTTAGGACGTAGGATAGGAAGGTGTGGAGCGAGATTAAACGACAGTTTTCTTATTTTAGTAGATTTTGATTCGGCGACTTGTTTATTTTCTACCAATTTTACGAAAATCCTTAAACTAAAAATGGGTTAACCTAACCAATTGTTCCGACTTCTGGGTAGAAATTATTATATTTATACAACCTGGTTATTAAAGATTGCTGCAGATAATCCAATAGAATACTAACCTGATATGGAACTTCGCCGAGATCTCCTGGGTGACCGTTTATTACGCGAAATACAATTTCCGTGCCTTCTATGACGGTTTTGAATTTACGCAGCACCACTGAACTAGGACTCGGATTGATAGAATTTTGTTCACTAAGTTGTTGCATTAAAGTACAAAAAATAAAACAAAATGATATGGAAAAAGGCATGTATGTCACCATAGCTGTATGTCAAAAAAGATAGGTTAAATTTATCTAAAAAATAAATGTTTGAGAGAAGTACTTTCAGATGAATAAAAGGAGGTCGCCTTCACCCCTCGAGCGTCCAAATTTTTAAATTTGTCCACGCATAACCAGCTGTGGTAACCAGGTAATAATACCGTAACCGTAAGAATGCTTACGTCTTATAACGTTAAAATGCACGACACATGGTCGAAAAAGTCATGCTAAGCGGATCAGTAATAACATTTTTACCTTTCCACCCTACGAATAGCTTCCTTATTCGTAGTTCTCACCTCAGAAAGATGGCTTTTCCTGCCCGAAAAAACGACGAATATCGCATATTCATTTCTAGATATGCAAACTATTTTCCTTTCTAAAGAGCAATAATTCATTTGAATTTATAATATTTTATTCTACGGGAGAAAGGGAGTAGCGTCTTCGGAATTCAGTGGTACACTCATAAAACTTACATTCTACTTTGTGACAGCCATGGCGCTGTGCGATGACAAATTTAGATTTTATTCTTTGCAAGTGGAGGGACGCAATGAACAAGTTAGCATGCAGGTGTTCCATGCCTTGAGATGATTTTCCATCATCGCAGTGTTTAATCTGATAAAGCTCCCAAAAGTCATAATCCTGGAAATACCATCCAACATCTCCGGTTTTTTTTTATTGCCTTTTACGATAAATAATGAAAATATTATATATATATATATATACCAAAGAGTTTTGTTTGAACTGAGCTGATGTTATATATTTGCACAATCTATTTGATAATCTCAAGAAGAGATTCAGTGGAATTATAGTCGAGAGATGATAACCACTTTACTATTTTAGTCCTGGCTTCTATCACGGTATCATTTCGAACGTCACAGTTATTATTAGTATATTATTTGCAATGCAATTCAATTGTTGTGTTTTTTATTATTAGGAAGACTTGCGTTTGACCATTATTCTAGCTGATGAAAGTGCATTATAAGGTGAAAGATGGACCACGCTCGCCTAGAAGATGTTTTTAATTTTTTTTTTATAAAAGAGCTAATCTATAGTTTTTTGAGAAATACGGTTATGCTTCAAAATCTACTCCATGCACCCCACGTTTTTCGTTTTAAGTCCTACAAGAGTACTACACCAATAAAAATCTCAATAAAAAATATTTTTTACTTTTTAGTGCGTAAAAACGTGTTGTTAAAAAATATTTTTTACTTTATAATTATTTTGTGCTTTATAGTCCAGCAGCGTATTTAAATGTTGCAAGATACCCTAAACATCACGTAGGACTAAATTGCTAAAACTAAAAATCCCAAGCATGCCGAGATTATGTTGTTACGATGAGATTACCTTCCGGCTTCACCATGAGACCCTGGACATCACGTCTGAGTAAAGATCTTGTCAAGACAAATCCAACGAGCCCGAACACGACAAGGTTAGGTTGCGACGTTGAGAGAGTTCCTATGGCCACCTTCTGGTTCCATTATGAGATCCTGGACATCACATATGATTCAAGAACTAGTCAAGACAAATCCAACAGGCCCAACACGACTAGATTAAGTCATCACGTCACGTATGACTAACAATCTTGTCAAGACAAATCTAACGAGCCTAAACACGACGAGATTATGTTATGTATTTTAGGAGTTTCTATGGCTACCTTTTGGCTCTATCACGACACCCTGGACATAACGTGTGACTAAATATCTAGTCAAAACAAATCCAACGGGCCCAAACACTACTAGCCGACTAGGTTATGTTGAGTATTTGAGGAATTCCTGTGGCCACCTCCATCATGAGACCCTGGACATTACTTATGACTAAAGATCTTGTCAAGTCAAATTCAATGAGCCCAAACACGACGAGGTTGTATTGTGTATTTTAAGAGTTTCTATGGCCACTCTTTGGCTCCATTATGAGACCCTGGACATCACGTATACCTAACTAAAGATCTAGTCCAAACAAATCCAGTGGGCCCAAACATGACAAGGTTATTATAGGTATTTGAGGAATTCCTTTGGCCACCTTCCGGCTTCATCATGAGACCCTGAACATCACGTATGACTAAAGATCTTGTCTTGACAAATCCAACGAGCCCAAATACGACATGGTTATGTTGTGTATTTGAGGAGTTCCTATGGCCACCTTCCGGCTCCATCATGAGACCCTGGACATCACGTATACCTTATTAAAGATCTTGTCAAAACAAATCCAACGACCCTAAACACGTCGAGGTTATGTTGTGATTTTGAGGAGTTCCTATGGCCAACTTCCGGCTCCATCACGAGACCCTGGACATCACGTTTGACTAAAGATATTGTCAAGACAAATCCAACGAGTCCAAACACGACGAGGTTGTGTTGTGCATTTTAGAATTTCCTATGGCCACCTTCCAGCTCCATCATCAGACCAGCTCATGATATCATAATATTGCATTGTCATCGAGGTTACATAAGTGTATTAAATTTCAGCACAATCGAATGACAGCACGTGCTCCAAAAATGAGTTATGCATGTTATATTTATATTATGTTTTATTTGTCTATGCATGTAATTTGGGCTTGTCGGTAATTACGATGATTAGATTTAATTTCTTCTTTTTTTGTAGTTTCCAAACTGTATTGTTTAATCTTTCTTGATAAAACACATAATTGTCAATATTTCTGTTTAACCAAAATAAGATTTCCCGTGATACAGGTTTATCCTAGTGTGGGGATCGTTGTTAATGTGATTTTGTCTGTGCAAATGGTTAAATAAATCTATTTTCATTGCTTTTTCATTTATTTTTTTCTATTTGTAAGTTTTCAAGACATAACACCTAACAACCCCTGGCACTAAAAACATTTATCTATAATATATTATGTATCAATAAGTAGTACAGACAGAGATGAAAATAAGACAGTGAAAAGCTTACAGCGTCAGCTATGCTGTTTTTCAGCCATCACCTCGTTCTCTACTTCTTAGAATATTTACTCCATGCAGCCCACGTTTTTCGTTTTAAGTCCTTCAAGAGTACTACACCAATAAAAATATAAATAAAAATATTTTATACTTTTTAGTGCGTAAAAACGTGTTGTTAAAAAAATATTTTTTACTTTATAATTTTATGAATAAACATACGAAAACGATGAATTTAAAAAATAAAATCACTTGAAAGTCAAGAAAAAAGTTTAAAAAACTTGTTGTCAAAGTCAATACAGAAAAAACTTCCGATTTTACAGAATTAATTAAAATTAAAACTGAAGAGAATTTGTTTGTAACTGAAAAATCTTAATAGAACTGGGATTAAGTTGGGATTTCATTTGAATAATGCTTTTTAATTTAAACGTCCGACCGGGATACAATAATATTATTCATTGAATTTAATACTAAGGCAATAAAAAGTATAAAACTTTTGCGAGTAAAGAATTTCGGTTATAAAGTGCAAACAGAAGGGGAAAAGTGCTGCCAAATTTATTTTGATTTCATTTCGATTTTAAAATAATTTATATTTTTTATTGAATAGTGATATTACCATACATTTTTTTATAATACATTACAATAGACAAATTACAAGGTAATCCAAAAGTTGTGTAATATGACTAAGTTCAATTATCTTCCATCTTTATTTAATTGTCAATCCGTGAGTTACTTATTTAAACACCATGAAAATTCATTTGTTATAAACTTTTTACGAAAGTGTTCAGTCCATGAAACTGAACAACATTCCTCAAGGAACATAGACTGACCGACGACAAACTGTACAACATTCCTCAAGGAACATAGGATTGACAGACGACAGAAACTGTACAACTTTCCCCAAGGAATATAGACTGACATTGACAGCAACTGAATAACATTGAAACACCAACATTTTACAATGCTCTTCGTGTTCAGTATAATACCGCTTTCAGGAGGCTTTTGGGACTGCCCCGTTTTTGCAGTGCGTCTCTAATGTTTGCTGAGGAGCGCACTGATGACTTTTACGCCATCAGGCGCAAAAGAGTGGCGTCCTTACTGAGCAGGGTTCGGGCCAGCTCCAACAGTGTCCTGATGGTTATTGCTGACAAGGTGGACTGTCCCATCCTCAGACACTGGGTGGGACTTTTGATTAAGTAGTCTTAGTATGTAAGATTAGAATGTTCTGTTACTAACATAGGTTAAGGTTTACTAACAATAATGGACTGTGTTGTCTAATGAATAAATTAATTATTATTATTATTATTATTTTGAAGCATTAACACTGAATGAAATTTTACAGCGTATACCTTAGATAAATGAAAGGCGTATACGATGATTATTTAAAAAAATCTGATGTAAGACAACTCATATTTATTTTGAATCTCGAATCTTAAAGGCTCGTATCGTTAACATAGAACCGACCGACGACGTGGTAACATCTTAGCTAAGTAACGTACGTACTCTCTGCAAAGGAATCTCGGTCAGGCCCGAGGAAGGTTTCCGCACGTTTTAAACCGAGACGCTCTGTAATGAGAGTAGGGATGTTCCAAATCTTCCCGATGTTCCCAAAGAAATCAAACCCTGATAGTATATAGCTGCTCTTGTATTTATCTTGTAGGAATCAATTTTTCTTTTAAAGTGGCAAGTGATCTCCATCTAAAAAAAATCATCTATCTATTGACTTGTAATAGAAAAATTGGCATTACACATCATAATTTTATAACTTTCATTTTAGTCTATGGTATTTTGTAGTTAGCGCGTTTTATTTGAATACGGTGACTCAGGATTTAGTTCTTGGCGTATTCTTGGATGTAACTGGCAAAACATAATAAAATTAATATTACAAAATAAACAAGGGTTTTAGTAACATCCCTAAAAAGGTACGAATGTTTAGATAGTCACACTAACGACACGATGAGATGAACTACCTAGAATTTACGACAAATTCAGCCCTAAAATGGTAGTGCAAGGTTGAAAATAGTTTGAAATATGAATAGTAGATAATTAGGTTGTTGAATGTTGAATTCGCTTTGATATCTTGTCTACGCGGTGTGTATTTTGTACCTGCGTCAATAACTAGCCGCTATAAGTTCATTAGATGGTACAGTAATATTGATCTCTCGTTGCAAATATTTGTTACTGCTTTAGATGGAGGTAATGGTAATGGTAAAAGCGGGTCATTATCCGCAACTCGACGACTGATGCGCCTATTTTGCGTGGGGGTGGGACGATTATTCGAGCCACCCGATCTCCTCAAGGAACCTTAACAAGCCATTAATCTTGATGAGGACCTCAGGAATCGACTCCGGCGATCCGAAGTACTGCGCCCGGTACGAGGCCACCTCGACACTTCAGTAGCACGTGGGCGGCCGTTTCCTCTGCCTCCATGCATCCTCTGCATAGGGGGCTATCTGTGACACCTATGGTGAAAAGATGTTTGTTAAAAGAACCGTGTCCTGTAATCGCGCTGGTTACGATTCGTAGTTGGGGCCTTTTTAGTTTGAGTAGTGCGCGTGCTAGCCGGTGATTGATTGCTGGTAAAGCCTCTTTAGCTTGCCTGCAATGCCCGTGTTCGGCCCAGTAGCTGCTGTGTTGGTCTTTGGTGCGGTTTCTGAGCATGGTGCGGAGTTGGCCTGACGGAATGGGTACAATGGGTTCAGGGCCCTGCACCCTCAGGTCCGATCCGCGTCTGGCCAGCTCGTTCGCCGCATCTTTCCTTCTGGAGCCGCTGTGTCCTTTGATCCACTGAAGAGTTACGTGGTTGTTTGTACTGTGGAGATTGCATTGGTTACATGCAGTCTCCGCGCACTTTTCCCTTTGTTTGTTGTTGCTGGCACTCGATATTCGCCCTATATATCGTAAAAAACTAATTAGACGTAGTGAGTCAGAGAATGATTGGCTGAAGAAAATAATGGTGTGGATTAGGGATTGAAATGAAGAAAAGATAATACAAAAATATTGTAATCTAATATTGGAGTCATTATTTAGCTACGGATTTATGCGCTAGAAGCGAGTGCCTCCCATCTTCAAAGGGCTACGTCCACCTGACATGGTGTAGACTTATGAAGAAATCGGTACCTCCAGTTACGTATTTTTTTTTTCTTTGCTATATTATTTGCCTGATTATTTGCCTTGTAGAATCAACAGCAAATATCACAGCACGGATCGCAGCTATGAAGCAATTTAATTTTGTTACCTTTGTTTAGCTTCGACTGAACGCGGACGCAGAGGAAGACGTGTTTAATCTTAAATCCTTTTTATGCACCATATTAAGTTTTCCAGAAAAAAGTCTAAGAAAAGACTGTGAATAAAGAAATTAATATTGAATGAGATGGCCAATGCAGCGATTGCAGCCATTAGAATGATGATGAGATACCATGGAAAGGTCTCTCTGCATTGATGCCTTGGTGATGTACAATTGATATTATTTTGTTAAAAAAAGTTGGATTATGTCTGATAAGTATAACGGTCTGAATTCGTCCGCGGAGGACTTCTTCTCGCAATTCGAGATAATCGCCGCTATAAATAGTTGGAGTGACGATGTAAAAACGTTAGTGTTGGCTACTTATCTATGTGGGCCGGCTCTCAGCTATTATAATTTGACAAAATCGTCCTCTACGAAATATGAGGATATTAAAAAAGCGATTTGTTTAGAATTCCCGTCTCCTATAGACCATGCTTCGTTGTTTTATAAGTCTCGTCAAGATTATAATGAGCCTCTGATGGACTATGTGTATCGTGTGGAATCTCTTGCCGGAAAGGCTAAGATTTCAGACCAGAAAATAATAATTAAGCAATGTTTGACTGGTATGTCATTTTTTTTTAAACGTAATTTCGGAACTCAATTATACAAAGATTTCGCTACCCTCAAACAAACCTGCATGGAGTATTCGATGCTCTTTATGGCCACACACACTGAATTATCGTTGCCAGTGAAGATAACCTCGACTCGATGTGGCGAGCCCAGCAGTTATACGAATTCAATGGGTGATGGTTATCCCAGTGAAAATATTGGGCAGCGTGGTGCGCAAGCCTCACCGCAGGAATTATACTCCACGCCGCAAAATAGATCTTCTAGTTGGCCGCCGAGGAGTCCATCTTCTCCACGTACTACTAACTTTGGATCAAACCGACCCCGCAATGATGCGAGATCGTCAAGACCCCAATACACTCAAAACCGGTATAATTTAAGAAGCGGTTCGCGTGATAACGTTGGAAATATACAGGGTAATGACCCAAACTTTCAGCGTCGCCAGTGAATGGGACTACATTGGTAGACGGTCATTTTAGTCGTCCCGTTTCTCCTATTATTTGTGTTGATTTGTACGGTGTAGTGCATAATGCGTTGATTGATTCAGGTGCCACAATTTCTGTGATTTCTTCTTCGTTTCTTGAAAAAGTGGATAAATTCATTCCGTCACACGCATATAATGATAACGCCTCTTGTTTGCGTACGGTGAATGGGATTAGGTTATTAGCTGAATGTTCTGTTATATTGGACATTACAATAAATAGCATTGTTTATAATCATGCATTTGTTGTTGTGTGCGATTTAGTACCTGATATAATTTTAGGGCAGGATTTTTTATATGCAGTAAAGGCCATTGTCAACTTTGATAAACAGTTCATTGAACTGGATAGGAATAAGGTATGGTTCAGAAATGATACAAAAATCGCGGCGTTTTCACTTGATTATGTTCAGTCCGGGACTGAGTCCGAACATTTATTGCCGTTACCGAAAGGTGATTATATCTATTTTCTTAATACGGTAGAATCAATAAATGAAAATTTGGACGATTCAAAAAAGGATACGATCCTAACGAATAACACGAAATGTAATAATTTTAATATTTCTGATGCTTTATTATCAGATCAGAAAAGTAAGTTGTCAGAATTACTGGGCAAATATGAAAAGCAGTTTGCGTTTGATTCGAAGAATTTAGGGGCATGTTCATTAATGGAAGTTGAAATAAATACTTCAGACGAGACTCCTATTCATAAAGCTCCTTATAGAGTTTCACACCATCAACACAGTATAATTAGGGAACAAGTGAGTGAGATGTTGGAAAATGGAATCATTCGTGAGTCGCGAAGTGCATATGCATCCCCGGTTGTCTTGGTCAAGAAACCTGATGACACGTGGCGATTCTGCATTGATTATAGGTCATTGAATAAAAAAGTAATTACCGATTCATATCCTTTACCCAGAATAGATGACATAATTTTATATCTAGCTAAAGCCAAATATTTTGCGGATCTGGATTTAAATAGTGGATATTGGCAGTTGAGAATCAAGGAATCTGATAAGCATAAAACTGCTTTTGTTACCCCTTCGGGATTGTATGAATTTAACGTCATGCCGTTCGGCCTTAAAACAAGTGGTGCGATTTTCCAGCGGGTTATGGATAGTGTTTTAGGGGGCATGAAATATCGGAATGCTATTGTTTATATTGACAACATATTGGTTTATGGGGAAACATTTGAAGAATTTTCTTTATCTTTAAATGAAATCTTATATAGAATTAAAGAATGCAATTTGACACTTAAACCTAGTAAGTGCAAATTTGGTTTTGAAAAAGTTTCCGTTCTTGGTTATGAAATAACGGGTCAGGGAATTCGACCAGATCAATCACAGTTTGAAAAGATTATGAAGATCCAAGTGCCAAAATCGACTAAAGAACTTAAATCTATTTTAGGACTCTTTTCATATTATAGAAAATTCTTAGATAATTATGCGGATTTGGCTATGCCTCTTACAAGGTTGATGAAGAAGGGTGTCAAATTTATTTGGACAGAACTACAGCAACATGCATTTTCTAAAATTCTTTCTCTTATTCAGAACCCCCCTTTATTAAGACATTTTTCGAATAGCGAAGGCATAGTTACAAGATTATTTGTCGATGCTAGTGATAAAGCATTAGGTGCTTGTTTATTGCAGGGTGATGATAAAATATTTCCGATTGCTTTCGCGTCGCGTAAGCTCTCTGATTGTGAGACCAGGTATACGATTACCGAAAAGGAATGTTTGGCTCTAGTGTGGGCTCTTAATTATTTTAAGCATTTACTATGGGGAATGAAATTTGACGTCGTGACGGATCACAAAGCTTTGGTTTGGCTCCGTACTAAAAAGGATATGAATGGGCGTTTAGCTCGTTGGTCTTTAGCGATTCAACAATATGATTTTGATATAGTATATTGTTCGGGCAAAGATAACCAAATTGCTGATTTCCTAAGCAGGAATCCATTAATTGAGGATGTTGATGTTAAGGAGACCTCTCCTAAGGATGTAGTTGAGGATGGTTTAGAGTTATACAGGATTGAAGCTTCTCGTTTTGAATTTGATCAAAGCGTTGATAGTTTTTGCACTGAACAAGTTTCAAGGATTGCTTCTAGATCTCGGCTAAACTATAAAGGTTTTCTTACTAGAGACAATAAGCTCTTTCACAGGTGTAGGATAGGTAACAGATATGTTGATCGTTTGGTTGTTCCTCAAGCTTCATTTAATGACGTTATGAAGGAAATTCATGATGATCCTTGGAATGGAGCGCATTTTGGTCTTACGAAGACTTTATGTAAATTTAGGGACAGATATTTTATTCTTGATGCTGAAAAGAAAATTTCTAGATATATCGAAAGTTGTAAAGAATGTCAAGAGAGGAAGAGATCGTGTTTGATTGCTCCGATGCAACCGATTGAAGTCAATCATCTTTTTGATAAAATAGCCCTTGACATATTAGGACCTCTTCCGACCTCGGATTTAGGAAACAAATACATCATAGTTTGTTTAGAGTATTTATCGAAATACGCGATAACTAGAGCAGTCCCAAGTGCAACTGCTCAGGCCGTTAGTGATTTTCTTACTCAAGAGATCTTCTGTAAATTTGGTATGGTAAATGAAGTCATTGTAGATCGTGGATCAATTTTCACATCACACATGGTTAAAAATACGATAGTTTTTTTTGATTCCACGTTATCGGTTGCTGCAACTAGGCATCCTCAGACCATTGGACTCGTGGAACGTTTTAATAGCACTATATCTCAGAGTTTAGCGATGTATACAAACGAGAGTCAAGCAGATTGGTGCATGTATTTGCCCATGTCAACGTACGCGTATAATATATCGAGACAGGCGTCATCAAATACGATTCCTTACACTATTGTTTTTGCTAGAGACCCAATTTTGCGTTCTGATGTTGATATTGTATCTAATCGTAATGATTTGGATATTGCTGCTCGCAATAATGCTAATATTAGAATGATCTCTTGTGCGTTGAGAAATATTCGTAAATCGCAAATGACTCAAAAGGAATATTATGACAGGAAAGTCAGGTTCGTAACGTTCGATCCAGGTAGCTTAGTCTTGGTATATAATCCTAAAAGAATAACAAATGTTGGTCAGAAGTTATCGCGTCCATATAAAGGTCCGTTTCGTGTTATTCGAAGGCTATCTAATAATAATTATTTACTACGTAAGATAGATGGAAGCTCCAGACGTGATTTAATATTTCACCATAATTCTCTGAAACCGTTCAGATTGCGTGTTTAAAAATATTATTTTATAGTAACTTGGCGTTTGTTACCCTTGATCTGTCCTATGCCTTACTTTATTCACAACTCGTCATGAACTTCTATCGTCATTTGTAGTTGATATGTTATGTCGGCGTCTTTGTCAACAAATAATTATTATTGTCTCTATATATAAATTTATTTTTATTTTTGTATGATGGGTAACTTAATGTTTGTCTATATATGGCATAGTTTGATAACTTATTCTTACATTTTATTTATTTTTGTTTGTCATGGACTTTTGACTTAAGCTATGGTATTTTCATTTAATCAACAATCGTTCGAGATATTCGTTTGGTTTGAGCATTACTTGTCGGATCTCATAATAGGACATATGCATCCTCATGAGATGTGCTTTTTCTTAGCACGATCGTATTGGTTTAGTATTTTATGAGTCGGTGGATTCGAGAACGCTTATTGGTTTCATGTTATGCTTATTAGGTTTAGTCAAGTTCTATTAATTTTTGTTTTTCTCTCGAATGGATTAATCCAGCTCTTATTTGCAGATTCGTAATAAGTAGTTTATAAACATTTTATATATTAAAAAAAGAAACTTCATGAAGAAAAGAAGGTTTTAAAAATCTAGCTATTTAATGGGGTTGTTATTTTCTATAAGGGGAGGGTGAGCTTAGTGTATAGGCCACTCATTTTAGATATGCTATCGAATATTTATAGTTCTTCGGAAAAGATCTTGTTATTCGGTTAATATTTAACGTAAGTGACGCATAGTGTAGGTGATCATTATTTTTCTACATATACGAATAGGCCTGAGCTCCTGTTCCAGACCTGCCGCTACTTCGATTTTTAGACTTTGTATTCGCGTTTTTCATTTGTTTTTGTCTTAGCTTAGGTTGAAATATTTAAGTTTAGATTAGGTGTGATCACTTAAAGTTTGTTCATTATGTTGATGGGATTTTGTTGTCATAATTTGATTTATCTGATATTACATAATAATAATTTCGTTTGTTCTTGTTGGTCAATTATAGCAGCATGGTCCAATGTTAATATTATGTTGAACGTTTTGTGTCGCTGTTAGTTGTTCTATTAATTCTTCAAAATTTATTTATTGTTCTTTTGGTTCATGTAGTGTACCATGAGTTGTACTTGAATGAATAATCTTTTGGCGTGGTTTTAATTATTCGTATTTGGTGAAACGTTGTTCCACCAGGTAGCTGTTAGCTATGGCTTCTTGTACAAATCATAGGGTTTGTTAAATGAAATATTATACGCACTTTTAGGTAATTAGTTAGGTTTATCTTTTGTGATCGGCTGATCATTTTCCTGTAGGAGGAGGGATGTGGAGATTGCATTGGTTACATGCAGTCTCCGCGCACTTTTCCCTTTGTTTGTTGTTGCTGGCACTCGATATTCGCCCTATATATCGTAAAAAACTAATTAGACGTAGTGAGTCAGAGAATGATTGGCTGAAGAAAATAATGGTGTGGATTAGGGATTGAAATGAAGAAAAGATAATACAAAAATATTGTAATCTAATATTGGAGTCATTATTTAGCTACGGATTTATGCGCTAGAAGCGAGTGCCTCCCATCTTCAAAGGGCTACGTCCACCTGACAGTACATACCTCTATTAGTTTCTGGTGGCATTCGTAGATAAGCCCTGATGTGTGGACGTTGCCGTTGAGGTCCTGTAGTACTGACATGCTGTCCGAGAGAATACGTATAGATTTAGTCTTTGACGTTTCTGGACAGAATTGCCGTGGTTGCCAGCAGGATCCCCAAGCACTCGGCCTGGAAGACTGTGTTGAGCATACCTAGGGGAGCGGAGATTTTGATGTTTAGGTCCTCCGAAAAGATACCTGATCCCGTTCCCGTACTGGTTTTGGAGCCGTCCGTGAAGATCCTCAGGTCCTTCGGATTTAACCCTTCATACCAATGGTCTTCATGGAGCTGTATTTTGTACTTCTTGTCGAAGACGTACTGATTAGTAATCCTATCACTTACCGCCATGAGCATGGGTAGGTCCTCAACTGCCTCGTTGAGGATTTTGGTGTGAGGGATTGTATAGTTTTTCCAGAGATTCAAAGACCTGAGTCGTACTGCAGAGGAGGCCGCTTCCTGCTTGACAAACAGGTGCAGCGGGGGCAGTCCCAGCATGGCTTCCAGAGCCGCAGTTGGAGTTGTCCTCATACAGCCCGTGATAGCCATGCAGGCCAGTCTTTGAAATTTTTGGAGTCTGTTTACGGCTGTGGAGAGATTACACCTGGTCCACCAAACCACTGCGCCGTAGCAAAGCATTGGCCTGATCACCATTCTGTAGAGCCACAGAACCATCCTAGAGGAGAGTCCCCACTTCTTACCAATCATCCTGTGGCACTGCCAGAAGGCGACGTTTGCCCTGTCTATTTTCTTATCAATATGACTGTTCCAATTGAGTTTGTTATCCAGGATAACCCCTAGATACTTTACCTCTGTAGTAAGTCAGAGTTCAGTGCCAAAAAGCTTTGGTAGTCGAAAATTTCCCAAGATTCTCTTGAGTGTGAACATCACGAGCTGTGTCTTTGTAGGGTTTACCGATAGTTCGAAGTCAGAGCACCATTTTTCGACTATCCTGATGGCGCCTTGAGTAAGGTCGCAGACAATTGCTGCAGACTTCCCAGTGACTAGGATAGTCAGGTCGTCGGCGAACCCTATAAGTATAAAAGTGGTTGGCATTCAGTTTGGTTATAAGATCGTTAATAACCAGGTTCCATAAGAAAGGTGATAACACCCCCCCCCCTGCGGGCAGCCTCTAGCTACAGTTGCCGTCGAGCCCCCTTCTGAAAATTTTACCAACCTGTTCTTAAGCATGTTTTTGATCCAGTCCGCCATCACAGGATTTGCTCCATGTCTGATAAGGGCTGACCCGATGCTGCTAAAGTTAGTTCTGTCAAAGGCGCCCTCAATGTCAATGAAGGAACCCAGACAGATGACCTTGTTTTTAATAGCCTCTTCGATCCGACTAACCACCATATGTAGTGCTGATTCTGTGGACTTACCGGAGGTGTATGCGTGCTGAGTGCCATGCATTGGCTGACGCGATAGAACACCATCTATCAGTTCTCTTTCACATAGCCTTTCTAACGTCTTAAGTAGGAAAGGCGTGAGGCTGATGGGTCTGAAAGATTTGGCGTCTGTGTAATCGTTCCTACCGGATTTTGGTATAAAGAGTACTTTAGATGGAGAATTTCGAGACTATGTTTTTTTAACTTGTATATTTTATATTTATTAGTTTGTCTCGTGTGCCTCTATTCTCAGTAGATCAATTAAATAGTTGATTTGATTGAACTAGTGAAACAAACGTAAGAAGCACTCTGGACAAGAATGTCTGGTTCGTGGCAAGTAGAAAAAAATTGTCTCCAAAGGTCTCTGCCTACCTTTTTAGGAAAAGGGCGTAATTTTATATGTAGTTCATAGGGCCACCAAAACGAACCAATGATATTTCTGTACGTTTTAGTGAGGATTTTTTATTACTTTGCACCGACCATAATAATCTCGGGAAACGTAGTGTGGTGTCCCCCTGCCATGTGGACTAATGACCTGAGGAAGGTCGCTGGTGGTGGCTGGATGAGGAAAGCGGGTGATCGTGCGCTTTGGCTTGCCTTTGGGGAAGCCTACGTCCAGCAGTGGACTGCAATTGGCTGATTGATTGATGAGCCAAAATAACATGTTTCATATTGCCGAAAAATTATACAACATAGAAAATATTTATTTATCTTTAAATATGAATTTACTAACAACATCTAGTGACCAATTTAAACTATAAAGGCACCAAACACATCTCGGTTTCCCCATTACTTTGTATATACAGGAAATAATGGGTACGTAGTCTGAGAGAGACCTTAAGTGGTTCCATAACCTACTTTGTTTTATATACTTTTTAAAACTTTCACGGTGATATCGGGCACTCACAAAAAACTATACAAACCACGGTATACCCGATTGTAATCATAATAATGTTACTTAGTTCTTTTTTTTTGTTTCCATACATTTTCAAGCTTCTTACATTAAAAACAAAGATGATTCATATAAAAACTTGTTATTCAATATTCTGTTGTAGTACCATTTGTTGACCTTTAATAGCTTCTTTCACACTGTTTGTGTGGAGGGAGACCTTACTATTCACACGATAAGAAAAAAAAGAAAGAGAGTTGAGACTATCCAAAAAAACACTATATCCTGGCAAAAAGCAAAATAAAATGCTCCAGATCGTTGCATTTTGAAATATTTCATTGAGGTCCTTCCTATGGAATTAAAAAAAAAAATTATCATGGAATAACAACAACCAACTGTAATCGTTCAAATAATTAAACGAACAATGTGAGAATGAATAAATAAATTTATAATAATATCTATCTATCTACAGAGCTCGACAAGAGCTCAAAACTTCTACGGGAAATTCATAACGAGACAACTTTTGTTGCTTTTAACTCTCTCGTTTGCTTTCATATGGGTACTTTACATAGGTTTTACTCATGTAAAATTAAGCCTTTAAAGAGTTTGTGGCCATGAGAAGTGTAGTTTTTGTGGCTTTCAAGACTTGTTTTGAGTGCCACAAGTTTAGTGGTGAAATAAAAAAAAAACACTAGGTAAGAAGTGTATGATTTTACTGTGACTGCGGATTGGTCGACTTCACACATACTACATAACCTTTGAATTACTAAACTTGAAGATACCTAACATCCTCCATGTAAGATTTCCTAGTTTAGTTAGGACCTCTCAGGATTTGTTCGAAATTATTCGAAAAGAAAGATGATTTTCCGGGTCCCGGGGCAAAAATAAAAAACCCTGTTATTTATTCGTAGAAGCACCCCAACGGCGGGTATACGCAGTTGTCAACCTTGCAACACACATGATGAAGAATTTAATCGAAATAACTTGGATACTAAACTGGCACCCAAGAGATGTACATTAAGCAAAGGGTATTTAGGGCAGGAAACATAAACGCTAATGCTTCTTAATGCAGCCGATACGACCGCGACCCGGATGGCCGGGCGGGCTTAAGTAAATTGTTATCAGCTTATGTAGGTACTGATGTCAAGCTAATTACAGAGTCCAGTTGTGGTGTCTTAGATACAATGTTTGTAGTTCTTGTTATAAGTTAAAAATGATTCTGTTACTAGACTTGGGCTATTATAATTGATCATTATTAAATACATATGAAAAGACACGGACGCTGAGTACTTATAGAAAGGTTTCTATATAAAAAAAGTGAAATAACCTTTTTGTTTCGTGGTTGTGGAATTTTCTCTCTACTTTTTTACTTTTGTTGTGAACTATGTGAAAATAATCTGGATGAATTTTATTACAAGGTTTTGGCGAAACAAGTATTTGTCTAAACAAGAATTTCTCTAAACAAAGATCTGACAAAGCAACAATTGAGTAGGTACCTATAATAAATAAGACAACAATATACACCGTGAAATTTACATCGTTTTGTTCCAGCCGCCGTGTAGTGATAGTACTCGTCAAACTGAACAACTTTTCGCGAAAAAAAAAATCCCTGCGACAAAAAAATTTTTGGTCTCTCCATACAAAGTGAGACTCCCGACCGACCCATTTTGTATGGAGAGACCAAAAATTTTTTTGTCACAGGAAATTATTTTTTCGTGAAGTTCAGTTTGATGGGTACTATCACTACACGGCGGGAACAAAACGATGTAAATTTCATGCTGTAGAGGAAAAAAATACGTTATAAAATGTAAGTCCAAGTTTATATTTCTTTTAGACCTATATATAGTGTTCTAGGCGAGTGCTTTGTAAGTTTCTGGGCTTCTAACATGACGTTCAGATATAATCACGAACAACATTAAACACACATCGCGTGATCAAACGGTCACTCGCTCAAAGGGCAATGAACATGAGCTTTGTTTCGGATATATAAACCTTAGTGAAGAGAAGAGACAGTTAAATTTAAAAAGACTTGGCTTAAAGGTCTAGTGATCGGGCCATAAATTATAAAAAAAAAATGCAAAGTGTAAAAAAATCCAAATATAGAGTAATTGTAAGGTTGACGCTCGTCACAAACCCTGATGTCAGGACTATAGAGCTGCTGAAGACCTCTGACATGGTTTATACATATAATGACTATTTTTCGTGGATAAATAATCGAGTAATAGGTAATCTTTGGCTGGGACCACCTACAAGTGCATCCCAAAGGATTTATATTTTCCAAGTTACCGATGGTGAATAAATTTTCCTCTTGCACTTTACCGCTACATCTTACAGCTCTAGTGAAGCCAGTTTTAGATCTTTTTTATTAGGAGTCCGTTATAGTGTTTACACACTATCATTAAACCTCATTAAAAGCTAATGGCACGAAGAACACGCGAGTAGTATATTGTCAGCTATAACTTAGACTGAGTTATAATTTTTTTCAAAATCAAATATCAAGTCAAATACTACTTCCAAAGACTGGAGTGTATAATCAAAATGACGAAATTGTATTTTTTTTTTAATAATTTAATTTATCCTGAACTGACTCAGTATTTTTTCGATCAGTTTACGTATTTATCCACGGAGACAAATACAAAGAGGAGGTGCCACAAGCAACTTAGTCCCGTCTCATAGCGGACTAAGTACTCTTACTACTAGCTATTAACCACCAGGCGTCGCTTCTGTCAGTGTTACTTTGAATTTTATGGATACGACACGAATATGACTTGGTCTGATTATATAAATTAGTGACGCAAAAATTATATGCTGTGTTGTATCGTGCAACAGTACGAGTAATACAACTATTTCTAACGAAAAAAAGACATAATTCCACTCGTATGTATTTTTTTAATGCAATTTTTAATGCTCGTAACTTATTCCTTCGAGAAAGTGCAACGCCATCTATCGCCAAGTAGAATAACTTCTTGACTGTAGAAGGTTATATGACCTGTTTCATTCATGCTCATTCATTCATGTATTTTGTATAGTAAGCTGGGTGGCCAGATAAAGATAAAGATATTTTATTTGCGATAGATATGGTAGATACAAAGATGTTAGTATGATTAAAAATAAAGCACATATCTAGCTTAAGTTTAAAGCATGCAAATGTCCATTTACTTACAAACTAGTACAATTCTGGCATAATTCAATTTTATGGTCAATAAATTCTTTTATGGAGTAAAAAGTGTGCTGCATTAGCCAAGATATGGAATCTAAAAAAATATATTTGTATAAAATATTTATTTTTGTAGCATACAATTAAATAATGCAGATAATATTGATGAACTTATTCAATATTTATAATTGAATACATGACATCAAAATATCACATTTTGGGCAAGGATGTTTCCTTATACTTGGTAGTAAGTAAGTGATGATGATAAAGGACTTACGTGAAATCCCGTGTCAAAATTGAACAGATCTTTTTATATAATATATATATATATATATATATATTAATTATCCTGTAAATTTAAGTGAGCAATAAAGAATATATATATATTTATTGCACACTTAAATTTACAGGATAATTAAGAGATCTTCTTATCAGATCTTTTTATGTCTTATAGTTTCAGAGTTACCCATACTGACCCATCGAGCCATCCTGTATATCACAATTGCTCACATAAGGTAATCCTACATTAAAAACGAGTACATAATACAAAAAAGAAGAGAGAGATCAATTTTTAAAAAATGGTCTGAATTTTTTGTTTTTTTCACTTGCCTGGCAACATTATACAGCGTAACGAACTAACGAACAGAATCATCTTGTGTGTAATAGCGAAATTAAGTACGGTTCATTAGTGTCTAGCTGCAAAACTAGTTTTGCTATTGACCGCTAGATGGTTAGCAGAACTTCATCTCCCCGCACCCCCTCCCAATGGCGACCCCCGCTATCATATAGAAAACGTCTTAGGGCAGCTCCTCTTTGTATTTGTCTCCGTGTATTTATCACAAAAAATTGGAAAAAACATAATTGTTCAAGTGTATTGTTTCATGACAACAAACATTAAAAACCATGCAAGCAGCCCACCCAGAGTATAACCCACATAAATAACAGATAAATTTTCACCATTACGGTCTCACCAGTGAATTGTAAAAATTTTCCGAGAACGTGATGTAAACATCTTCCGATTTCCTAAATTTTCATCAAACCAAGCATTTATTCGCGTCAAGTAAATAAACTAGTGACTCTGTGAGCATTTTTACATCGCAATTTTTTTTAATGTTTGATTTATTATTTTTTACGTTTTCAACCCTCATAAATCTGTACTTTTTTAAACTTCCAAAAAGTGACTTGCCAAAAATATCTATTAATTTATAGAACTTGCTCACAAAATTTCACGAGATTCGGTTGAGAAACGCGACCTGTAGATAAGAACAAACAGATCGACAGATAGACAGATAGAGATAGAAGTTATGAGGCGACCACTGATTGGTCCGTTTGCCAATTGCAAATGGCGAATGAAAAAGAATTGACCAATCAGAACACTCGACGTACCCCAACTTCACTTATAAATACCTAGTGTTATTATAATGTTACTGTAGTGGCTCAGTGAAATTATAATGGCACTAAGAATAGGCCGTTAAATTGTAAGAAATGGAGCCAATTGACAATTTCCCGTGCAATTATAATTTCACTAGTGTAATTATAATATCACGACTTTCACAATATGCCTACGACAGACACACAAAAGGCAATTTTAGCTAAGCTGAATCGGAAACGCTTCGCGCTCCTTTGGTCAATTAAGGTTACGTATAAGCTAAGTTTGGAACCATTACATTTAGCAAATACCATAAAAGTGCAGAAATGTAACCGCAACAGCATTTAATCCCTTCCTGGAGCACACCGGAGTTTTATTAATGATGGGGAACAAAAGGGAGGAGAATTTGGAGCGAACAACGCTCGCTGGAATTAGGGAAGTCATTAAGGTGCGTCGAGAGCGAGCAATTAGATACTGGTCAGAAACAATGTGCACCAAACTTAAATTATCACTCATATTCAAATTATTATTAAACTAATATGAGCAGTCTGAAATTATTTGATAAATGATAAACTTTATGTTCTATCAGTTCGCCAAGTGCTTTAAAAAAAAAATTGAGACCATTTATAGATAAGATATGTAAACTACTCATCATGGTGGCATATAGCAGTGCATTTAATTTTATTTTGAAAATGAAATCGTCAAGTACGTTTATGAAAATCAATATATTAATAATTGAATTTGTTATAGCAAGCCCTTTAAAATAGGAAATTTTATATACTTTCCATAGTGGTGATGAAAAGTAGAGTGAATTGCGGCGCTAATACACGCCTACGCGTATGCGCTTTTTTTTAATCATTCATTCATCATAAATTTATGTTTAATAATTTTATCTTTAAACATTTTCATATTCAATATTATTTGTTACCTTGAAAGAGTAATTTATTTATTTATTTATTAACACGTCAACAGTATACATATTAGAACTTACATCTAGGTTACAAGTGTTTAGTTTGAGGCTGATATGCATACCAATTACAGACATGTACAGCATTCACAGGATAGTTTAACAACTTAAATATTTTAATAAAGTATATCTACTTAACACAATAAGTTCTAAAAGATTTGAGCTGAAACCAACAAATAAATTAAACAATACAATTAAACTTCCAGAATTCATTTTACTTTATTCTTAAATTTAGGCAAATTGCATTTAAAAATATCTAGATCTTGTGCCTTGCTATTCAGAAAGTTAAATGTTGTCGGCGAGCGGGGAGTGTATGAATGCAAATGTATAATGTAGCTATGTATATGTACAGTAAAGTACATGTCTTGACACACACGTATATGACTTCGTATATAATCTCAACTAGGGAAGTTTTAGCCCCCTCGCCGATAATCGACCAGATCACGTAGAGAACAAAATTGAATGTAGTTCTCCTACTTTGTAATACGGATTACTTCCCTCTCGATATCTGCTTTGCTGATCTCTGCTTCGCTTATCTCTGCACACAGCCACGACAGGATTCCTCGGCCACAAACTCCATTCGCCTCCAAAACCCGCTGGACAATTTCCACCTTCTGTAATAATGATAGAGGTTGATACCGATGTATACACAACGAAATGAGATAAGTAGAACACGTCAGTATTTGTACCAGTTAAGTATGTCCAAAGTCATAAGTGTAATTGTATGTATCGTGGATAAGAGATCTCTATTTAATGGTCTTCAAACATATTAATCTTATACAAGATTTCACTATGCGAGTGACTCATCCATCACACCCCGAGCTCACAGGCTCACTCTAAGCTAGCTACAGTTACTGAAAGATAATCAAAAGGTTCCCTAGAACGCTCAACAGCGTTTATGTCCAGACAGTGTCGGCGCCCCTCTATAACTCCTCTCTCAAGGTTTACCATCTCCGTCAGTAACCGTCCTCGGTCCTACGCACAGCCTGGAATTACAATATAATATTATGCACAACAAACATAATTATAAACGCCAGCTCACGATAGCTTAACTGTACAATTCCCCCCAGGCCTGCTCAGGCCCTATAACGCCACTAGCTTATTGGCGTTGCCGAGGATCGGCACCGAAGTAGGTCCTAAGCACATACCAGGCTATTCTGCAAAGGGCCACGCCAGATTGCGACGTACACGCATACGCTTTACCAACTCGGACCCCACACGAGTGGTCTCCATATACCCAACGGCTCAGCAGCTGACTTGGCTTACAGCCATTATACATACAAACATTTGAAGACCACATAATGACGGTGTTTGATAGATATGTCCGAGTTGTACTATATTCATTTGATAATCGATATTCAGTCAATTTACACATGCACAAGTTTAGTCAAAGTAACAATGTATACACCGTGATGTATACTCCAAGCATCTCGAAGCCAACAATCAAGAATACTTAGCTTTAATCATATCACGAGCTCTGCCAGCTGCCACGTTCCTGGAGCAACACTTCTGGACTTGCACTTCCACTCGCCTCAACGGCATAATAACGACTGGACAGTAAAACGGTTGCAAGTATAAAGAAAATTAGTCTCAATAATAAAATTGGCGGGAATGATACTTCCGGTAACCAACAATTTAATAGATGTCGCTTTAACTGACATTAGATTCGGCAGGAAATAGATATTTTGTCCATAGACAAGTACAAACCAATAATGGGCCAACACTTCCTTCAGTGTTGCCATATAAACAAATCGATGTACCTTTCGCGCTCGTCGCGACAAATGTGCTGGACAAACGAATGATAGGTGAATGACGACATTACGTTAGTTTTGCATGAAGAAGTATAAAAAAATCGAGTTTGAAGGAACCTAGGACTTGACGAGGAACAGATAATTTTATTTGAGCCAAAAGATTGCTACATACAATCTATATTTGATGTGACAATTTTGTGCAGAATAGCCATATCCCGAATAACCCGTCTATTGGCCAAAGAGTCTAGTTTGAAAAATTTAAGACGAAGATCATAGGTTGCTCTGTGCGATATACCAGAAGAGCTAAAAGCCAAGTGTCTAGTAAAGGAACACTGTATAGATTCAACCCGCTGAGAATGGAAGCTGTATTTGTTATTCTGAATTAGTAAGACAACTATTATTTCGGCTTATTTGTCAAACAAATGCACAATAATCGGTTATAAATAAATTAATTGTAATATATTTACAAAAATCATTATATATCCGTTGAACCGTCGGAGGTAAAGCTGATTTGATGTGTTTGTAAGTCTGTAATCCCCGAGATTGCTAGCACATAAGGGTTTTATTCTCTAAATTCATGCAAGAAAATGTATAGCAATGAACTACGGAACATATTCACTGATTATTTATCTATCCCCAGGCAGTATAATCCTTTTAAAATATATTTTGCGATACAATAAAAATTGTTAAATGTCTCATAAATGTATTTTGCGATCCTCATGAAATGTGTATAATATTCTTATTTTCGGGCAGTTCTTTAAAAAATTTTTGGACATCAGATTTCAAATTTCGAATCTTCTTTGAAAATCTTTAGAAGTAAGAAGAAGTAATTGAAATAGTATCGTATTACATACTTTTTTTTAGTACACTGAAGTACTAAAGTAATATAAGTTTTTTCAATCATTTAAATTTTTATCGCGACAAATTTACGCTCGTTTCCATTTGTTTCATTTATTATTCTATCTAGGGCAAGATTTTATTAAAATGTCAGTCTAGATAAAACTTAGTTACCCATAAAAGTTCTTGACACATCCAAGCAAGCAAAGGTTAAGATGAATGGTGGGGAAAGTTTTGTATAAAAATGTCGGTAGGTGTTACTATGCAGAAAGAGAGTGATGGATTGCTAGAGAATTTTAGCGCATTTTCCTGTTAGTAGAATAGAAATAAACTAACTTAAAATAACTGTTGGTTCGCTTATCATAAATCCCTGTTTTAGATAAAATCTTTTCTAGATATGTATCATAAAGCTTTGCCATACATTTCTTTTGTTATTTTTCTAATGTGATTAAAAATTAAATTAGTTGACTGTTAAAGCTATAGTAATTTAATGATTTTTTATTTAATTTATCAAACAAAATATATTATTTCTTACAGATTACGATTTCAGTTTTTAGCTTTATGATGTACCAAATATAACCGTTTAAATTTTATTGTTAGGCAACCTTTGTTATCCTTTGATCGCGTACGAATAAAATTAAACAAAAACCGATCCTAAAAGTTTTATTTTTTATTTTTATTTCAGTGAAGTTCAAAAGAGACTGGCTGAAAAGACAGCAGTAGATGATATTGCAAATTTTACAAATAAACGATAATTATCAAGATGGCTACAGGTTCCTCGACAGTGATTCATTGCCCAATGAACAGCTGGAGCCAAATCTGTACTTCACATTTATTAGCATTAGAGATGTTTTGAATGGTAACGTAATATTTTAATTGTTATTAGTGAGCTCTAATATTTTTTAAAACACACATAGTTAATGCATTATGCACCAAAAAAATACGAATTAAGTTAAGAACGTTCTCCTTTTTTGAAGTCAGTTTAGTTTCATCGATATTTTTTCGAGCAGTCATGTAAACTTAGAAATTATATTTTAAAAATCATCATAATTACTTAACTTATTATAATGGACATAAATATAAGAACTGTATGTATATTTTTAACTAAGTAGCATTAAATAAGAAACTTTAAAGTACGTTTAAACTTTAAATAACTATTATCAAAACTAAAATTTGCATTTAATAACTTTAACTTGTTATTACATCATCATCATCATCAACGGCCCGTTATAAATACGCAATAAATGGCTGTTGTATGAATTTTAGTTCTATTTGATACTTCTACTTACGCTACTTTCAAGAATATGACCTGTCACATTTGATAGCAACTGCAGAATATTTTTTAGAATTTCTTAAAGCGACACGTTTATAAACTGACTATTTTGAATTATGCTTACCTATTTTCCACTCTAGCCATTCATTAAATTTATATCATAAAAATAATTCAAATAAAAAAATTAACGGCCCGTTAAAGTCCACTGCTGGACTATGAGCCTCCACCACTTAAGTGAAGGGTTTTGCCATAATCTCCACGCTTGGCAGGCGGGTTGGAGATCGCAGATTAAAAGGCTACTGTATCAGAGAGCGCTACTGCCCGTTCCCTGTTCAATGTGTAGTCCCTAAGTCGCCTCTTACGACACCCACGGGAAGAGTTTGGTGACAAATGTATTCTACTCTGCCATCACCACACGGCTTTAAAATAATTATGGCTTCGTAATGTCGTTAAATATAAGTACCTAAGCCACTAGAGATAGTCACTTATCTTCTTTGCGAGTCAATGATAAACATTTATTACTGTTAACATTGTGGTGAAAAGATTCGCCAGCATGGGGATATGACTGCCCAGGGCGCCGCGGACGTAGTGAGATTTGGAACAACGTTGTTCGGGGAGGCTCTTTTCGTGCACCCCTTATAAAATACTTTTTATAGAATAATTAAAATATACTCGTATGCAAATGTATGCTACATATCTCTGCATGTAACACTCGAGCCTTGACCGGAAATAGAGGAGCTCTGTGCAAGTAGTTATACGAGTTATAAGTGCAAGCTCGTTTAAACACTCGGCTACTGGGTTAGGAGTTCGAGTCGACGCTTGTGTGCCGCTTAGCTGCAGTTTATTGTTATTTGTTGTTCCAAGTATGAACTTTCAATACATTTATAGGTCACACCAAACATACGATATCAAAGTTTTTATGAACTCTATACTTGTTGTTCCCGCTTTAGAAAACTGTTTTTTCGATCGATTATTTTAAACTATGAGTATTTTATTATTGGTAAGACCTCTGCAATGTGAATGAAATGAACATTTGGGTATTGGGTACTGAGATTAAGCATTTCAATGAATCAATCAAATAAATAAATATGTGGGGACATCTTCTCACACGGCCATCTGATCCCAAACTAAGCAGAGCTTGTACTATGGGTACAAGACAGCTGATATACATGAAAAGATAAATACATAGATAAATAACAACCAGACACAAGGCAAAGACAAGTGCTCATCACACGAATGTTTGTCCTGGGCGGGATTCGAACCCGCGACCCTGTGCGAGGGAGGCAGATACACTACCACCTGGGCTACGGAGCCGCCAATCAATCAGCCTATTGCAGTCAGTATTTAGGTAAGCACTTGAATACACCAAATCACAGTCACACGTTTGCATTTATCATTTATACCTATATAGCTAAAATCGTCGCAATGACTAAAGTGCTACGCCGCCGTAGTAACCCTCAAATCGCTACGCGATGCTACGCCGTAGTACAAATTGTATTTATTTTAAACACCTATAAACTAAAAACAACGTTCTCTCAATATCCTATCAATAAACTCTTGGTAGGTTTTAAGGGCTTTTATGATGCAGGTAAACTCAAGGGCAAACGCAAAAGTTCAGTGAACTCACTTCAGGTTAACTGCCTACAAAGTACATGTCATATCACGCGATAAATAAAAAAGACACCTGCCACAGTTTAGCGTTTAAAGTGAATTAATGGTGTCGAAAAATACAGAATTAAAATGCTCTATTCTGCTCAACTGCAAAATGGACTTTTTTTTTTATAAATGTACCAAGAGCCGTTTCAACCCTCCAAGTGGTACTTTTCATTGCGGTCAGCATTTATTAATTGTTCTACAACCTTTGCACAAAAGAAGTTGGGTAAAAACTAACCGACTGTAAATTTACCGATGACTAACCCGACATAATTTAAAATGTGAATTAAAGCTGACTTTTTCAATATATTAAATAATTATACGTTGTTTGATTATGTATTACCTATTTTTCAGTTTATGTTTTCACTAAATAAATTCAAAGATTGCTTGTGAATTGCTTGTATGCAACATGGTCGTAACTCGAGCCCCTTAGTGAGGACTTGTATGATCTGATATCATTATTCGATAAACAATTAAAATTACGCAATTAATATGAGTGTCTTATTACTTGTGCCTTTATAAAACAATTTTTTTTTATTCAAGCCAACCCTCGGTAGACCAGCGCCATTGACTAAAACCTGAATGCCTTAATTCAGGGTAGACTCGAGTTCCACATTTGCAGCAGATTTCGATCAGCTTAAAGAATATGTTTTGATAACAATCGTTTCATTTCTCATAAAAAACGAGTATATGTTAGAATGTTGATTCCCACCAACATCTGGGAAAGTGTTTCGTGAACAGATTGCGCGTGATTGATGTCGACGCCCAACTTCGCAGATATTTGATTCGGATTCGTACAAACGATCACGCGTTATAGTTTATTCCTTTTGGTACAAAAACTACGATTGTCGTAAGAGCAAACAATTTCCGTATATCTGCTTATAAAAAAAAATAACTGGGTGCCAAGAAGATTAGAATAGAATATACTTTAGAAAGTAGCAAACCAAAAAAAAGGAAACGGCATAGTTTTCTTTCAAGGGAACTGATGGCACTTTTGAGCCCCTCTCTCTTTATTTTTTCGAGTCTGTGATTTATTTTTCTCTCTTTGGGAAGAACAGATTTTAAAGCTAATAATTTTCTATGGTGGATCGGGCATGTTTTACAAATCAGAGGTTTAAAAATCTTACCATTTGAAAAAACTTTAAGCAGGTCTAAAAATATCCTAATTTAAGGATCGATCATGAGTACCAAAGCAATCTACCTAACCGATGTTTACTTTAAAATATTAACAGTGAAACTCAGACAAAGGTTAATTTAAGTGGGAAGTTTGTTGGCAAACACTTGACGATTCACGGCGCGGGAGTTGGCTCCAAGCTTACTTTCGCGGTAAATACTTCGTTGCGAGATGGGACATTGATTTGGTTCATGTCTACCTAAGTGGTAAGTGGAATTAGATGTACCTATTATTAATCTTTGGAAGTCTTGAAATTGCTTGTAAGCACTGAAACTTTATTTCTTGGATTTTCACGCAGAAAGCCTAGTGCTAGTGCTATTAAGCTAATCGACTTGGCGGGGGCACTGCCATGCCCCCAGATTTTGCAATAACAAAGTGCAGTCTGCACTTTGTTTTTTTTTTATTTACTTTGAAATATATAAAGTCGTATCTTTATTTCACATTGTATAAAGATTTTAGGTGAGTGATTAAGCTCAGTGCGAAGAACCTTTTTTTACAAGCTCGTGTAAAGCGTCTTCACAAAGATATCCTTTACAAAAGCAACGTATAATCTAAATAATGCCTATTTTTCATGAATATGTAGGTATGTAGTCGTATTAGGAAGCACAATAACGAGTACAACTTTTTGGTTGGAAACTTTGATCATCTTTCATTTAACAACTTTTAAAGATTTTGATATGTCAGTAAAATTTATTATTAATTGAGATTTTTAATACAAACTGACTAATTAACCAAGGTAACTTGTACGAAAATTAAAAGAAAAACGCATATTTTTAAAAGCTATTTAGTTTCATGGGCTGATTTGCCACCCGATACGTTTTGCTGCAGAGAATTGGTGGTCTAGTGGTTCGGACCGCTGCTGTCTTCCGTCCAGGAGACGCGGGTTCGATCCCCACCACGTACCAATGTGTTTCGACGCATCGGATTCGTGTGTTTCGACGTTTATTCAACGCTCTTACGGTAAAGGAAAACATCGTGATGATACCTATACACTCCTGCGAAGAAATTCAAAGTGTTGTGTGTGAAGCCGACCAACCCGCATTGAGCCAGCGTAGTCGACTAAGGCCTAATCGCCCTATTTCAGGGTAGGCTCGAGCCCTTCGGTGGGGACATATATGAGCTGATGATGATGACGTTTTGCTTTATTAATAAGACGACGACGTATAATACGTTGTACAAATGGGTGTATTTCGATTAGAGTTTGTTCCTTCTGCGCTGTCGTATTGTCATGCGTCTCGCCACGCACATGACTCGCAGTTCAACCAGTAATACTAATCCCCACCATTAATCATACTGTTTACGACAGCCTGTTGGTGACGTCACTACCCATTGTTTTCACTAATAGCCGTATTGAAGGTGACCTGCTTCCAATTTCAAACACTTTGTGTCTAGGAATGGACTTTCTGTTCTAGACATCTATGATTTAGATTATTTATTACAAAATACTCCTAACAAAACGTTAGTATATTATTCGTTTGCTAAAAAAAAACTAATGAACGATATGAAAGCTTATAGGATGTTACAAATTTTTTAACCAGCATTTACATCCGTGACTTTACTTGCTTGGTACCTGTATTCATTTAAGACGACAAATAGATAATGACAGATTACAAAAATATCAAACGATCAAATTGTAACATTCGGCAAAGAGTCATTCACAAAACGCCTACCAAATTGGAGCCAATAAATCGGCTGAACATTCCATTTAAGCATTATTTTCGTTTGCATTAGTTAATCGTAATTTAACCCCCTTGCAAACTACTAGGTTTCTTTTACTAGATTTTTTTATGTGTCTACTATTGGAGTTACCTATATATTTTGGTAAAATATTTAATACTATTGATGATTAGGTAATTATTATTTAATAGTTGAAGCTTTTATTTGGTTTATGGACTGGATTCTAAAACAAATGTTATACTTATATATATTCTTTAAATTAATTATTTACAAAAGTTACTTTAACAACTACGAGCAATGATTAAAAAAATATATCGACTACAGTATTCGAGTTTTGAGATCCCATATTGCACTCGTTTATACTTCTACACACAAAATTAAAATGGGGCGCCTATTTATTTTTTATTTTTTGTTTAAAAACAGCTAACATATTATATATATATATATATTTTAAACTAGAAAAGCCATTTTTGAAGTCTAACAAATTACAAAATACGATACGGGTAGCCATGTATTTGATTTACATAAATATTATATAAAAGTAAGTGTGGTATTTTATGAGAAAATATAAATAAAATTGATTTTTGACAAAACTAAAATAGAAAAAAGTTCGGACAGTAAATAACGACATATTTATAAAATGTCACATTGTAAGAGGACGTATTGTAAGTGTACGTATAAATACGTATAGTTTTATTTACTCGTACTTTGTGCTCTACATCTTATGCTTATCAATAACGTAAGTTTATTCCAATAATAATTAAACTCTTTGCTCGTTGGTTTCCTAGCCCCACCCCCATATTGCGGATCACTCCTGTCTAAAGGCGTACATTAACGTCTAACAATTAATTTACCTGCTAATTTCCAAGGTCTCTTACGGAGCGGATTACTCTAAGACGAGGGGTGTATCTGCTGTTTTGAGGCGCCCTTTCACGCAAATTACGTGTGAATGCGCGCGTTAGGGGTTATGGAGTTGCGTTGGAAGTGCGAGGTTATGTTAAGAAAGATTATGTTTATATTTTGCGTACGAAATGAACTTTTTGGATTCATAAATATGAAAAAACTAGCTGTCTGCACGCAACTCCGCTTGCGTAAACAAAGTTTTAAATTTACTGAAATGAACATTTTTTTTCTCGGTTTTAAGAGACGTATCTAAATAAAACTAGCACTTGTTTTTGTGGTTCTCTAACAAAACAAATTGTGAGAATGGATCTAACTTTTTGCAGTAGCTTCTGAGTTATGTGCCTAAATATACACAGACAGACAGAAGACATTTGTTTTGGCTAAATTTGCTTTAGTAAAATAGATTGTTATACAAAAAAACCCATCAAAACAGTAAGATAATAACAATAAAATAAAATTTTATTCGTATAAAAAATATCAGTGACTCGGAGAAAAATATTCACTATTACTACGATTACAATAAAATCGCTTTAATAAAACTGCTATCCACTGTTTTACCCTTTTACATACAAGCAATCGCGTAAAAGAAAACGTGACCATTTGTCTGCTCAATCGTCCGTGGAACATCGTAGTATCTCAGAGTAATGCGATGATGGATAGTGTTCAGTAAATCCGCTGGAAGGCAGCTACATCGATCAAAGTTTTATTTGAGCAAATAATTGAATGTCGGGTTGGAAAATATTATCCAACAGGTGTGAAAATAAAAACCGGCCAAGCACGTGTCGGCCCACGCAATGAGTAGGGTTTCGTAGTTGTCCAGTACTTCTTAGGCAACTGTTTACGACAGTAAACGTTCTTCAAAATAATTTTCTATGATATTTGTACCGAATTTCTTACTAGTACAGGTACATTTTATAAGTTGGTATATTTTTTGACAACCCGAAAAGCCTTTTACATTCCCAATTACATCGCTTTCGCTGGTAGGAGGGGGGACTTGACTCTAACAAAACTTTTTGTAACGTACACCTAGCATCGAAAACCTTTATTATTTTTTGAAAATCCATCCAATGACACCTAAAACTATCGGGAGTTAAGAAAAAACTTAACCCTCCACTTTAAGTTTACCAGAGGAAACATAATTTTTTTTAAAGATTTTATGCTAAAAAATTTGACGGACATGGCGAAACTACAAGGGTTCCTTATTGACTACGGAACCCTAAAAACGGTACGGATTTTTAGTGTTTTGTTTTGTTTTATTACACGTATTTTTTATTAATTATGTCATTGTAATAATTATGATTGGCAAATACATCGATGTTGTGCGGAAAGATTTTAGTTTTATCAGTGCGCTGCGTTACGTGCTTTGTGAATTTAGTTCATTGTTGTTAGTTCAGAAAAACTACATCGTATAATAATGTACGGCGCGGAGACCATTTGAAACCTCCTTTCTAACTCGGTATACATTCATGTGTTTGTGTCGCACTTAATAAGATATATAGCAATGATTTGTAGGAAGTAGTCTTTTACTTGGAGCACTTGGTTAGACGGGACGACGGCGACGGACGGTGGACCAAAGCAGTCACAGAGTGGTGGCCTAGAGGGGCGACAAGGCCAGTGGGCAGACCACCAGTCCGATGGTCAGATGATATCGTCAAGATGACGGGATCTCACTGGATAAGGCTGGCACAGGACCGTGAGAATTGGCGCTATAGAGAAGAGGCCTATACCCAGCAGTGGGTTGATGTGGGCTGAGTATGATGATGATGATGACTCTTTCAAAACAAAGACGAATCCCACTACAATATTATTACTTTATACACAACTATGTTGTTAATGAAACCTTTATCAACTAGGTACATAAAGTGTTAAATATAGGTATATAAGGACTTCGAAACACGTCAGATTATTTAGATTAAAATCGATGAAAATCCACTCCAATACCGAATGATTGAAAGCGTGAAGTTATCTGATTCCAAATTCAGAAGTAATTTCACACAAGGATTAATCACGAACCGAAATATAAAACAAATAAATATATACCCATACAAATAAACAATTTCAAATAGAGTTGAAGTATCGACAATTGCCTGGCTGGTCAAATGAGCATTTAAATATTACCACCGTGTGCTTTGTTTCATTTGATTTATATTATTATCAAAATAAAACAAAATACACTTTGTTGACCAAGTAGAGTTTACAGAATGGCGGCCATTGCTAAACTTTAAAAAGTTTTTTTTTTATATAGGCACTTTTGTTTCCCACTGCTGGGCAAAGGCCTCTTCTTTTTTCAACCATTACGATTATGGGATCCGAAGACCAGCGTCTGAGGAATGTGTCTAAGTCATCCCGCCAACGTGTTCTAGGCCTCGACGACGGCGAACGACGGCGGCCATCCTCTGGCACCTATTCTGTAGCTATTTCAGCCCACCTATCCGGGTGCATGTGGCAAACATGTCCTGCCTAGTCCCACTTTAGCAGTCTTCGTCCCTACGTCCATTATGCCAGTTTTGAAACGCATTACTGTATTTCGGATACGGTCTATCCTATTCACTGCGTCCATGTGGACACGCGGACATTACTATGACTGAAAATCTTTTTCAAAACTTTCCAGGTTCCTAACCTTTTTAGTTGACCGTTTGTAGAGGTACAAAATAAATATATACTTGATTTTCTAAATAAATAGTACTAGCGGTCCGCCCGCGGCCACGTTTGCAATAAGTATCCTTTGTGTTAATCCAGATTACAAACTATCTCTATTCCAAATTTTATTCAAATCCGTTGAGTACTTTAAGCGTGAAGATGGAACAAACATCCAAATATATTTTCACATTAAGAATATTAGTGTAATTATATCTTTTGACGCAGAATTTTCCATGTCAATGATGGAGTTCAGGACGTTTTAACTTAATCCGCTTAACTTCAAACGGGTGTTATTCAATCAGATGCATTCAAATTAATTTGCTGCTTTCAAACGAAATTATATCGTTTTCATCTCATGTGCCGAATAAATATCAAAATATTCGAGTATTTCTGTTCATATTTTATCTTTGATGATTCCGATTCCTTGACACGATATTATGTGAAAATTCAGAAAGCTCTCATAACAAAGCTTCTAGGTTCAAATCCCGGTTAGGACACACAACAAAAATAACTTTGTGAGACGGTCCGCAGTTTAGTTAGAACTTTGGTCAAGGAAAGGTCAGGAGATTCACCTCGAAATGTTGGTCCCGCTATTAAAAATTATCCATGAAAAATAATAATTACAAAAGCCATTTTATCACAAATATAGAATCTTATCTTATCACACGATAAGAAACAACTCTTTAAAACTGTCAATCAAACAATAAGCAGCAATCATCTTGCAATAGATAAACAGAACTTATCATTATTATTTGTTTACTGACTAGTTTTATTAAAATAGTGCCTCTCCTAAAGCATTCAGCATAAACAAATTTTAAATCATCCGCTTCCTCACTGGTGTAAGTTCTTTATATCTCCACTATAATGCTATATGCATGTTGGGACAAGACAAGTGACACTTGGGACGGGACACACAAGTTCATGCCAAGGTCGTGTGTGAGACGAGAAAACAAAACGTGCCAAGGTTCAGCACGACTCAAGAACCTTTCAGAATAGCAGAGATAGCACCTAACGAATTACAAGCGGTGGACACTTCAGCTAATTTTAGAAAAGTCGAGTTGAGGGCAGAAAGGGCTTACGCTCGTTAGGGTAACTAAGAATTTTGTTTTTTTTACTATAGCTCATATGTATGTATTATACATAAGTATTAACGAACAATATTATGTTACTTAGTTCAAATCTTGCAAGTCAAGAGATACTTCTAACAAAAAGATGATCTTTAAAAATTCACATAAATAAAGAAAATAAAAATACCACTATAAACCAAACACACACACACACACACTACACTATAAACTATGAATTCTTTAACTTAAATTAAAAATTACCAACGTAATTGCAAATCCTTTGAAAGACTGTCCTTCCGGCACTTGAGCAAAAAACTAAAATAAAAATAGTGCTCAGTTATGTTAAACTTTACGAACTAATAAAAAGTTGACTCGACTCGCGCAGATAGGGATTCAAAGTCGCGTAATTAAAAACTGGACTTAAGCAAAGTTGGGGCAAAAGTTAAACTAACCACGCAAAATTTTGTTAGCAGACACTTAATGGCATAATAGCTCTCGCTTCAAATAGGTTAATCTCTGGAAACTAAAATTTAATAACACGGTGAAACAAAAGTTAATTTATAGTCAATAAACAGTTAACATCTCAAAATTTTATTTTATAACAGTACACGAAAGTACTATATTAATTTTTGAAATAGTACATAATTTTAAGTCTTTAAATTTCTGTCGAAATGAAATACCTTCCTGGTTTCCTCCCACAAACCGACCATTATTAATACTCGTACATAAGTATAATGGTTCGATGTATTGAAATTGCTAAAGACGTTGAAATATCTAATATTTACTAGTAAATGAGTTTTTCAGCACAAAAATAACGGCAAGTGTGTTACGCTATGATTTGTAGAGTCGAACAGCAAATTTTGAATTTAGAACACACCATCGATCGAAAAACCTAGCTTCGGATGTCTCCTGGCAGACACCCAACTTTGAAGCCGCGCTCTTCGCCTAATGTGTGCCTACCTATCTTGATATTTGACATTCGCATTTGGGTCATAATAAAATTTTATCTGCGGTCGATTCAAAAAGCTAATATTCGAATGTTTGAGGTGTTCTCTCGCGACAAAGTACGCTGTAGACAGTAAAATTTATTCGAGCAAAAATTTTACGGTAACGGAAAACCAATTTCAATTTAAGCAAACGTGTTTGTAATGGCTGGTTTTCCGTGTATTTTTCTCTATTTACGTTAGTTAAAATGTAGGTCTCAGAGAAGGTATCGTAAATAAAAAAATAGTCCTCTTTGATCAGAATTGTAGCAAAGGGACCGATCGGAATTAGGAATTCGAATAAGGGCCGTTGGAGATCACCCTTATCTTTTCATTTAAACCGAGCCCTCACTCATGGTCGGGGTAAGTGAGCGAAAGATAACACGTCCTTTGTAACGCCCACTATGATTAGAAATACCAGAATGGATATTTAAATTAGGACAGGGGAGTATAAACTAACAAAATCGCAATTTTCAACTGTCCCTCCATTATCTGTACGTAAATAACCGTAAAATGCCATGTTAGATGCTTCTGCGGCGGATTAACTCCAACATAAATTTCAAACTTCTGACATCAATACCAGTAAAATAGAATAAGCAAGTTCACTAGTTGTGCGGCTTTGATGCGAAGCAATCACGCCGCAGACAGATCGTCAATCAGCAACAAATACACTGAGATTACATTTCCGAATTGCTTCTGCCTGCTGCCAATGATTGCTTGCGTGCCGTGATTCTAGTTATCGTATTGTCTTTGCCAATCAAGCTCGTTATAGTTGATAACAACGACAGTTTGTTATCAGCGTGATGTATGAGGGACATGAGTCTATCTTGAAGGGCGATTACATGATGAGGATTATGGATAGAGGATGAACCGGATCCTCCTCAACATAGAGCAGTGGTCTTAGTCACTACACTGTCGATGTTTTCACTACACTGTATACAGAAAAATTAACAATCATTTTCAGCAAATGCTAGAAAAAAAATAAAAAAACACTTCACATGCTCATTTATGAGTAAATTTTCAGTTTTTGCAAAAGCCTAAATAATTTTTAAGTCTTACGAACAAACGAATGACTAAAATTTCTAAATCAATTATCTGACTCTTACCAAGATCGCCATTTTTTTTCCTTTTTCTTTTAAAACGGATTTTTCATAGAACCATTACCTATAAAATACTCATCCATATTAGCCTTTAAAAAAATTACGAGTAGGTTTTCATAAACTTTGATTGCAATCAGCGGTCGCAAAGTTGAAATCCTCGACATCAGTGAGTGCACTAGAGCCGCAAAGTCAATCGTCAAAGTGCCGGGAACGAGGTCAGGCCAGTGCAGAAACGGCGCAAGAGCACTCTGCAATGACGGCGATGACTGGTAGATAGAGATTTATATGGCTAGCTGGCACTGATATATCCTATCAATTTTATGATCATCTGTATTTCCTGGCTTAAAAATGGTAGGTGTCGTATAAACTAGATGACTTGGGTTTAGTACTAAGTAACACAACGATGCACTCAAGAACAGAGTACCTTCGTATACACCGCCGGTTCTTAACACAACAATCCAGCCTAATAATTATTAAAATGCATGCTCCTTCTTCTGATAAGTATAACATATATTATTATTTTCATATCAATTGAGAAATGGCTATCTTTTTTTACCACTACAAATGGACACTAAGTTTCAAGAATCATCGGCAATAAGTTTTTAATTAATAAAACTCAATACTAAAATTGGCGAACATTGAATTGTATTTAACAAAAAGTTAGTTCTATTATTTAAGCTTTGGGCAATCCTAAAAAGTTAAGAAGCGGTTTAGAGGAAACCTAGCTAAGCTGTTATGTTGCTGATTTTTTAAACTGACCTACGATCAGCGTGGGAACAGAATTGGAAACCAGAGAAGCTCTTAAATAACAGTACAATAAACTTAATGAAATTAATATTCGCTAAGCTCTTGGGGGATTAGAAATTGTTAATCGTTACCTTACTCATTGTTTTCTGAATCAATGTTAAACTTTGCTCCAAAATTAAATTGTGTATCTCGGAAACGGTGAATTTGCGTTGCTGGAGGCGATTTGACAGACTAAGGTTTTTTTTAATGTTAAATAAATTAGCATTTTTTTAGTACATACACAAATAGTTATATTTTTTTGGACTACAGGCAACCTTGGGATATTTTCGATAATTTTTATTTTTATGTACATACCCATTACACTAATATTATAAATATGAAAATATATTTGGATGTTTAGATGTTTGGTTTAAAGTACTCAAAGGATTTTAATGAAATTTAGAATGGAGACAGTTTATAACCTGGATTAACACATAGAATACTTTTTACGGGAAAAAGTCCTATTCCCACGGGAAAATCTTACAAAACGCGGGCGTAGCCGCGGGCGGACCGCTATGGTTAAATAAGATTTTCCTACACTAGACACAGTGTAGTCATACGAGTACCACTGCCGAATTTTTAGTTGAGTTACTAATTTTGTATGTATCTTTTCTGATGCGGATTCTATCTTATATTATCATGTCACCGTTGGAAGGCGCTGAACTGGTTTCGGGCAGGTGTAGGCAGATCCAAGGAAAACCGAAAGAAGTGGGGCTTCTCTAGCAATGACCGGTGTAGCGGCGCCGTGCAATCTATGGAGCATCTGCTGTCTTGTCCTGACTGCCCTGTCACTTGCACAATGACAGACTTTAACGAGGCCAATCAAAGAGCTGTCAATGTGGCTAATTACTGAGCTGGACGGGTTTGAGTCGACACGAGAAGAAAAAGAAGGTATCACCAGCTATTCTAGAGTTTTACAAAGTTTTCCAGACTCTATAACAACACTTTATAAATAATACCTGCTGTCAAGGTTTCAGTAAACAAACTGAAAGTAAGGAAACTGATGTATCGGCACAACACGTTTAGAAGATTGAGGGGCTAAAACACATTTTATGTAGCAAATACGTCCAACAATTTAAGGGTAAGATGACCCTATTAGAGTGACCCTTCGATTAGGCTCCGAACATTTTTCAAGTTAAGAGTTGTTTACGTTGAGGATTTCCGCTACTTCTTGTAATTTAGTTTATATTTTCGGTGGTTTTCTTAGCGGTAATTTAAAACTAGACTAAAAAATTTCATAGTAAGAACATAATTATAATTGAATCTGTCTTTTTACACGACTGCACAAAACAAAAGAGTGTGATGTGTTCAGGGTTCATATATATGTATGTAAGTATGTATGTATGGAAGTATGTATGTAAGTATGTATGTCTGTATGTGAGTTTCTTTATTCCACCATAACTTCTAAATGCCTGAACAGATTTGGATGTGTAGGGATTCGTAGAATTCTTAAATCACTATAGTGCTATATATTTTTGGCGGGGCGCGGGCGGTAGAGTTTTTTTAATTTTAGATGATATTGAGAATCTGTCTGAACATCCTGCAAAAAATTTGGCTTTTAAAGCGGGTAACATAGAGGTTGAATCAGTTTTAATTTTATTTATAGTCAAAGCAGAAATACCCGCACGCTCTGTCTTTCAAACGTATAGAGGGGTTGCATAAATCAGGCGAGCTATTATTATGACTCGCAGTAGTCCGTATTTCAGTTGTTTCAGCCCGCGACGTTCAATGACACGTAAATGTCAGGTTCGCGTGACGAGGCGCACGAGTCGATTATCTGCCTATGAAAATCACGTTGATCTTTATTCGCAGGTTAACAAGAGTTAAAATTAAATACATAGCTAATTGATAAGGACCGTTTATTATGAGGCTAAATTTTGCAAGATTAAACTAGTTTTTTTTTTTAAGAATAAAACGAAATAAGGGGATATAGGTACTTGATAAATGTAGATTTAAATCTGCGTTAAATAATAACAAGCGTTGAATAAGGTCGACTGACGATCTGCTCGATCAATGATTAACGCACTGTCCATTTAACTCGACAAGCGGAAGCTTTAGAAGAATCCGGTCACCTAAGGCCACTTCCCATGAATACCTTATGATTGTCGTACAACAGCCCTATACACTTGTGAAAACCGTCAAGTTGGTTAGGTTGGACATACAGTGCGAAGAGTTCTACAAGACTGTCCATATTGTGGAGATCCTTGGAGCCTTTGTCTAGCGTTAGACCTCTTTCAGCTTAAATAACAATGTTTAGTAGTCCATTGTATTTCACATAAACTAACAGTTCCACAAATAACGGTTTTTATATTACCAAAGTGAAAATAATGCTTCACGCAGACTAAAAGAGAAGCAAGCAGAGAGTTCAAAGCAAAAACAAAATCGAGCTCGTCGGTGCTTTTAGGGTTCTTTATGATAATTCTCACGATACCACATTTCTTCTGCAAAGTCTTTTGTAACCACCCTCAAGTTCCGTAACGAACGACACTCGATAAACCACTCTCTTGAACAGTTTTAAAACCCTGAACCTGAGTTTATCCGCCTCATTCTTTAGATACCTGCCGGATAAGAGGGTTCTAGGAATCTATTGTTACTGAAAACTGCAGAATACCTTGAAATTACACTATTCTAAAACTACATAGTTGTTTGCCTGACTATGTACTTAATACTTGTACCTAACTGGCTCAAGTATCGTATGTCAGCTAATAGTTAAGATATTGTTATCTAAGCTGTAAGTTTCTCTAATATAAACAAAATCATAATAGAAAAACACAAAATTAAAATATGATGTGTTTTGAGGGGTTGTCAGAAAAGTAAGTTTTTTAACTTCTTACGCATGGATCTTTATCCAATCGCTAAAATCGGTTCACAGTTTTATTATGTAATACCGGATATGAGCAAGATTTTTCAAGAACCTTCAAGCGGATATCTTTACAAGTTTTCAATCCAATAGCTTCATTGTGTTTCAAGCGCAATTTTTTCGAACACGCTTTAAGATCTGTAAAAATAGCATACCTTGTTAAAAACATGTCGCATTTATGGGTACAGCAAATGATCATTATAACGAACGTAACGATACACTCGTAAAACGTTTTATATAAAAAAGAATAAGATGTTTATATGTAAGTATGTGTGTGTGTGCATGTATCCTTATTTTGAGCAAAAACCATGATTTTATAATTGTTTTATTTACATGTTACAGAAACTACGTAAATTTGAGACAAATAAATTTGTACTTCATTGATACCAAACGTAGAAAATATCAGGACTTCCTTAGAAATTACTTTTTCGTGCCCTTTGCAGTTGAGACACTGGGTCCGTGGGGCCCTGAGGCTAAAATGTTTCTGACTGATATCTCTGCGCGTCTCCGCGAGGTTTCGGGTGACCCAAGAGCTGGTAGCTACTTTGCCTAGAGAATAGCAATAGCGATACAGAGGGGGAATGCTGCCAGTCTTGTGGGAACTCTGCCGCGGGGAGACGCGCTAGAATATCTTTTATTTGTGATTTTAATAGTTGTATTGTTCGTTTTTTATATGGTACCTGAATAAAAGGAAATAAAAAAAATACATGCCGACACCTCGATTGATTGTTGTAATAACTACTTTTTCTCAATGCCGAGCTAGTATTAGTTTATGCTAGTTACAAGAAGGATTTTTTGAAAAACATGAAATCAAATAGCCGATTGCTCGCGTCTTAAAAATAAATGTACTTAATGTAAAAAAAACTAAAACTTAAAGGGGAGCAACCAAAATGTTTGACCTCTGGGCTTCAATATGAACATAAAAATATTATTATAATATTGACTGTTTAGTTGTCTGTAATAAGGAAGTCTCAAAAATGTTGGAATTTTAGTACCAAAATAAAAAAAAAAAGTTCTTATTACTTTCGTCAGAATGTATTTGGTTACACAAGTTTTGGCGTTATCAATCGATTGAAAATCTTACAAAACATTTTTTTAAATATTTAATTTGATACTCTCATATAGGCAGCTAAATTCACTATAATAATATATATTATTTCAAAATGTTTCGTGATTTATTTATTTTTTGAAATGGCTGTTCAAGGTTAAGTCCACTTTGGTTGCTCCCCTTTCATTTAGAACACTTATCGTACAATGTAAGCCGTTGCGGTTTTCTATAACTCACAAATAATTTTAAACACAGTAAGACCTGTTACAGATATCAAAAGACTCGTAATAGAAGTGAAATAAAAAACCTTAGCAAAGAAAATGCCGAGTCCAAGTTCATTGTGATTGTTAACTGTACCTTTACTTCTTTATAAATATCTCCTCTTTCCTTTCGCAACAGCGCGATATCTTTCTTTTACATATTAAAAAGAAAAACTTTTCGATGTGATTTCTTTTCATTTTTCACGCTCAGTACTACGATTTGTATGTCTTAACTTTCTTTTATTATTTTGAAAGGTAAACTATGCAAATACAAATATCATTGAATCGTCTCGTATTCTTCTTAAAGAATAGACATTTGCCCATCAAGGAAGAATAAAATTTACGCGCCCCCATGGAGTAGTAATGTGTAGTCTAGTAATTTATTTGTAATATTTTATGCCACGAACATGCCGTGAACGACTATTTGAAAGAAAAGTGTGAATGTGTGTGTGAGTTAAAATCATTTTTTTAACTCACACACATATGCACAGCGGGCGCGTAAAATTTTTTCTTCCTTCAATACATTTGTCCATGTTTTACGTCTCAACTTTATGGGAATTTTGTCGAAAATAGAAAAACGGGGGAACGTTCGTAGCTCACATTGTATAATTTAAGTAACTTATAAAAAATGTGTCCAAAATTAAAGAGACAAAAGCTGCGATACTTGTGTTGATTAAAACATTACTATGCAAACTCTTGGATGAGCGTCGGTGGTCTAGTGGTTAGGGCCGCTGCCTCCCATCCGGGAGATGCGGGTTCGATCCCCTCCACGTACCAATGTGTTTTCGAATTTCGAAGTCATATAGTTTATCCGACGCTCTTACGGTGAAAACATTGTTATGAAATCTGCACACTCCTGCGAAGAAATTCAAAGGTTGTGTGTGAAGTCGACCAATCCGGACTGGGCCAGCGTGGTTGACTAAGGCCTAATCGCTCTAATTCAGAGTAGGTTCGAGCCCCTCAGTGGGGGTATATGAGCTGTTGATGATGCAAACTCTTTTACTAATTCAATATCTATATTACAAGTCATCAGTGGTACTAGCCAATGGTATAATGGTTCATAAGGTCCTCTGTACGTATAAAAAAGTGTATGCTCACCTCACACCTTCCTTTCAGTGCATTATCTTTTGTAACATTTTTGAATTCACGTATATTTTACCTTAAATATTGATATTAGTTGTCAATTAAGTACCTGAAACAAAATTTTATTTCATTATTAAATATCTAAAATGTGCGTGCATATCAATAAATAAGTTTAACTAAAAATCCTTTTTAAACAAGCTTTTAAAGCCGTGGAGTGGAGTATCCTTGTTAAGACAAACCGAACGAGCCTAAACACGACTAGGTTGTGGTGTGTATTTAAGGAGTTCCTATGGTCACCTTCCGGCTCCATCATGAGACCCTGGACATCACGTATGACTAAAGATCTTGTTAAGACAAATCCAACGAGCCCAAACACGACTAGGTTGTGTTGTGTATTAGAGAAGTTCCTATGGTCACCTTCCGGCTCCATCATGAGACCCTGGACATCACGTATGACTAAAGATCTTCTTAAGACAAATCCAACGAGCCCAAACACGACTAGGTTGTGTTGTGTATTAGAGAAGTTCCTATGGTCACCTTCCGGCTCCATCATGAGACCCTGGACATCACGTATGACTAAAGATCTTGTTGATACAAATCCAACGAACCCAAACACGACTAGGTTGTGTTGTGTATTAAAGGAGTTCCTATGGCCACCTTCCGTCTCCATCATCAGACCAGCTCCATGGTACCATAATATTGCATTGTCATCGCGGTTACATAAGTGTACCAAATTTCATCAAATTCCAATGGCATCAAGTGCTTCAAATTTGAGTTGCAAGATTTCGCCCGAACATACAAACAAACCCACATATCCACCCACATACAGTGCAAGCTAATAAAAAGCTTGTAAATACAGACGGATTCACGACTTGAGCTGATAAAAAAAGCTACAACGAGTATTATCCATGTAATAAGAGCGTAGTGGTCTGCTATTATAAAAACTGACTAACGTGATTAACCTTTTTAAAGACAGCAGAATAATAAGATAAAAAAAACAGTTACGAATCAAAAATTGTAACAAAAGACCATCAAAGTTATAATTTTTGTACAAATTAATCTTCATAAATGATTATTATGAGTTCCCAAATAGCAATAATGTATCAACAATATAAGAAGTTATGCACGCTAAAGTTGCCTGAAAAATATGGCTGTCTTAGCAAGGTTTACCTTCGCAGGCATCTTTACCTTGGATTAGGCTTACTATTCCAAGTTCGTTTTCTCCTGTTTTTTTAGGGTTCCGTAGTCCGACAAGGAACCCTTATAAGATCGTTCAGTCCGTCTGTCTGTCCCAGTCTGTCACAGCACAATATCTTCTACGTTTATGAACCGATTTACATGTAACTTGGTTCGACAATACTTTGGATATAGATCTTAATTTTAAAAAAATTAAAGAAAAAAAAACCTTTTTTAAAAACAAGCTTTTATTATTTGGAAAATGAACTAAAAAGTTAAAAATAAATTAACTCTAATTAGAAGTATAACACTTTATAAGTTCATTGTAACCTTTAACGATAATTAAGCTTCTTTGTCTACGACAAAATAATTCCATATCGTAATCATAATATATTTTTAACACCAAAACTTTACACCTTAATTATTAAATCTTCCCGTTTTTATTACAGTCCCAATTTTATAAATAAAAAAGCGTGTTACATTGTGATAGCTTAATTATACCATCAAAATGTAACACGCTTTTATTATTTATAAAATTGAGACTGTAATAAAAACGGGAAGATTTAATAATTAAGGTGTAAAGTTTTGGTGTTAAAAATATATGATTACGATATGGAATTATTTTGTCGTAGACAAAGAAGCTTAATTATCGTTAAAGGTTACAATGAACTTAAAAAGTGTTATACTTCTAATTAGAGTTAATTTATTTTTAACTTTTTAGTTCATTTTCCAAATAATAAAAGCTTGTTTTTAAAAAAGGTTTTTTTTTCTTTAATTTTATTTTTAACTTTTTAGTATGTTTAATTCGAAATTTACTACGACGTAGTTAGTAGCGCGTAGCAGCGTTTTTCTGTTATGTAGTCCGTAGTACGTTCACATAATAATGTGCTGCTTTGAGCACTTAAAGTTTATGTATTTTATTTATATTTAAATATTTCATTTTTTTTGTTTGTAGTAGGGTAAACTAATGTTTAAATTAGTTATGTAATCACAAGTTAGTTATTTGTAACATTTCTCATTCTATCCATTTCTTTACATTACAAGGTTTCTTCGAAGTCAACTTGAAGCAGTCAAGTTCTTCGATTCGAAGTCCTGCTAAAGACTTAACTCTGCTTAAAGCCACATAAGCTTGACCAGCAGCAAATAATTTAGAGCCTAGATAAATAACAGCATGATCTACAGTAGTTCCCTGCATTTTGTGCACAGTTGAAGCCCAAGACAATCGGAAGCATTCTTCTTTCAGCTGAGCCGTAATTAAATTTAGCAGGAAATTGAATTGATTTAGGCTGTATTATGTGAATGCCATCTTTGCCGAGGTCCATTGTAGAGGGATAAGGGCTTCAGTACAACAGGGTTCGCCCTGGTACCCTGAGGCGCAACGTTAGCGATATGAAATGTTTATACACTCTCATACCATTCAGCCCTCGGCACAAAATGTTCTGTGCTAGCAGTTGTAAAGTTTTTAGATGAATAAAACTTTTTTTTGTACTTGTTTTTTTTTCGGTATCATCTATCGATTTGAGTGGAGGTGCTTAGAAATTGTGCCTCGGCACGTGCTCACCTTGGCATTGGGGCATCCATCTAATCAATCAGACATATAATAATCCACATTCATAACAAACGGAACGAACTTTTTCCCAAATCTGTTGGAGTTGCATATTCACGCCAACTAAGATGCTCGTCAAAACGAATCAAATGAGCGCAAACTCGATCAGGTTGCGTCGTTTAATTACGGAGTTCCTATGACCACCTTCCAGCTCCATCATCAGACCCTGGTTACCATATAGTATCAAAGTACTCGACAAGACGAATCAAATGGGCCTAAACTCGATGGAGTTGCGTCGTTCCGGAGTTCCTATGGCCACCTTCCAGCTCCATCATCAGACCCTGGTTACCATGTAGTATCAAAGTACTCGTCAAGACAAATCAAATGGGCCCAAACTCGGTGGGGTTGCGTCGTTTAATTACGGAGTTCTTATGGCCACCTTCTAGCTCCATCATCAGACTCTGGTTACCATTTAGTATCAAAGTATTCGTCAAGACCAATCCAACAAGCCCAAACACGACTATGTTATGTTGTGTATTTGTGGAGTTCCTGTGACCACCTTCCGGCTCCATCATGAGACCCTGGACATCACGTAGGACTGAAGATCTAGTCAAGACAAATCCAACAAGCCCAAACATGACTAAGTTATGTTGTGTATTTGTGGAGTTCCTGTGGCCACCTTCCGGCTCCATCATGAGTCCCTGAACATCACGTATGACTAAAAATCTTGTTAAGACAAAACCAACAAGCCCAAACACGACTAGGTTGTGTTGTGTATTTAAGGAGTTCCTGTGGCCACCTTCCGGCTCCATCATGAGACCCTGGATATCACGTATGGCTAAAGATCTTGTTAAGACAAATCTAACGAGCCCAAACACGACTAGGTTGTGTTCTGTATTAGAGGAGTTCCTATGGCCACCTTCCGTCTCCATCATCAGACCAGCTCCAAGGTACCATAATATTGCATTGTCATCCGATTTATACATGAATGCAAAATTTCAGCTCAATCGGAAACTGGGAAGTGGATCAAATTTAACTTGCAAGATTTGATTACAGACAGACAGACAGACAGACAGACAGACAACGGGACAGGTGAAACTAAATAAAAGCTTGTAATAAAATACAAAAAATTAAAATTACCCCTTTTTAAGGGTACCTCTCCATACATGTAAAGTGGGGGTAAATTATTTTTCTTGAGCACACCCCCTTGTGTGGGGTATCGTTGAAATCGTCTTTAAAAATGAAGTTGGGTTTCCGTACAACATTTTTTATCAGCTTTACCATATGTGAGATATAGCACGCCAAAGTCGTTAACACGGTGTCCCCCCCCCCCTGTAATTTCTAAAGTCTTAGACCTATAAACTTCAAATCACTCACGTAAATAAACTGGCGCGGAAACTCTTAATTAAAATTGTTTCGGGTATCTTGTGATGAATACTTTTGAAATTATAAATAAAATAAAATATATACTTTTTTTCCAAAAGAACAGTAACTAATGCAAGAAATGCGAAACAGCGCGGTGTCAAAAATGACTACGGAACCCTACTTTATGCGTGGTCTGACACGCACTTGGCCTTTTTTTTTTTGTTTTTTTTTTTATGTCAATAATATAGTATTATATATAACAAACTAATTTGAACAAAAACACCAAAACAAAACAATAAATTATCTAACAACGCAACAATGTGATTTGCAGCAATCAAACTGAAAGTTTCCTTATTGGCTCGACCGCCACCGGTACCCCACAAAATCTGTTACAAGTTTCGCACATGATTAATGTAATCCGGCCGATCGTGTCGTGTAAATCAATCAGTGACGTCACCGATGACGTCACGCAGCTGAGCCGGAACTTCCGCTGCTCCGAAGCGTTATTAATTAAAGTTTAATAGGAGTTTTGTCGGAATTTTTTCGTATTAATTTGAGACAAAACTTAACGGTATGTTGTAAATTCATGAGGAGTTATTATTGTGAATTTATTTAGGGGATATTCAGAGATCAGAGTGTACTAAGATTGAGAATATAATTATTGGTAGGATATAGTAAAGTTTCTTTGGCCTTCAGTCTTCACTACAGAAGAAATTTATAAAATTATCTTTTTTATCCATATTTTATCGGTGGTCTCTTCTATATCACGCCTTTATTTGTTATCAGTTATAGGCTCGCAATAGTTATAATAAAAAATAAAATATTCTAATGAAATATACTACTTAATTCAAAATAAAAAATAATACAAACATCCTTTGAATTATTGATATAAATACTCATAAATTACATAAACACCGTAATAATAATTATCGTATCTTATTAATATCCAATTACTTTTTCAGAAAGACTACTGTATCCACCTTACAAGATGCTAAGTGAGCGTGAATATACAGTCAAGCTCTCGTTAAGTGAAAAACTTGTATTTCCCTAACAAAGTACAACTTTACCGACGACCTTCACAACTACATCCTAATTGGTTTCCCTCCTACAACACGTTGTGAAAATGTTTACTTTTTCAAGACGGACACGGAACGACGCAATTTTTTTGGTGTTTTAATTTGATTTAAATTCAATAGTTTTTGATGTAGTGTAACGAAGTTATCATTTATCTGTTTTGCTCTACAGGCAGGTTTAGACGAAGACTATTTTCAGGTGTATCTAGATCTTGCTACAAATAGGTGTCAAAGCAAAAAAAAAATGTAGGTATAGAGCGGGCTATATTATTGTTTTAATATGAGAAAATTTTATAAGATGAAAAAGGTTTGAACTCAGACTTTTAATAAAAGGTTACCGTACTAAAAATTAAATAGAGAACCTAAGTTTTAAATTTAAGAATGTACAGTACAAACGAAAACGTTATTTCTATAGCGATCTACAATCAATGTATTAATTAAACCATTAATTCTAGCAATATTTGAGCCCGGTTCGGTCCCGTCCCGTGAACACTAACACACCTCACTTTCTCGTTAACCGTGATACAACAACGTGCGAATTTCAATATTGGAACTAATCAATCAAGCTGTGAAAATGAGCGGGAGGCGGGCGGCCATCTATCAAACAGCTTGTAGAAAGCCTGTAGATGAAGCCGAGCGAAAACTTATGATATAAGAGATTTACATAAGAATAATATGTTTATTTATGTGTGGGTGGTAAGGTACAAGGCGTTACAATTATTCATCATGATCATCATAATATACGTCCCTACCGAAGGGCTTGAGCCTACCCTAAGTTTTCTGACAAGAATGGGGTTAAGTTAAAAATAAGAAGTAATACTGTACCGGGGGCGGCGGCGGTGGCATGGCCGAAAAGAAATAAATAGTGCACAAATTCTTTTCAAAAACAAAGTCACAAGATTGTAATTTCGCGTTCGTTCGTGTAATTAAACACTTGAGCATTGTTTAACATACCACAAAATGAGTTGACCTAGCACCGAATTTTAATTCTAAAGTCATAATTTTACGCCTACTTATTTAATAATCTTAGAATCAATCAGAAGAATCTACCGCCTCACTGGAAATTCGTTAGCAATTGCTCTTCCAAAGACCAATCCCAACTGAATTGTAAAGAATCGAATAAAAAGTAAGATTAGGATCTTTTCATTTGAGCAAGGGGCCGAAATATTGCCCTCGGAGGTAGTTACACTGAGAAATAGCGAATGGCGGATTGAGTCCGCGAACTGAACGCTCCGGACGTAAATTGGATACTGTAAATAACCTTAAATTAACTTTTAACTGAACATTCGGCTTTATTTTAGTTTAGAAACTTGCTAGATTTAAAGCTTTTAACGAGCAATTCAACTTCTAAACCGATTTAATTACACTTAAAAAAAGTTGCCGATTTCTTTCATTTATTTTTGCAGTAAAATTACCCCGGTTCACGCGGTCATTTGGATTATCTTGCAAGTGTGATTATTACTTGTAAAATTTTACTCTGCTTTTGAGCTTAAAAAAGATAACATTTTAATGTAGATAAATTATTAAATAAGAAACGTTACTTAGCGAAAGAATTACGAAGGAGAATTCATTTTTTGTAAACCAATTTAGAGAATTGCCTGTCCAATTTTTAGGGCACACTCAAAGCAATAACTTCCCGAAAAGATAATAGCTTCGTAAAAGACTGCTTGTTGTTATAATCATAAAATCAACTCAAATGACGTAGAAGCTGAGTTTACGACTGTTATCAGTGAAAATAGAAATATTTTTCGGAGAGTTTGCGGTGCTGAAATCGCAAAAAAGGTAATTTTCTTTTAATAGAGTTTGTCGATCCGAACGCTTGCCGGCTACACAGGTAATGGTTTCGGGGCGTTCAAGCCGAGTCCCTGCTATTTGATAGGATGACCCACGTTTTTACTTAGTCTGATCGTCATCAACCGTTTTAATGAGATTGGTCTTATTTTTTTCTTTTTTACTGATGACCACGTTGTTTGCTTAAAAATGAAACCAATCATCATCATCATCATCATCATCAACAGTTCATTAACGTCCCCACCGAGGGTCTTAAGCCTACCCTAAACTAAGACGATCAGGCTTTAGTCAACCACGCTGGCCCAGTGCGGGTTGGTCGACTTCACATATAACCTTTAAAATTCTTCGCAGGAATACACAGGTTTTATCACGATGTTTTCCTTCACCGTAAGAGCGTTCAATAAACGTACATATGAATTCAAACTTCAAAAACACATTAGTACGTGGTGGCAATAGAATTTGCGCCTCCCGAACGGAATTCAGCGGCTCTAGCCGTTACACCACCAACGCTCTGTTACATAAAATGTATAAATATCACCTCTACGCACTTTGATAGAATTTGCTTATTCATCTCCAGACCAAAACGTGACTGAAAATACTTAAAAGAAAAATAAATATTTGTACGTCATTTCACTTGGTAACCGAATTTATCACGCGTAATAATAAGAGCAGGTGGTTTTGTGACCAAATTTATGGTTAGATATAAATCATAATCCCCTTTCTCGAGGTTGTTTTGTGATAAAAATTACAATGGTGATATTTTTTGTCTATACAATTAATTTTGCATTTAACGGTTGCAACAGCTAAAGCTTCTTTTAAGTAACAGTTTTCCTGCAATAGGGGATTGGACTGTTCATGGTGAACAGTTTTATGAATTTACCATATTTTATGAATTATTTTTAAGGTATAGATTAGTAGCAGACGATTCGCGAAGAAAAAACAGAATCGGTTGAAAAACAAATTTACAGTGATTTTTTTAAGTTCCAATATGTCTGTCTCTTTCAAAATCGATTTTTTGTATGGAGATTATTATGGCGTTACTAACAAATGACGTTAGAAATGGGTATGTGCCTTTCTGTCTAATCTTGAATTTAAAACCTTTATAACTCGGTCAATTTTAAAGATAGAGCAAAAGTATTAGGGGTCTATAGCAGAAACTAAGAAGTTTAGATTTATAAAATAAAAAAAAAGTAGTCCGATTCCCTATTGAAAACCATTTTTAATGTTAAAAATGAATCTAAAGCTGATTAACATTCACAAAAAAACACATTTATTTTCTTAACTTGGATCGTGAACATTTGCTCGCTCGCTTGCAGAAAACCTTTCAACTTTTATGTTACACCTCTCTAACTTAAAAAGGTGTTCGTCCAAGTTGATTCCGTAGTAATCTGCAGTAAAAACCTTCTGCCTTAGTAGTTTTTCTTTGTATAGATGGTTTGAGATACACTCTTTTCCTGGCCATTCCCTGGAGTATTAAGCACACAGGTATGCCCTGCCATTGGATTGAATGTAAGATTACATCTTTCGATTTGCGAAAGGTCCGGCCGCTTAACGTTTGAAAGGTGTTTGAGAGGTCAACTGTGCTTTCCTCGCTATTCTTGTAGATTGGATTTGCACAATGAAATGTTCATTCGATACCAAACACGTTCAATAAACTTTTACGTGAATTGGTTTCGTATATGTTGCTTAAATTGTGTTGTATGTTTGTAGAAGGCTCTAGCGTTTTTGTCAAATAAAAAAAGTTGATTGAAAATACAGGCAACGGAAGCCTGTCTTGCTCGTACTTGACACTCTGAAAGTGCGTTAATTACAATTTAGTTTTGTTTTAAAAAAATACCATTCTTACAAAATTTGTTGCCCGTGAATTTGTTACCACGGAAAATCGTCACTATAAAATACAGCCATCATAAAATCTTGAACGGCCGTTTACTAAACCCACTGTACAACGGCAAACTTTAAAGGCAATCGCACACTGCATCAACTCCATAACGTACAACACCACTGTTTTTACTCAGCAATTTCACGTGCATGGGCAACATGGCGTCAACAAAGTATAGTTCATATCAGCATAAAATTATTTATTTATTTATAAAAACTTTATTGTCTATACAAATGGCGGTCCTAATGCCAAGCGGCATTCTCCACCGGCCAACCACAAGGCAAACTAAGAAATGGAAGTGGGTTCATAGGTACTAGTGACAGGAGGATAATGAACTAAATAAAAAATAAAAATAACAGTAAAAATACCAATACATACATAAATACATACATGTATTCTATAATATATACATACATATATTCAATAATATATATAATACCAACTACCTACCCCCACCCATTATGAGATCTACCGGAGTCGTACGCGCATAGACAACATGGGGCCGACGCGACAAGTATTCTCACAGTTTGAACGGGTGAAAACGAAGCGAGTACCTACATACTTGGGCCAATATTCCACATTTAAATTTATAGTGCAAGAGATACGACATAAACCGTTGAATAGGGGATCGGACTACTTTTTTTTATTTTATAAATCCAAACTTTTTAGTTTCTGCTATCGAACACTAAAATAATTTTTGCTTTATCTTTAAAATTGAACGAGTTATAAAGGTTTGAAATTCAAGATAAGACAGAGAGGCACATACCCACTTGTGACGTCACTTGTTAGTAACGCCATATAATCTCCATACAAAAAATCGTTTTTGAAAGAGACAGACATATTAAAACTTTAAAAAATCACTGTTAATTCGTTTTTCAACTGATACTGTTTTTTTCTTCGCGAATGGTCTGCTAATCTATATTTTAAAAATAATTCATAAAATATGGTAAATTCATAAAATATGGTAAATATTCCGATCCCCTATTGAGTTGACTTGGCCTAGTATGCGATAGCCTTTAACCGTTGCGAAGAGGAGACATAAAAACTCAAAGAGAATTAGGACACGCCATGAAGGAATCTGTGAATCGGGGGTCGTTTCGTCTAAACGAGCGATTCTCCTTCAGCAACGGCAATAAAATGACAAGAAAATCTCGTCAGTCTTATTAAGGCAGAACGTAGACTGCACGGCTAACCATTCGAGAAGGCAACAAAGTCTGTGTAATCATGAACTTCTTTGTCCTGTCATGTCGTATTGACAAGATTTTCTTAGATGATGATGAAAAGTTACATAATATGTGGTCTAAATGGTGGGTAGTACTTACATCATCATCACCAGTACGTATTCCTCATACCGTTGTACTTGGATGGAAGATATAGTTTGGAATAAAATATTTCATTACAGATTCTAAAGCACTTAAATAAGTGCAAATGTCCCAACTCATCTCTTTTCAATCATTGTTTCATGTGAATTAATGAATGACGTATGTACCTAATTAAGTTAAATTAAGCGAATGTCCACCAGCCAGGTGGACTGATGACCTGAGGAAGATCGCTGGTGGAGGCTGGATAAAGAAAGCGGGTGATCGTGCGCTTTTGCGTGCCTATGGAGAGGCCTACGTCCAGCAATGGACTGCAATAGGCTGATTGATAAGCAGATGTGATGAATCCTGAAGAATCGTTTAGCTAGATTTTATAAGAATCAATTTGTTAATCGGTTTGTAATTGTGAAAAAGTATCCATGAAATAAATAACTGGGTTCATCGAAAAAAATATTGCCCACAAATTAAATAAAATGCTGCCAAAACCGCTCAGATGGAAAGTTGGAATCGAGTCTGGTAATCTGTAGTCGGCCTAAATAGCTCTCTTGGTCATTTACTCTGTTTTGGCGGAAAATTAAACGAGTTTGTGTCCTTTGTACATCACATTCTGCCTTGATTTATAACTGAAAGAAATCCTTTTTTAGCTTGGAGACAAGACGAGTTGAGAAAATAAGAGTCTTTTAGAAAGCAGCAGGTAAGAAAGAAAATAAAAGAGAGTAAATAAGTTTTTTACGTTAAATTCTTGTTGTAAACATTCATAGGTTTGAAATAGAACTTTTAGGACTTCGAACACATAAATAAGCACTTCCTTATACGTAAAATTTATTGTTGAGAAATCTACCAAAAATCTAAACAAGGTGACAAAGAGAAAAGCTTTTGCATGCTTCCTCCAATATTTGGACAAACGATGAAAGTGAAGCATTTTCTTGAATGGAATCGCTTTTTGAAAGACAAAGCGTTTTACGTGGCATGCTAAAGTCACATCGTATCGCAAGAAAATTCCTATCTTTTACCTTGACGATTAAATTCCATGCATTTTCTTCAAAAGAATACCATAGACACCGTGGATCTTACAAGGAATACCGTAAAATAATAAAATGTTTTGTTCTAAATATAAGCGTAAAACACATGGATTCCAAAAAAAATAATCATCATCATTATCCAAAAAACGTTCACTGCTGGACAAAGGTCACTTTTAGATCACTTTATTTTATAAATGAAGATAAACTTGTAGATTTTTCATTAGTAAATCTACAAAACTATTTAATATTTCTTGTATTTATTTTTGTATCCTTGGTTTTATTATAATGGGGGATATTTCGACAGCCAATTTAAAAAAAAATAGTTCATGAATCTTCGATAGATGGCGTTTACGATTCGTGGATCCAAAGAAATCCGGCGAGTCACCCAGGACAAGGATTTAATCAGAACTATTATTTTTATTTTTTAAAGAGCTGTAAATAAATCCCCCATTAAGTTTTACTTTTATTACTATTTTATCAATGAAGTAGATAACTACATTTTAAGTGCCATTATACCTATATAATCGCTTTGGCATAATTTATCTTCAGACAGGTTACCTCCACCTCAAATTTCTGTGGCACATACAATATCTCCTAAAAGGAAATTCGAATAAAACCATTGGAAACGTTAGATCAGATAAGTACGGTCCCGATTCTCTACTGGCGAAAAAAGTTCCGACCCTTCGGATTCCTTGGACCATTTGACACGCGATTTTATGAGCACGTTTCAATAAAAAGAATTCATGAACGCTGTTTGTTGAATAGAAAAGCTTTGGACTGGGTGATATAGCTCCTTATCGCTCAGATGGAAGAGATATCAACTCAGAGGCGTTTATTGTGTTCATAGTTGGCCTGTTCTTTAGCTGATAAGCAATCAAAAAGTGTAATGACGGATCTAAGTGATGTAATAACATCAAATGGAAAAAATAATTTTTGACTTTGACTTTTGAGCAGCTTTCAGGAATGATCAAGAACGGACTAAATATGTCAGCATAAACTCTTCCTGTAAATTAGGATTTAGGATTCTAAACGAGATTCTAGGCATACGTTGCGCGGCTTTGAATATGATTGAGGTGAGTAATTATCTAGTTTCAAATGACATACAAATTAAGCGTAGGTATTACTCACAGGTGTCCGTATCGTATTTTTTAATTTGTTGGACTTCGTAAATGGCTTTTCTAGTTTTTAAGATACATTGTAATTTATATATTATGTTTGCTGTGAAGTTTACTGTTAACAAATATAGTATTCCGTGTAAATTTAACTCATAGTAATCCGTGTCCACCAAGGTAAAAACTCCAGGAAAGTATTTTCATTCAAAATCACGTTATTGCATTTATGCATATTACTTACTGGGAAGACTCAACACGTTATTTTAATTGTAAGAATCAATTTGGAAATAAATAACATTTTTATTTTATTTATTTATTTATTATGCAGAGAAGTCGAGTTCATTCATAAAATCGTCGAATACTCGCAAAGGCGTGGCATCCTATTGCATATAAAAAAATAAAAATGTAAAAATATTTTTTCAGGACTCACTATTTTTCTTCCCCTTGAAGGGTTTCTTTTGCTTTTACGAGGTTTATACTCTTGGGCGACAATTTGTCATTTTGGGGTAGATATTATTTTCTGTCGCGAGGGTACCACGCTGCCCATGTCCAACCCTATACATAACACAGTGTTATTATGTCATAATGACGTAGTTTTTTTAGGCTACCGTGATTTTTGCTTCACACCATATCCAATTATCTGACTTGGCATGTATATTAATTACGTCAACACAGCTCATATACGTCCCCACCGAAGTGCTCGAGTCTACCCTAAACTAGGGCAATCAGGCCTTAGTCGACAATGCTGTCCCAATGCGGATTGGTCCACTTCACACACAACCTCTGAATTTTTTCTCAGGAATGTGCAGGTTTCATCACAATGATGTTTTCCTTCACTGTAAAGCGTCGAATAAATCTAACATATAAATTTAAAATTCGTAAACACATTTTGGTGGGGATCGAACTCGCATCTCCCGGACAGACAGCGGCCCTATAGCCATTACACCACCGACGCTCAGCACATATTACAGAAGTATTTTATTTACTGGTATTCTCTCACCCCACGCAGGCTATCCTGCGGTTTACGACCTAGTGTGATTCATTCCATGGGAGGAATTAGATTTGCCGTTGACCAAAATTTTGCGGCAAAGCCTCGGAATGGAGTTGGCGTCAGTTCTAGCGTACTTGATTTAGCCCCTTTCACAAATTAGTGTATGTCACGTCACAGATTGCTGAGAAAGAATATCTAAATTTCAGTGTAAACGATTGAAAAATAGCACAGGCTCTCGACGTTAAGAGAATACCAACTCATGTAAAATGCATTGTAGTAAAATTGTTAGGTTACACGTACAAAATTAATAATGTTGTGAAGACAATGGGATCAACAAAATATTTTGATTTCGGGCTGAAATTCTAGTAGCATATAATTGTAACTACATTAATAGAGGCAAGCAAAAATTAAATTGAAGTGATTAGTAAACGTATTGATTTATATAGTCCTGTGTGTTTTTTTATCTCAATCTCATATCTCAAAATAAGTGAGTGGTTTAAAATCCACATTACATAGAATAAAAGTTCTAAGTTGGTTTAACTGTAAATAACTTCTAAAATCAATTTTGCATAATAAATACGTAAACGTATATGAAAATAAGACTGTCAATGGCTATTTTAACAAGCTCGTAGAAGTAAACATAACGTATGGAGGTTATAAAAATAAGTTACGGCTGCAGTTATTTTAATTTTGTGGGCTCTTAATATAAGTATTACGAGTATTCAAATTAAGGCACTAACACCCTTTCCTTTTAGGGTTAAAAGAGTTCTCAAACCCTCATTCCAAAGGTGTTTGAAGTTTTAACGACATTCCGGAGTTAACTTATCGTGTTGATGGGTCATTAAATGTTAATTAATATAAAGCGGCTTCATAGAACCATTTACAATTTGCTTCTTTTTTATAAGTAGGCTGCATTTTTTAGATAAGAAAGTTGGGTTTGTTTTATGTTAGTTTGTCACGTCATTATGAAAAACTTCTCTAAAATTCCAGGTTTATCTTTAGAACTTTGCGTAGCGTAATTGTGACAGTAATTTACTTGATTTACAAACACAAAAAGACATTGCGTATTTACAGAAACACTTATAAAGCTTTACTTGCCTAGAAATAGTAACTGAGATATTTTGGGCATCCGTCATTGGCTTAATTTCTGGTGGGAAATTCTGGTTGTATTTATTTTATTTAAAGCTGTGCGTGTATTTTAGTTCGAATTATTTTTTGTTGACAGCTTCGGTGGTATATTGGCTAGGGCTTCTATCTCCCGTCCGGAAAACGCGGGTTCGGTCCTCACCACGTACCAAAAGTACCAATGTGTTTTCAACGTTTGTGTTCGCACTTAAGGTGAAGGAAAACATCTTGAGGAAACCTGCATGCTCCTGTGAAGAAATTCAAAGGTTGTGTGGTTGACCAACTCGCACTAGGCTAACGTAGTCGACAATCGCGCTTCTCCAGAGTAAGCCCAAGCCCCTCGATAAGGACGTATATGAGTAGTAGAGGAAATTTTTGTTGTAGTTGAGTGAAGTTGGATAAAAATGCAACGTCGCGTCGTCGTGGTAGGAGCGTTGACATTTCCTAAATGGTAGCCTGGCCGTAGTCTGTGCTGTAGTTCCAGTTTTGACCATTCCATGTCTGTCTGCACTATACACCGACTTATGTGGCAGGTTAGGACAAGCTTGGTTCTTCTCTTGTCTGTTGCATTAACATCCCGCAGTGATTTACAGTGCACCGCGCACATTGCACGTTTTACACTATTAATCTTGCATGATTGCCCCTCAGTACAATACAGGAACATTCCCTGGATTTACGGACGTAAGCTATGTGGGCGGATGTACCTTTTGCATATGACATAGACGAGTTATTATTTGATATATTCCATTGGATGTGTAGTAGACGAATAATTCTGTAAAATATAGAGAATAGTTAAAAAATAATCTTGATTTAAGCTACCATATTATTATTATGTGCTACTAAGTTATACTGTCTGATAAATAAAATTTGGGCGAGGCGAACACTGCACTGCTCCTGTGGAGGAGCCAGATTTTAACATTGGCAAATATGTCAGATTTATTTTATTGTATGCAAACAAGAAAATTACAGCAACACAAAAGAAAAACGCCACGCTTCTTAGCCTGCTTATTTCTAAAGAAATATCTTCTAGCAGGCGTACAGTTTTAAAGAAAACACGCTTGGTACAACACACTGACTCCACTTCTCCGCGTAGGGCTACTGTGAAAACAACCTAACTTTTTACTTGCAGCAAAATAAACTGAGCTTCTATTCTACTTCAACTTCGCACTCACTGAGTTCCTACTTTTACTTAACTGTACATGTACAATAAAGTTTTAGGATTCATGAACATCAACAGTTACTCAATGGGTTGTGAAGCTTTTATTTACCTTTCCTGTAAATTAATATTGGAGTGCTTTGAGATACCTGCTGGTTGCGGTTTCAAATTTCAGGGTTTGCAACTTAGATAAAATATAAGCATTTTCTTTTTCAGTCTGTATTTTTAACAGATTTTTATTTAATTACAAAGCTGACTGAGAATATTTTCTAGACTAAATACAGCGTCGCTCATTACGTTACTTCATACTAAATGCTATTTTACGTAAATCATGAAAAGCTAAATCTACGTCCTCAAAAAACACTTTAGAAATTTTTTCCCGTAAAATAAAACTGTGTGAAGTAATTTTGTAAAATTACCAGAAAATGAAGGCCGCTTTAACGAAGTCAAGAAGAGGCCCTAGAGATTGAATGTCATTAAGCGACTTCCTTCCTTCAAGCCCGTGGGTCACGTGGAGTGCTCTGATGAGGAAGTACATTCCTTTGTGCGAATAATTTATTTATAAAGGCTTCAATTTTTTTACTTTTAGGTCCCTAGCATACCTTTTGTCTTGTGAAAAAATTTGATAATAGGCACTAAAACTAATAGAATATCAGTGCTGTAGACTTGTCTGCAGCACATGCTGAGGCGGAACCCATTCCTTGATGCAATACAGCATACACATCTATGTTAAGTCTTTGTGTTTTAACATAAGTTATGTATAACTACCCCTGAACTTTGTTTATGTTGTATTGTTTTTTTTTTTCAAGGAATAAATACCTCTATTCTATAGTTGACGACGACGCCGTTGTAGACTTCAGCAGAGGTGATAAGACGAACTAACCACAATCATCATCAAATATTGTTGAGAAATACAATCTGTATGTTTTGCGGGTCCACCATCAATCAATACTAACAACTGGACAAAGGGAATTGACTACGTACATCTAATCTAACATGATTATGGATGATTTCGAGCCCCTCGGTGGGGACGTATTTGAGCTGTTGACGACGACGATTTATTTTACAATAGTATACTTAATTTTAGTCTACCTATAGAAGCTTTACGGTTTCAGGTACGGTGGCCAATGGCGTTAAGTAGTTAGTAGACGTTTACGAAAGCTACGAGTAGTAGAATAAATAGATAAGGCAATATTTTTTTATTGTCCATACACACTTACACACACTCATACACACACACTTACACACACTCACACACACACTTATCTAGCGGCTTTCCCTTGCTAACAATATGAGTATTGCTTAACTTTTAGTTTTATTAATGAAATATGTATATGTATATTGCCAAATCACTACACTGATGTCGAATCACTGTCAATAATGCAAAGCTGTGTAAATTTTTTCTGTAAGCTGACGTTTATAGTACAGGATTTTCCTATTTTAAATGTCAGCCGTCCCACTTTTTACTATCATTAGCCATACGCTATTTAAGCTATAATATCTACATACAGTGTAAATTGGCTTTGTTTTTTCAAATAAAAATTTATTATTATTATTATAGATTCTTAATTACTAAGAAACCGTTTCTCTACATTTAGAACAACAATATTTTTTGACAGTAGTATCTCCGCAAATACTATTTCTCACCTAGGTTGTTATTATAAGAAGTTAGAGAATTCTCACATTTCTACTCAAGGAAGAGCACCTTAATGGCGAGGTTATTTTGTCAAATAGCCAGCAATGGGTGTTGAGTATAATGAAGACGGCTATCCCTCAGATTGAGCGTCGTTACAGCAAACGACCGACTGAATGAATGAAACACTTGCCAGTGTCTTAAAGTTTGTTCTTGAGGTTGGAATTTAATACTTTTGTATCATTTTTAATGTTTGTTTTTATCTTTTGTAAAACTGTATTTAGCTGACTTTATTTTTTTATTTAAAGAAATTCAATTTCAAATAAACTCACTTCACTATTTCTTGATTATTACTTATCATTATTATTATAAAGAATATTCTGTTTATTTCCTTCACAAAATAAATACGTAACTACTATTGTAAATTAGTTAATTTTCACCAAAGAAAAAATTCTAAACTTGACAATAGCATTTGCTTATAAATTTGAAGGATAATAAGCATTATTTTCCCCATTTATTTTGCTAAATAATTACAAGCTAGTTCACCGTGAGATCAGAATTCAAAAATTCAAATCTGTCGTTTTTTTCTCTAGTTAGCAATTTGAAATTGAAGGCCAAAAAAGTTCTATGCAGATGCACGAAATCAAACGACGGAACTGGGTGACCAAATGGACAGTTCTCAAATGCACTGACCCAGTGTCCACGACTGCGAGTGGAGTATTCAAATGCTTCCAACCACTTTGTTACTCTGGTTTGTCTCTAACTCTACTGAATTCTATAAAAAAGTGACAATCTGATGATGTCTTTGTTAAGCAGCGTCAATAGCTGCGTGCTTTGATAAATTTGGCGTTTGTTCAGCTCAAAGATTTCTGACGCGCGTCGCCGATCGAAGCGATCGTGTTTTGTTCCTTTGTTTGACTTTTTGTATTGTTTTTATTATTCTTACATCCAAAAACACATATTTATCTTTATTAAGTCGAAGTGATATATTATATTTACAAAAACGGATAACATTTCATAAAGTACGTTGCAGCAGAAGAGTCGCAAGTAAGATTATCCGGCTTACTGGACACTTTTCAACAGTACAGCAGGCACTTTGTTACTCCCCTACCAACATTTTATTTCTGCGTTTTCTTGCAGTGTTGAAAATACGAAGGATAAAGCAGATTGGAAGAATCCAAAGCGTTTTCTCGGATCTTCATTGTATTACATACCAGTTTGATTTTTATATTATTTAAGTTATTTTTAATTATGCTATAAAAACATTGTTTTAAGTTTGAAAACAATGAAGGTTTTTCTGACAGCTCTTTAAAAAATAATATAGTAGTTCTAATTAAGACGATAGATGGCGCCAGGCGCACTTCGTGGATTCTTTTTTTCTTTAATCCTTTTATGGCCCTGGATGTCTCACCGGATTTCTTTGGATCCGCAAATCGTCAACGCCATCTACCGAAGTTTTATGAACAATTTTTTTTTAATTGGCTGTCGAAAAATCCCCAATTAAGTTAATAAAATGAACGACACTATTTCTTAAGACACTATTTGGTACCTATCTACTTGTGATTGCTTTCGCAGTTAAAATAACATTGCACTATTTTTCTACATAAACTTAACCAACATTTCCTAATTATTGATCTCTAATCTTACAGCATTTGATATATAAAACCTCATCATGGAACATATTTTACATGATAGTTAATAGAATAATGAGAAATTCAAAAAAAATAATTTAAAGTTACAAACGTATTAACGGTGATTTTACTTACCTCCCAGTACCAAGATTTTCGGAGTTCTTTAAAAGCCTTCCCTTAACCGTACCATAACACAATCTCGTCACAAAACCTTTTCGGCATTTGGATAAATGTGTCATCGCGGGTCGCGGGCGTGTCGTTCGGGTCGGTGGCGAAAAAACGGATGGAATAGTGTTTTCATTTTAGGGTTACGCACAAGAAGCCTCTAAATGAATATTTTACCCGCAGATCAGTCATTACAATGAGAGGTAAGGTGGAGGCGGTATTATTAGTGAAACAATTATTTGCAAGAGATTCAAGTTATTTATTTTATCATGAGATCAGTTTTTATAAAGACAGTCCACAATAGAATCAGCTCTTGTCCATCAAAGAATATTTTCTTCTTCTAAATTCAAATAAACCCAACGATTCTAAAAGTATTTACGGCCAGCAATAACCAACGAGGCTGAGACGTATAGATATGAACACATACCTAACACAATGAAAGGCGAAATCAAGACTTTTTTCAACCCTTGTCAGACCAATCAGTAATAAATTATTTATTACTAATAATACTTCAGACTGTTCGTGAACTTGACTATAATGATAGCAAATAGTAGCCTGTACCCTGTCAGATTACGTATTTCTAAGTTCTCCAATATAATTTTATTCTCATTATTGTAACAGATTACGTCTGACGAAATATCTAATAATTTATAAAACAGAAAATTAAAAATTTTGTCGATCTTGGACATGACCTGCATCTCCTTGGTTATCCGGGCCAAAAACAGGCCCATTACCAATTATGCCACCAAGCTCTGTGAAAGGTCAACTTTAAAATAACTTACATAAAAAGCTGACACGACTCGCACTTGACCTGTTTTTTATATCCCAGTATTTTAGCACAATGTGAGGCCGAATGTTCTTTTGTATAGTGTCATTTCCTCCAGGATTGCAAAGGGCCAGTGCTTTAAGGAGTTGAGTCTGTTAAGGGCATTGTTACATTGTACAAAAAGAAACAGAAATATAAACTTTTAAGATGATTGTAAAAAACGTTTTTGTGACCGCAGCTTTACGTAAGTTCAGGTAAAGAGAAAATTAAAACAAAACACAAATGGGTTTTTAGTATAACAAGATTTTTTATTTTGTTATTCTATCCAACTCCAACACGTCACAGTGTTTTAATTTCAATGAACTTGACACTATAAATAATAAGGTCTAAAATCATGTCTAGCTGGGGTAGGATCACTTTTACCAAAGTAAATTATAAGATTATAGTAGAAAAGTAGTAGCTAACTATAAAAAAATAATGTATAAGTTCTGTATACCTTGTTGACAAGGTTTACAAAAGTACTTGATTTCATAATGACTTTGAAATCTGCGGGTAAAATATTCATTCAGAGGCTTTTTGTGCGTAACCCTAAAATGAAAACACTATTCCGTCTGTTTTTTCGTTTGTTAAAAGTGGGAGAAAAATCTCTGAGTAAAAATTTAAAAGCAGAAAACCAATGTTTGTTTAATTATTGACTTTATAGATACACAGCTATTTTTAATCTTGTTATTTACGATTTTAAGTAATAACCGGTGCTAGATTTATTCCAAGTTTCGCCTGACATCTTATTGAGATGTTTAGCAGAAGATAACTAAAGCTGGCCATTTTTCGCATAATAAAAATGGAAAAGTCAACTCCGGTGTTGAATTATGAGCCAACAGATTTTACTAAACTTCTTCACTTGCAACACTTAAACGCATCTCGTCAGTATTGTTAATGAACTTTTCACTATCACCAGCCAGCACGCAAAACCTCCATCTGCTGAAGATAAAGGGCCACTAACGGCGCCTCTCGGCCATTTTATCCCTTCTGGTTCACTGAATGGCATATAACAAGAAATAAGGGTTTTCCAGGACCCTCAAGTATTTACGAGTGTTTTGAGGTTGAGCCCAGGTTTGCTTCATTGTAATGTTATTATGGTTTTATCCTTAGTAATATTTAGTAACTTTTTAAGTAGGAAGAAATTTACGTTTTGAATTGAAGGAAATTGAGAAAAATGGACTAGAAGAATAGGAAAAAAAAATTAAATCATTTTTCTAATCTTGAAATATTTTAATAAATTAAAAGTGCTCGACTGTGGTCTTGTTGATTCAACTTCAGATAGGAAAAGTTACTATTACTACTGAACTATTAGGTACTAAATATTCGATGTAATTAATTGATTCAGTCTAAATACTAAATATTACTTACGAATCAAACTGTAAATAGTTAAAAGAATTATTTTCCCAAAAAGCATGCACTTATCCTATTAATTTGAAGATAGAAACACCATTATTTACAAACACTCGGTGTAAATTATCGTATGTATAATTATTTTGATTGACTACTCAACTTGGTATAATTATCGCCGTGGTTTGTCCTTGTCACCAAACAACACAAGGCTTCGGCTTTCAGAGATATCGATCACTATTGTTCCATGGTAGATTAAAACCATTGCTATTTATATTGTTGTTTCATCAGCAAAACTTATAGATTAATGACGCCATCATTGTTTCTTTAGACAAGTGACGAATACAAATATTAAATATGATTTGTTTGAGGGATATTGAAAAAGAAAAGATTTTTTTTTATCGTAAGGATTTTATTATGCTTACCTAAACATTATAAAAATAAACAGACTAGATGCATTCATGGAAGGAAGTGGACTACTTGCCGTCCTAAAAAGACGCAATTATTTACTCAATTTGTATCCCACTTCTGCAATAGTACAGATGGACATTAATAAATAAAAGTAAGTAGATTGGAAATAAAAGAGCAGCTTGTATTTGAAAAAAGCGAGCAAGGAGGAGCTAAAACCATAAAATAACAGAACGACAGTAATAAACAATCTAAAATCACGCTTAAACATGAATAAAAGTATGCGAATAAAATTAAAAAGAATTTCAAACTACTGTCATTGATTGGTGACCATCCATCCATGCTCGGACCAACCACATTCTGTATAATTTACTAACAAACTAATTATGAAAAAGTTGCGGTGCGGGGGCATCGTACTGACAGGTCTCATAATTGGTCGAAGTTGTAGTGAGCTGCGAGGTATTGGCCGCCCAAAGATGGTATAACCATGAAACCTAACCTAACCTAACCTAACCTATGCGTTTCGGAAAGTTTCACCCTGACATGTGGTGTCCAGGTTGTTCCGATCATCCATGTGACCATCAAACTGACTGACCGATTTCATGTGACCTTTATTACAGTACTATAAAAAATAGTTGACAAGAAATGAAGGCGCTGCTGTAAAGTCATAATTGGCACACTTCATGGTTATACAAGGGCTGCTATTTATGTATCCGGAACTGGCCACTTACATAAACAATATTTAAAAAGAAATTATAACATTTAAAAATAGAACTCTTTGGCTGTAAAATAAAGTTTGTTTCATTCATCTGTCAATAATCACCATGGATTTGACTCGTAAAAATTTTCGTGCTATGATTTATTACGACTTTCGGCGTGGATTAACTCAAAAACAGTGCATGGATCAACTTCTGTCGACTTTTGGGGAGGAAGCCCCATCGAAAACCACTGTGTATCACTGGTTCAGTGAGTTTAATCGTGGTCGTCGTATGCTTGCGGACGACTTTAAATAAGGTCGCCCTAAATCGGCTGTTGTACCACAAAATATTGATGCTGTGCGTGAACTAATAATGCAAGACCGTCATGTTACATATCGCAAGATAGAGGCATTTCTGGGCATTAGTATGACGAGTATTTATAAAATATTACACGAACATTTGGCTGTAAAAAAAAATTGTTCTCGTTGGATCCCGCACAACTTAACAGTTGAACAAAAACAGGCTCGTGTTAAAAATACAAACGTGGTACATCAAAAGCTGTTCATAATATCTACACAGGAGACGAATCTTGGATATATGCGTATGATCCCGAAACTAAACAGCAGTCAACGGTTTGGGTGTTCCAAAATGAGCCAAACCCAACTAAAGTTGTTCGTGCAAAAAGCACTTTGAAGCAAATGGTTGCCTGCTTTTTTGGTATTAGTGGACATGTGGCTACAGTACCACTAGAGAATCGTAAAACGGTTAATTCTGAATGGTACACCACCATTTGCTTGCCAGAAGTCTTTGGAGAAATACGCAAGAACAATCGACAACGAAGAATAATCCTTCACCACGATAACGCCAGCTGTCACACCTCGGCCGCAACAACAGAGTATTTAAATAGTCAAATGATCGAATTGACGGGTCATCCGCCGTATAGTCCCGACTTGGCACCCAACGACTTTTATTTATTCTTAAGCGTGAAGAACAAATTACGTGGACACCGATTTTCGACCCGGGAAGAAGCCGTTGATGCTTTCAAAATGCACGTTTTGGAGATACCCGATACAGAATGGAAAAAATGCTACGAAAGTTGGTTTCAACGTATGAAAGAATGCATCGATCATCACGGGGAATATTTATAAAAGCAATAAAAGTATATTTGGTTATAGATGTTTGTTATTTTTTGTTATTCCGGATACATAAATAGCAGCTCGTACTACCATTGGTATAAGATTATTTCGTGAGCAATAAAAGCATGTTCTTTTGATAAAAATAAAATTATTCGCGTTAAACTGGGACCAGGGATCAGGTTACCCCTTCGAAAAACTAATACTTAGTGGTAATCTTGTCCACATCCGATATAAGACAGGAGTCATGTCAGAAATAAATGATTCAATATTAAAGAAAAGAAAATCTAAAATGGCGGCCATTTTCTTTGTTTGCTGGTATTTTATTTTATGTTAAATAGTTTTCATACACTATACTATTTCCAATTCTTTATTTAACTTTTGAAATTAAACAAATAAATATATAGGAAACACAACTTTAATAATCTTCGATAATTTTATAGAGAGCGAAGCGAGATGTCCGAACTCTGCTTAACAACGCGTTACTTCACTATTGTAAAAAAAACATATATACGTATGTTCATGAAGTTTTTTTTACGGGGTACCTGTCAATAATTATGGAACTTCATAAGCGTGCATATGCTGAAAGTTAAATTAACACTTGGAAATTAAAAATATATAACCATTTATTTTCTGTCTTATTGTTTTTTCTTCTTCAACTCAAATAAAGTAAAAGATTCAATACAATACAATTTTATATTGAAAACGTGTAAAAATCTGAGGAAACACCGCTCTTCCGTTGCAGCAGTTCAAACAGTTCGAGTTGGGTTGAGCACGCGCCAGATTGAATTCGGATACTATGAACTGTTTGCTGTATGCTATGCTGGTTTTACTTTGTATCCCCGTAAATAGACGTCACCTAGAGTTAACATTGTTTGTGGAATGTAAAAATACTATCACAGTTACTAAACAGCGGAATTGTTGAAATAAAATTCAGCGTCTACTATATGTTTTACGAGTTATTTTGAAACGCTGATTAAAATTACAATACAATACAAATATTCTTTATTAACACTATTCACAGAAAAAACGAAATACTTTAATTAATTAATCAATTCATGTATTGTATTATTTTGTATTTTTTTTTTTCATTAATTTGATACGTCATTTGGAAATGAACAAAGCGTATGTATAACAAAGATTAGTGCTTGCATATGCGTGCTTAGGAGTTTTGATTTTATATAAAAGATTAGTTTTTACGAGTATAGTATCTTTTTTTTTTATTATTTTCTCAGAGGAACAAAAGGCGATCGCCTCGCTCCCTACGAGGCGACGCGCGTCAGTAATCTTTGATTATTTTATAAATAAAATAATCTTACAAAATCTATTCAAAAAGACCCTTAACGCTAATGATGTCGTTAAATAAAAGAAAGAATAAGTACTACATTTATTTAAATTTCGAACGCCAATAAAGAGCGGCTTACAAAGTGTTAGAAATTATTATTCAGGTAAGCGGTTTATGAATAAATCAAAAGGTAAATGAGTTCGGCTCGGCATCGAAACTGTTCAAAGATGCTGTTTCATCTTTGGAAATAAACTTTCTTATGAAACAAACGGGGTTTCGGTTCAATTCATCCCAAGATTTTTTTATACCTATCTATAGGTATTGTTATACAACGTGTCGTTCGTTCTCAGCAGATGCATTGTCCAACGTGTTAGTCAAATAACGCTAAGTGTTAAATAAAGAAAATATCATAAAACGCAGGATACCTTCCAACTGAAAATTCCTTTGCAAATATATTTTATATTCTGGAATATCAAATAGAAAGCATAAGAAAAGTAGGTAAACATAAAATTATCTTACCGTGTAAACTTTTATACCTAACTAGCGGCCCGCTCGCGGCTACACTCGTGCTATGCTTATCTTAATTTTCCCGTGGGAATAAGACTTTTCCCGATGAAAAGTATCCTATCTGTTAATCCAGGTTACAAACTATCTCCACTCTAGTAGTTCAGGTGTGAAAGCGGAACAAACATCTAAACATCCAAATATATTTTCATATTTATAATATTAGTGTGATATTATCTGCAATTTTAGTATTTTTACTGGAATAAGCTCTTATTAAAAAATTGCTGATGGAACACAATGGATATGTTTTAAATTGTACTAATCTTAGCTATTTATTATCTTAGATGATAATGTTATTATGACACCTACCTATAATTAGGCATAGAAAAAGATGCACGAATTTCATTTAGAGAATAAACAAAAAAATAAAATTGCCAGGCTAACGACTAGCTTCTCAAGAAATTGTTAATAAATAAATGATCTTGCATACTTCTCGGTATGGAATATTATCCGCCGAGGGACCATCTCGCAAATTGCCGTGATGCATCTTTCATGAGCCAACGACCATCCACAATGTCATTGGTTTCATTATTGCAATAGATGCAGGGTGTAAATGATAGGTCTCGGGCTTTCTAATCATATTCCACCGTTATACCAGTTTATTTTTTGTGCTCTCAAAATAAATCGAAACCAATTATCGATTTCTTTTTGTTTTCTTAGCATTTTCTGATATTTTTCGTATGTAAGAGTAAAATTTATCATATACTTTGGAGTAATTTTATGTTTAAAAATCAGAAAAAAATAATAACAATTTTCTAGAATAAAATTCTGGTGGAGTTCTGATGGTTTAGAAACATGAACTAAATGTATACCTTATAATTTTGTGGAGACTTACCACCCAAACAACATGATTACGTAATGTAGTTTTTCCACCATCAGCACAGGTGCGACGACTAAATTAATACTTAACATGGCTGCAGCTGACTTAGCTAAATTCTGCGAAGCTAACTTTGATAAACGATACCCTCGGTGGGCATAATTAACTTAACGAATGTCAGGTACTTGCCCTTCCACCTGAGGAGCAAACTTGGAAGACTTGACACTTTATGATCCCCTGGTAAACTTTGATAGGTAGGTACGTATAAGTAGGTATACCTCTTTTATTGGTATAGTGAAATGCAGAGAAATATGATCCACCTAGCTCACTATGCTTTTTGCCAGAGGGTCATAATTTCTCCGCAACCTACCTTACCTAAGTCTTCTTTTTTGTGTCATATCGTGTTGGTTGGAAGTTGTTGATACATCACATCACATCACATCACACTTCATATTCGCTTCAACTAGGGTGCTGGTTACTATGTCACTTTTATATACTTATTTTATGAACCGGTTTTACATTTATTTTTAAGTAAGAATGCTGAAAACTTCTTAAAAATAACGATTACAAAAATTTCAAAGTCAAAGTAATTTTTTTTTATTCTAATTAAGATTTTTACAAATCATTTTTCGACGTCAAAGCTATCATGGATGCACGTTCACTACCAGTGTACGCCCTCTGTGGAGAAGAACGGCCACAAGAAACTCCATAGGATTCGTATCTTTTGTACTTTTCTTTTAAATATATAAAGAATCATACATGAGTCAGAATTACAATGTACTCCGCTGATTTGGAACAACAGTTGACCAGACGTTTTTATCATCTAAGTAATCATTTCTCGTATAATAGGCCTTAGGACATAAAATAGTTTTAATTTTAGTTTTAAATTGGCTATCGGACAGATTTACAATATCATCTGGTATTTTATTACAGAAGCGAATACAGTTCCCCATGAATGAATTGTTAACCTTACAAAGTCTAAACTTTTGGTACGCTATTTTATTTTTATTTCTAGTATTTATTCTACCCTCTGTATTATAATGATATTATATACATCTATATCATTCAATAAAATATATAATAATACAAATTACAAATGATAAAATTCAAGTCAACTTAAAACTACTTCAAACTAAACAAAAAGTCCGTCCAGCAAGGCCCCTCGCCCAAATGTGCCCACAACACTGGCAGCGTTTCCTCTCTGCACAGCAAGAGAGATCCTCTGAGCGAGGAAAAAGCCCGCGCGGGGTCTGACCCCTGGTCCCTCAAGCGCTGACCCACGCTGCGCACCAGCTCCTTTGCGTCGGAGCTCCACGCACCCGCGGTTTCGAAAGCCATCGGGACGAAATCGTACGCAGACTCCAGATTAGCGTACTTGGCACGTATAAAGCCTGCTGCGGACTCAGCCGCTGCTCCGGCTGCCTGCTGGGTACCCCTTAAATGTGACGCCGCATACGTACATACGCAAGTGGCGTCCCAAATAAGGCAACGTCCTCGTGCCCACGGAATCTGCGTAAGACCGTCGGGCCTTTTACCGTCCGAGCGGCTAAGTCCTGGGGGCTCCAAAACGCACGGCACTCCCGCTGATACCATCGCCCACCTGATGATGTCGTTGATAGCATGGTGACGGGATAGCCTGCCCGCAGAGCGCGCACCACTGAGGCCGTGATGGCCTCCACCATACTACCACAAACACAAACACACCGGTGAGGCTCGCAAACATCACAACCCAACCTGAGCGCTGCCGCAACCCTCAACGAATCATTATCCAGCAACGTGCCCATATACGGGGACGGCAAGGCGTGAAGCCAGACACCTGACTCAGGAGCAGCGGCAGCCCGCAGGCGGGCAAGGTTGGCTCCAGTATTTATTATTATGTATATCAGAATTCTTAGGAAATAGCGTTATGTTCTTTCGGACATACAAGATGTTTTCAAATATGTACTGTGAGGATACCGTGAGGATATCAATCTCTTTAAACAATTCCCTTACGGAATCGCGACCACGCAATTCATATATGGAACGTATCGCCCTCTTCTGTAACACAAAGATGCTATTTATGTTAGCAGCTTGACCCCACAGTAAAATTCCGTAAGACATAATGCTGTGAAATTTAAATATAAACGTTAAGTAAAATTCTTGTTCAATACAACTTGAGCCCTTCGCATCATCACATTTCATTATGATTACATTATGCATTCTGCAAATATTTTCCTTAACCATCCTCCTCAATATGTGGAGTTATTTACTTGTGATCAAGTAAAAGGAACTGAATTTGTAGTTTTCTTTCGAGGATCATAAGGAAAGATTCCCAATTTCGACAGACCCTGCAGAAAAGGAAAAGAAAAGGCAAGCAACAAGTAGACCGATAATAATATATACCTATTCCTTTACGGAAACTAAGTAATTCCTTAATTGGTTGCCGCTGGATTGGTACGGTTTATTAGCTAAGTAAATAAATAATGTTGATATTATTGCTTCAAAAGCGACGTTGTCGACGTTGTTTATAACGTTGTCCCACGTGATAAAGAAATTCTTAACCGATTTTCACTAGGAATAAGTATACCTTTGCGATATTAATTATAATAATGTTTAATAATGCTTAACACACCATAGAAGGAGCGCTGGCTGCACGTCGTGAAAGTGGATATAGAAGAGAACAATCTCACACCTAAGGATGCCGAAGACCGGGCAAAGTGGAGAAGATTGAGTAGGAAAGCCGACCCCAGCACTAGGCCGGGAAAACGCTAGGACGAGGAAGAAGAAGACATCATAGAAGGAATAAAAATAGTTTTATCTAGTCGAAATTTATAAATACAATCAATAATTTTAGTCTACTATATGCGAAAACATATAAATGGTTCAGTTGTTATTATTATAGTATAATATTGTAGATGTAAATAAAAGTGTTTTAAAAAATATATCTTAAAAATAAAAATCTGAGACCGACTTTAAAAATGCTGTTATTTTTAAAGTCGGTACCTAAGTCACTTAACCACTGAAATACATGACCTGAATCAACGTTAAGTCCAAAAATAATTAATTGGGCTGAGTTTAAGCGAAATGAGGTGGGTTGCAGCAATTTACCCTTCTCCGGAAATATTTTTTGAACCCTTCTGCCTCTTTTCGTAATTAATGATATTTTTCATATTTACCTATACACTGACCAGGGTATTTTGTAAAATATTATTGTAGCTATCAGTCGAGTCATCGAAAGAGGATTTAATAAATTCACCAAACGAAAGAAGTAATATGATTTTGACGTTTGTTGTCATTGTATCATCCAATATTAGATTGTATGACAACGGAACATAATCTAGAATCCTGTGCCAATCTCTAATAGCCTCCTTACGCTAAAAAGTAATTTGCTCCGTTGTCCTAAAGTCTACTGTTGAACAATATCAGTATATTCTATATATATATACCTATATTCTTACATCAAGGGCTGTCACTCACTGTGCCCATACTGAAAAAATCTATTCCGTGTTCTATCGGAAAACTCCACATCAATCTAGGTATCCATTTGTAAGTTAAACAAGCGTGAGACGATATTGTTTTCCTCGTGACACACTTTTTAGATGAGGTTTACTTACACTTTTTATCGGCCTAGCAATGACATCAAAGAAGATGAATGAAGACGATGGTTCTTGTGAAGTTAAGTAGTAAGAACAGTGTGAAACAATAAAAATTATTAAATAAATTGCTGGTATATAAAATTACTCCATTGTGAAGTCCGCTTCAGTATATCTTTAGTTAAACATATAAACATCTTAGTAAAGATTTTATTTAGTTCACTTTAAAATTATTTATAAATATTTAAAAGGTTCACTGACTAAACTAACAAAATAAATAATAATAAACATTATAAATATCATCTTCTTATGATAGTATAAATTCATCTATCCTTCATTATTTTCGTAGGAAAGTTTAATGGAATTCTTTCTCAACATGGCTGACATGCTTTCCAACATTTATTCTTTATTAAGTTTCTTTGTTTTCATTTTATTAGGCATTAACATTGTATAAATTGCATACTTAATGCACCAATAAACTTATCGATATGCACGGCACGCAAAAAAAATATAATCTAAAAGCATTTACTACGTTAACCTTGTATTTGAGACCTGTTAGGTATCATTAAAACTTTCACGTATCCTCATAAAACAGTCAAATAATGTTAAAGTTCAAGAGCCCACTCGTCCTTTATATAACATATTATATGGTAGAATACAGAAATCTACTAAGACAGTGACTTTCAAACCACTTGGCTTCGAATTGTCGAGACACTGTTACAAGACCTCTTGGCAGGAGTTTGCAACTAATAATTGCACTAGGATACGAGCTGAGGAGTTCGCGATTCTCAACTAGCCGGGGTGCGGACGACTAACAAGTATTCGCTATGTGATGTAGTGTTGTTGCAGCAGTGATAGTTTATCGATAATCATAGCCTTGAAAATGACTTGCAATATCGATAGTCATCATCAACCCTACCGTAGCGTGAGGAGTGTAAGGTCAACGACTTGAATATTTATATAGCTAAAAACTATGATTTTGATGATTTTCGTAACAGACGTTATATGTATGAAAAATAGTCAATAATTAGATTTACTAATCTTATTCAGAGTTATTAAGCCGCAAAAGGCCTCTTCTTATTCTTCATCGTATAGATTGTTAGGTCGACAACCGACTTCACAAACCCTAGTGTCAGTGTTATAGAGCCGCCAAAGGCCAGACCTTTGAGATTGTAGCCGGGACCAACGGCTTTAAGTGCCTTCCAAAGCACGGAATCATTTTTCTTTTCGAACAATTAAGTGATTCAACCTGCAATGTCCTAACCAAACTGGGGAAAGTCTCACAAAGAGATTTTTGCTTGACAGTGTCCCCACCGGGAATCGAACTTGGAACCTTCGTAATAAGCTGTGAAATCTTGACCACTCAGCCACGGAGGCCTCTCATATGGCTCATGTCTCCTAAATAATTTTATATTTTTTATAATCTGGTGATTAAGCCCGCAACGACCTAATAGAACTGGGGATATTCTCACATATTTTGATAGTGTGCCTATCTGATTCTACGCCATGTACAGCTATCGTTATAATTGAAAATAGCGATGTTTTCTTGTTTCGGTACGGCGAATGTTTGGTAACTATCGATATCGGAACTATCACTATCGCAACAACACTAAAACATTGCTAATTAAGTAGTGTCTCTGCAACTTAAGCTTTAGTTTTTAAACAGAAAACCGACACAACTTGAATATTTTAATTAACTTGGTAACATAATAATATTACCACTTATTTAGAGAATGAGAACGTTTTAAAACCAAGAAAGCTTGAAAGCTTTAAGTCCAGGTAGATACCAAAAATTTCCAACAGATTCTAGAATTTTCTTTAAGCCCAGTTTTTTGTGAAAAAAACATTTTACAAAAAACCAATATCCAAATTAAAAGATAAGCTTAAGTAGGCTCTACTAACTCTAAGTCCTCGCTTTCCAACTCCGAAGCTTTTTGAAAAAATCACGTAAAGCTATGAAAAGTAGCTCTAATTAGGCTGATAAATTATTTTCCCGACTACCCAACTTTCATACCAAACGCCTCTTCAGAACTTTATGAAATAGCTGTTGAGGCCGTAAAAATATAACACAAAAACTTCCCGGGCTGTTATTATGTAGATTCTGGTCTACCCTCGATTAAGTTGTTTGCGGGTATTATGCTCCTGGGCTATAATTGTTGTAATTCACTCGTTTATAAATGGGGTTTGGCGCCATACTCCGTTATTCGAGTGAAAGCCGTAATATAGGCTGAATATTATAACAGCAGAATTGATGATAAATGGTGTTTTCGCACGATCCGTCTCTTTAGTTCAGAGACGGAATTTATTTCAGTCACTTAATTTTGAACTGGTTTGTTTAACACGATTAAAACATAAGGCGAAAAAGGTTTAAAATGTGTAAGTAATAATTTATATAAAGTTGTATGATGATTCTATACGTTCAAGCTTTATAGAATAAAGTAAAGTAAAAGTAAAATAAAGTAAAATACTTTTGTACGTGTTTTAAAATTAATAAGGAACATTTTTTTTTTATTTCTTCTTTCTTTCTATCTACTTACTCTATGCTAATAAAAATAAATAAATAAATATGCTTGATGACTCGTTGCCTTGATTACAGCTAGCTCCGATTTAAACAATTTTAAATCATTTTTAGTCTTTAGCTAATGCTAGCTAATAATGTAGCTACATTAAATCACCTGATTTTAAATCAAGCAATTTTTTTTCTAAGAATTTAGACTACGTTTTATATTATTCATATTTCTGTTAAATAACAAAATAAAAAAGTTAGTACAAATCTAATATTTCAACTTAAATATCCAGTAATTTTATATCCAAATTTTCAAATTCTCCGTTCTCCTGTTTCCCAAATTCCCAACTAATTTCGATGAAAATAGAATTTGGTTTACTCGCGTTTTCAAAGCATTGTTGTACATGCTACAGTCCATTCAAAGCATCATCCAGGGTTACCTTTGTTCACTTCGCGCAATCCAAATACAGACGTACTTAAATAGTAATAAGATACTATTTGCCTAGTTATTTACCTGCGCTTTGTTTGTAGACTACTAGTGTGTACTGCGTTTGTGCCACCTTGCTGTTTCTGGCTCTAGGGCATTTGTGGGTCACAATTAACACTAACTACGGAGTTAGTAAATTGGTACTTTGGACGTCGCTCGTGTACGATTCGAGGCGTGAAGTGATCTCAATAAAATTGTAAGTTGGAACTGTGGGAATTTACGCTGTTGATAGCATACGAGCAGTAAAAATCTATTAATAAAACTTTATTTGACTATATTAAACAGACTGTCACTCTATCTAACTATTTTGTAATGAAATTGTAATTAGGCACTCTGGCTAGAACAATGTTCGCAATTTCATACTTTTTATAACATTTAAAATCTAGCATCGTAACATGGAAAAGTTTTTATAAAACACACTTATTCTATTTTAGCATACATAGATGCAATTTTAATTTTATAAAACTAAAGGTGCGTAACAAACAGGCATATATTTAATATAACACCTACTTTGGTACAAGCTTACATCTGCTCTAGGTAGTTATGACAGAAGTAATATTATTTTGAACAAAATCAACAAATACACGGACAGATATTTCGTAGCATTGCTACGGCGTAGCAGTCGTAGCACACTGCTACGATGTCCTTCAAGACTGGTTTGCATTATCTCGAAAGCTGAAGATTACAAATCGAACCTTACTAAATTAAATAGGTTACCTACCACCCACTCGATTCAAGTAATTACCTGTTTTTGATCAGTCTATTAATGACTGTTTCTTTTTTATTTTAACATAGACAGCCATACCCGTATTGTCACATTAGTATTATTTAAGTTATCTGCACGATTTTCAACAATCGGAGACCAGGGCTTTGTTCCAAGTTGAGTTACCTGACTCTTTGATCCTCGCAGCAGTATTATGCATTACTGCATCCAATATGGACGGCTAGGGAATCGGTGAAGTTACTGACATAGACATTTCTATCATGAATTGAACCATAAATGTTAATAGACTAGCAGTCCGAAATATCGATTTTACTACTTGTAAGAGACTTTTTTCTTTTGTTATAAATTTCGGAATATCTTACAAGCTTACTAGGATGATAGATATTCATTTGAATTAATAATAATCTTTTATAATGTCTATCTTTGGTCATGTGGTGACGGCAGAGTAGAATACATTTGTCACCAACCCCTACTCTCCCCGTGGGTGTCGTAAGAGGCGACTTAGGGACTACGCATTGAACAGGGAACGGGCAGCAGCGCTCTCTGATACAGTAACCTTTTAATCTGCGATCTCCAACCCGTCTGCCAAGCGTGGAGATTCCATAATCTCCACGCAAAACCCTCCACTTAAGTGGAGGAGGCTCATAGTTCAGCAGTAGACTGTAACGGACCGTTGATGAATGGTTATCTTTATTCAAGCACAAGTAAAACATTACCACATTAAACGTTCATTATAGTGTAATCAAATTGTACAATGTTCTGAAAAAAATCAGTACACAAATATCATCCTAAAATATCGTTTTCCTGATACATTTCTTTTTGTGAGTATTTATACCCGAACATTGACATAATAAAACGTGTATTTGCTTACTTTGACAATTTCCAAGTAAACGATTTGGTGTCACACTAATAATTATTATAAATGTGAAAACATATTTGGATGTTTTAGATGTTTGGATGTTTGTTCCGTTTTCACGCCTTAACTACTGGACGAATTTGGACGAAAAATGGAGATCGTTTGAAACATGGATTAACACACAGGATACTTTACCGGGAAAAGTCTTATTCCCACGGAAAAATCTTACACAGTGCGAGCGTAGCCGGACCGCTATTTGAACATAAAAAAGTCTTGACACGAGGATGCAGAATAACTTTTTTATATTATTATCATATCAGCCAAAAGTTACTTAAATGTTTACTTCTGGTCCTCTATAACGACAAGAATGTGTCTTCAGTAATATAATTGATCTTCGATTAAATAAGTTAACTTTTTTGTGCTCCAGCCAACCAGTAGTCATCATAATATTCAGCTCGGCAAAAAATATTTACTTTGTAAGATTTTACGTTTTACTATCTTTAAATATCAAATTTATTAGGATCGATCATTAAAAAAAAGTCAGAGCGTCGGTGGTCTAGTGGCTAGGGCCGCTGCCTCCCGTCCGGGAGACGTGGGTTCGCTCCCCACCACATACCAATGTGTTTTCAAATTTCAAATTCATATGTACGTTTATTTGATGCTCTTACGGAGAAGGAAAACATCGTGATGAAACCTGCACTGGGCCAGCGTGGTCGACTAAAACTTAATCGCTCTAATTTAGGGTAGGCTCGAGCCCCTCGGTGGGGACGTATATGAGCTGTTGATGAACCAATAAAAGTCACACATCATCTTTAAATTGTACCGTATCGTTTCGTTATTATTATTCTTTGTCTACACGATGATGGACGTAGTGTGGGACGCCCCCCCTGCCAGGTGGACTGATGACCTGAAGAAGGTGGCTGGATCATGCGCTTTGGCGTGCCCTCCCTACGTCCAGCAGTGGACTGCAATAGGCTGATTGATGACACGATGATGATCAAGGGTTGTTAAGGATTAAGCATGAGTCCTTTTATTAGGAAGTAACTACACGAGCTAATAACAAGACCAGATTTAGTCCTGATTTCTGACAAAACATCCATTATACATAAAGCCTGTGTTTAATAACATGTAGCCAAGCTAGTTCAGGAATTCGATTACCATTTCCGACTTGATTTGTTATGCGGCGCGTACTTGAATTTCAGATTCGTGTTCCTGGACTAGACTGACATGAAAAACTGTTTCGGTACATTTTTGTTTCCACAAGAATAGTTGAGTAAATGTGATTGCTTCTGTAGTGGGCTCGCTCATTAGTGAGATTAGTCGTGATGCTAAGAGATGAGGTTTTGGTTTTTCGTTAACATTGTAGTAATTGTTTGTATACTACATGCGGTGTGAGTTACACATGTTAGGCTAGGTACAATACGTTATATATTTTTTAAGATTATGTCCAAAGGTAGTGGCATGATACCTAATAATACCCATATTGTATGTACAGAGTTTTCGACACAAAGTTACATTGTATTTTCAGATTAAGTTTAGGATAAAAAAGCGCTCTTAAAATATTGGCGAAAAAGATTGTGAATGAAGCCAATATTCAACAATATAAAAACAAAACAAATGTGCAGATGAAAAATACAACAGTTTATCTTAAAAAAATAACAGTTTGATGAAACGTCCGTGAAATAATTGAGCGGAAGATTATGTAAAATGCAACCCATAATAAATCTTTTGCGGAGTGCTATCATGATTTACAGGGAAAACGAATTATTTTATCTGTTAAACCTGCCATGAATATAAAACGATTGTAGGAAAAATACTTCTGAACAAACAACAATATTCTCTTTTTAGTAAATGAAAATACAATAACATTAATATATTCATGTATATACTAAATTTGGAATATTAAAATTCACATACCAAACCAGTAGTGAGATTTTAAAAGCCCTTTTTTTAAGTAAATGACTGGTAACCTGGCAGTTTTAATTCATAGTGTAGCACATTTGATAGGTCTGTTGCCCTTTTTCATTTCCTATTTTGTTTCATAAGAGTGTTAGTAAACCGTGTTATTAAAATACAGAAGCTCAAAAATATGATAAGTATTTTTATTATAAACTAGCGGTCCGCTCGTGGCTACGCCCGCGTGATGTTACATTTTCCCGTGGGAATACGACTTTTCCCAGTAATCTTATATATTATTCCAAGGTACAAACTATCTCTATTCCTAATTTCATCAAAATCCGTTCAGTAGTTTAGGCGTGAAAGCGGAACAAACATCCAAACATCTAAACATCAAAACATATATTTTTTTTATTATTTATTGAACATAGTGTCACGCCTAGTACAGATCAGATAGATAGGCCCTCTCTCTCCCGTGAGGCACGTAGTATAATGGTAATTAGTCACGTAGTGTCTACTATATAAGAGTACTGTTATAGTGAATAAAGGAGATTAGTGCACAGCAGAGACTGAGTGATTCATTTGTACCTTTCCTCGGCTACATCCCACGACCATATTACAATACAAACATTCATAAGTCCTGTACCACGCAAACCAACAAGGTTTATCTGGGTGCAGGAACATCTAAACATCCAAATTTATTTTCACATTTAAAATATTAGTGTGATCACGATTTATATAGCAAATTTTATAGTAACTGGAGGAGCCGATGAATGACTTGCGGTTGTCAGCAACTCGTTACATTTTCCACTTTTTCATTACTTTTGTGCAAGTTGTCTACATCCAGCCACAATGCACGTCCCAGTTGCATTCATTTACGATAGGAAAGTGTCGACGTATGCGAAACAAAAGCAGGACGAAGCTTCCAACAGTTTACAATACACTGCCTGTAAACAAAGCGAAGTGGAAGCAAGGATGGTGTTGACGCGTCAATGGATTGTTGGCTTTGAAACAACAGTTCGATACAATTGAAGTGACATGGCGTCATTTTTAATAGCTTTTCAAACGGTTTATTTATTATATACAGTTTGCAACAAGCTGTATTTTGTTTGGTGCACTCAATAAATTTAAAGTTTTAAATTTATTGAGTGCAACTCTTACCTTAAAATTATTCAACATATTTTGAAACGTACCTGAAAAAAAAACATTAAGTATATTCAATTTGCACCCTACAATAATAAAAGTGTTTTGTGTCGTTCTCTTGAGAACCGCAATCTAAAATTGTATCTACAAAAATGTAGATAATAGAAGATGAAAAGGCGCACATTTTATCGTAGGTAGGTATTTATTACTTTTCAACAAAATAACTTAGGCTACCATCAACTAATTAAAAACTGTGTTGGTATAAACCTCTGCAAGTTTAGAATAACTCGCCACCGACAAAAAGAGATGCAGTCCAGTGTCCATCCATTCATTTGGACGATTCGATTTCGGCATTTGTTTGTGATTGTTTCCTATATAAAGAGATTTTCTAGAGTTCTTTGTGGGTTTTTTATCGTCCACTCGCTCGTCAAAATACCCCCTGCCGACTCGTAGTCACACCAAATTATCACACCAGTGTTACAAACAGGTTTTTCTCATAATTATCATATCACTAGGGCAAATAGGGCAATTAGGGATATTACAAAATGTATTGATGCCCTCTTAAATGAATGGCTCTGGTGTACAAACGAGTAGCTAGTAACACAATATGTTTTTGTGAATCAAAATAAATAATATACCCAATGATGATGAAGATGATAATGACCCAATAACCTTCATTTGATGTAAGAGAGGGTGCTTGGAAACTGGTTTGTATTCTAAAGCGAACGTTCCATAATTAGATTGTAGATGTTATAAAAAAGCTAGGTCAGGAGAACCCTAAACCGACAAGCATACATGAAGAGACCGATAGATGTAGATGAAAAAAGTATGTCTGGATCATCATAGCAAGTGGATAGACGTGGTCTCTACCTACCACATCGCGAAAGAGGGGTGTATGAAGTACCTGAACTGCTTTTTGGGACTCTGATTAATTTCATTCAAGATTAGTATTCCTCTAACCTATGTTAGTTTTTAATTATTTAAGCTCCCAATTAGCCAAAGAAAGTTGTCCATCTTGTGTCCTGCCAACTTTTCTCAATTAGTCTCTTTAGTCGTCTATTTGCAGTCGAGCCTAATTGCCCTAAAACTTTAGGTAATTATCTCGGCGGGAAAGTCTGAGAATGGGTGTTGTTTGTTATTTACTCGGACATAGTAACTTAAATGTTTGAAAGAACTGCGAGGCGAAAGTTGTAAAAGAGTTTCAAAGCTCCAAAATACGTTCCATTTTGAAAGAAAAGCGTAAATGAGAAGAAGTGTTTCTCTTTTCTTGAAAAGAGTTTAATAAAAAAACTGTGTTAGGAACACGTTATTACAATCAATGGCAATACCTACAGACTTTTGGTAAACAAAACCCAACAAACTATACGAATATTCTATGGTACTCAAACACTACAAAAACACACTTTTATGACTGTAAGAATGTGGCAGACATGTAATTTGTGTCTTCAGACAATTGGATAATTAAGTTTGATAAAATTATATTTTTCATCTCTCATGCTCTGAAAGTAGTCCAATAATGACGCCAAGGAAACGATGTTCTTGAAATTCGAACGTTTCTTTTTACTATTTCTTTTGAATGGCCGTGTTATTAAATTCAATTAAATTAAAGTATTTTATTATCTCTTTCTGTGATGCAGTATATGGACTGTGATTGGAGCCTCCTTTTAGGCTTGAACAGTCTGTGTCAGGAGGCTCCGCTCTTCCATTACTGAGAAATAATACATAAAACTAAACTAAACTAGGCAACTTAGTGTTAGTACAATTAAGAAAAATTATAATTTTTTACAGCTTTAAGTACTAAAATTTAAATTAAAAGTTTAGCTCTTAGACACAGATGTAGTTAAATAGGTAGGTATAAATAATATTATTTCTAAAACTCTTAAGACTTAGGATAAGGCCGCACATGTGCTTTGCAATGCAATGTAGTGTGTGTGTGTAACTGTGTGTGTGTGTATGTATGGGTGAGTGTGTGGATGTGTCTGTGTGTGTTATGTGTATTGAATTGTGTAGACGATTGAATATTATTATTTATTCGTTTATTAGTAATTATTATTGTGTTAGCAGTTCTTCTATTTCCTCATAAATCCTTTTTTCTAGCTACTTCGTAATCACTCTCTTGCATTCATGATAATATGTCAACCCGTATATCACAAGATGTTTGTTTAGCACATTAAATAGGCTCGCGGAGCGCTTCCCATCGCGATGCAAACACGACTGGCAGCGCGCTGCCAGTTCTGGGAACACGAGCTACAATGTCTTTCCTCCTTTTACTAGAGATAATGGGTCGTAAGGTAGATTTTTATGTTTGCTCAGAACAGTGTACATAGTGTATAACTTTCTTACTGAAAGGAGTTTACAGATTTGGTAAATACTATGTGATGGGAACATTCTCTTCTTAAAATACGTTACCTTAAACTACGCTGCGCACGTTCCACGACAAGAAATCGAGTTTTTGCCGCGCCTCCCCAGACCGGGATACAGTAGGTTATAACTGACTGCACTAGGGAAACATATACGTCTACAGAATAGACGTATACAGCCTACGCAGAATTATCTAATTCTACAAATGATTTTTATTTGAATAAAAAATAAAATGATTTGCTTGAATTTACTTAAATTATGCTAGATAAATACAAAATTCAATAAAAAGATAAAAAAACACAAAATATACAATTATTATTCTTTTAAATTTTGACTAAAATGACACGAACGGAAAAAAATAATGGTGAAAAAATTATTGTTATCTGTGGTCTTAATCAGTGACAAGATAAATTATATTACATTTTTTGTTTATTTTAACCAGTTTGCGGTCAAATCAGTCGTTGAACCAATAAAGCATTTGAACAATTCGCACTCGATATCAATTTCTTTAAATAATAAAAAAAATCGTCCCATCATGTTTATAAAAACAAAAATACAAAAAACATCATGTATAATATCTGAATTGAAAAAAGAAATTGGTTTTCAAATGCATACCTCAAAAGTGTGGGTGCAACTGGTGCAGCGAAAGGATTAAACTATGCTCAGTATCTGCAGTAATGCAGTGTCAGGTGCAGGTCGTTGCAGTGACTCGTTAAATTGCATTTTAGTGATCGTTTGAAAAGTTCATTTCTGTTAACATTATGTTTTCCGGCGCTATCTCCTATGATGTGTACAAATATTTGGCCTACATATATTTTTTAATTAACGTTTATTTTACCTAGTAGCAGAAAATATTATGTGGTTTACTGGTACACTGGTAGTGAACGTGCCATCCATGATAGCTTTGACGTCGAAAAATGATTTGTAAAAATCTTAATTCGAATAAAACATTTTTATTATTTATTTATTTATTTAAACAAAGTACACAGGTTTCTTACTATTCATGTATGCGCTAAACTGTTTAACAGTTTGTTGGCAAAAAATATGCACTCACTTAATTATAACTACTTAACCAAAAGCATGCATCCCGAAAACAATAAATTCTACCAAAATACTAACTATAAAAATCTACTCAACTTTATCTAGCTATACAATTTTGAATTTAGCCTTAAAAGCGTTTAAATTTCAATTTTGGTCACAGGTAATACTATTGAATAACTTAGGTATTATATACTTTCGAGTTCGCTCACCATTATAATTTTTTGATGTCTTAAGTTCGAGAAATTATTATCTTCTTTTGTGACATGACCTCAGTTATCGCTTTCAATAAATTCATTCATGTTTTATGCGTGAATCCACATCCTTCGGTGACATTCTTAGATACGGATCTAGTATTTTACATTTTATTTCCAAGTATGAACTTTGTCAATTGACGTCTTTGAGTAGTTCAGCTATAATTTTCCTATAGGTACACTGCGCTAATAGCCCCAAGTTCCGCTGCACCAAACTTAATGTCCGCTCGCTCGACTGTGAACGCCGATAATGGCTCACTCCACTAACTCTCACAAGTTGTCGGTGAAATAACCTTTTGAGATTGTTTAAATTTATTTTATTCCACAATTCTTTACCGATAAAGAACCGAGGGTTAAAAAAGTTTCCCAGTTCAAGTTTAATGGCAAAATGTCAAACTGTCAAATCAGTTCCAGAAAAGTTAAAATTAGTAACGCCTAATCGAAAATTTAATTAATTTACCGACCCATTTAGCACAAATAACAACGACATAAAACTTGTCTTTATTGCAACCCCAGAATGATACAAATCAATCCTTTTGTCCTGGTGGAGGAAACAGTAAACGTCACAAAGCCAATTAAAGGCAGGGTTTGTCGTAAAACCAACTGTATCGGTCGTATCGCAAACAACACGTAGAAAAATACGAAGAAAACGCTACAAGGTATTATCCGCCAATCCTGGCCAAACCGTTAAGCCCCAATTTGGAGAGCGGTTCGCAAGCTAATCCAAACACGTGGAAAACTTCGGTTTGTCCTCAAGGGGTTCCAGTTTTCAAGGACTTGTTTGAAAATAATATCTTTTTCGAATATTTATAGGAATTTGGTAGGAATGTCCTTTTTTGTGCAATTTGTTGATTTTAGTGGATATAATTTTATATATAATGCAGATTTAGATAGCAGATATAGATTTAATGCAGAGAAATAATATTCAAGTCCGCGCCCGCTTTCTCTAGTCTGCTCCCGCTATACACCGTGAAATTTACATCGTTTTGTTCCCGCCGTGTAGTGATAGTACCCGTCAAACTGAACAACTTTTCGCGAAAAAAAAAATTCCTGCGACAAAAAAAAATTTGGTCTCTCCATACAAAGTGAGACTTCCGACCGACCCATTTTGTATGGAGAGACCAAAAATGTTTTTGTCACAGATTTTTTTTTTCGTGAAAATTGTTCAGTTTGACGGGTACTATCACTACACGGCGGGAACAAAACGATGTAAATTTCATGCTGTATTACCACTCTGGTAGAAATAGCGATTAGTGAGTTAAAAAAAAAAAACATAAAATACTATCCGACTATAAGGATTACATACTTATAACCATAATGTTTAAACACGGCGTAATGAGCTGCCTACGTGGGTATCTGTTATTTTATTTAGATAGATTAGATGTTCGTTTTGTTTTAAAGATACAAAAAATTCTTGCGGCATAAATTTAAGAGCTTCTTACGATATATTGATTACTTTAATAATTATTTTAATCGGATTTTTTTATTTCCTTAAAAGTGCTATATGGTGTGTTTGAAATTATGTTCGTAATCCCAAAGATGAGCTCTTGAGTAAGTAACCGTAAAAAGAGCGGGTGTATTTTTTTTCGAAGGATTTTTTAATTTTCACCTCATCAATTTCTGTTTTGAAATATTTACGTGGTTTATCTATAAAATTTGTTAACAAGACTTTAAGTTGTTTATTAGCAGGTAATAAAAAAAAAATATTATACGTAACGCAAATATGACAGGAAATGCGTCCTCACCAGCAAAAATTGTTACAATATTTATGACAACCAACAATGTAGCAAAACTGTTGCCATATTGATTATACCTACTCGTTCATGAGGTAAAACTCCTAATTGAAATTTCCCCCAGATCGAGTTCGTCTCATCCCTCTAATCTGTTAAATAATGGCATTTCAAACAATAAACTTGGATTTGGGATGACATTTTGTATAAATAGCCTGCCAACCATTTGTAGGGAGATTGAAGTAGTTGTGGTCTTTTATTTAATTGTTACATTGTTGTCTCAAAGCTCTTATAAGAGCAATAACACTTTAATGAACCCGAGCTCTCGGTGCGTCTCAACGAAGCTACTGGTGACCGAAGGGCTGGCAGCTTTCTCTTCCAACGAATTAACCTGGCTATTCAGAGAGGAAACGCTGCCAGCATTTTGGGAACCATGCCTCGCGGGGACGCACTGGATGTATATAGTTGTATTAATTTGTTGTTGTAGACATTTTTGGTTCTTTTATAAAATAAATGTTATATAATCTTGTAAGTGCAAGTGAAATAAAATTCTGCGAAATATTACTGTAAATATTCATAACCGCACATCGTTAATATGGTCAACGGAAAGGGAAATTTTTACCTTCCCACTGTTCACTTTGACAGTGACAAAATAACGTCGACTCCCGAACACTGCATTTGCTAAACGAGGACTCTTTCAATCTACGATAATTAAATTTTAAGGAATAAACTGCTAAACTGCGTACGAATAGTCTTTTGAGTAAAAAAAAATCACAACACATCACACTATCACACTAAAATTTATATTTACTAAGTATATCTATAAATGTGAAAATGTATATGGATGTTTGAATGTTTGTTCCGCTTTCACGCCTTAATTATTGGACGGATTTGAATGAAATTTGGAATGGAGATAGTTTGTACCCTGGATTAACACATAGGATTTAAGATGATGATGAAGAAGAAGATTTAAGGGAAAAAATCTTAATTCCACGGGAAAATCTTACACAACGCGAACTTAGCTGCGGGCGGACATCTAGAGTAGAGTTATACTTTGTAAACCACGTCACATATTAGTATGCTGTGCTAAGAAATTCAAATGTTGCATTTAAAATCCTGATTCATTAATACTTGTAGTAAGTAGAACCACTCTGTGAGGTGATTATATTACAAGCTGATAACTGTTAAAACGTACAAGTAAGTAAACTAAATACCATAGCCACCGTCATGTATACCAAAAAGCTACTGTTGCCAGCTTATCCAGAAGTTATGAAGGCCGGAGATCCCATGAGACACGCATCCCGCAACTACAATATTTCACGCAATCAAGCGCGTGTGCGCAGGATTCGGCCCCAAGTAGGCTGAAGTTGAGCAAACTTGAATATTTAATCCCCTGGGCCAATGAGATATCAAGTACTGACGTGGTAGAGAAGACAATGAGAATGTAATCAGTGCGGGCGGCACGCAATGTATGTTGGTTGGTATTTCATATTATGTCTTTTATAAAATTAATATACCATCGCCAGTGGCTATGCTCACGTTATGTAAGATTTCCCCGTAGGAATAGGACTTTTTCCCGTAATCTATAGATTAATCCAGGGTACAAACTTTTTCCAATCCAAATTTCTCATACAAATCCGTTCAGTACTTTAAGCATAAAGGCGGAACTATTATCCAAACATACTTTCACTTTTATAATATTAGTGTAGATGTGCAGTAATTACTTATAATATATATACTATCTGTTTCCTCTGTCCCATTTTTCTAGTAACCACTTTCCTGTACCCTAAGGTTTCCTGTAAAATTACTATCATAGCAATAAGATCACCAATTTGTACCCTCTACTGCTTTTCTATATTTCTGTTTGTCTGTTTATGTGTGTTTCTTTTGTAAAAAAAGCATGATTAGTTCCCGATTCGCCGGACTCTTGTTAGTCGGGCAAAAAAGTATAGTCCATTATATTACATAATTTAAATATTTTTTATTCTATTGATGTCCACTGGACCACAATGTGTGGCAAAAAAACTTGCACAGAGGATTCTTCTCTAGGTACTTAATAACTCAATGCCCCAGGGCCATTAATTCCGCCGCGAGCTGAACTTGACACCCTTCATGAAGAATGCAAATGGTTTCATCAGCGGTAACTTTGTATCGAGAGGCTTCGAAACCTTCCCCCTTTTATTTGATAGCCTGAATTAAAATAAAGTGCTTTCTATTGTTACTTTATTACAGACGAGTACTGAGGTAATTTGTTTAGAGAGTTCACTCAATTGATCGTAAAAAACTATTTCAGATGTTACAAGTAAGCAATTATTTTGAAATTTTCTAACGATTACGATTTAGGTTATAATATTTTACTCACTAAGTTTATTGCGAAAATAATTATTTTTACGTCAGTAGGTATAATTCTTCTAAATATATTTCATACCAAATAAATATTACATATTAATTATTAATTTACTTTACCTATAAAATATAATGGTTTAACAATCTAGTAGTCAAAGTCTTTCATAAAACAACGAGACCGAAAATAATAATCCCTTTTATCATCTCTCACGGTAAAATTTTCAAATATACTCGAATATTTTTATTGTAACATAATCCACGCTTACCCTACTCTGTCTCACGATGTAAATTATTGTTAGACCCAGCGCGTCGCATCCACTTACGGTTATTATCATGTTTATATTTACACAATGCTCGGTCTAGCTGCTTACAGTTGCCCCTGACAAGTCTGTAATGGGTCCTTAGTTAACCATGTTATTTAACTTCAGGAGCATACGTGCGATAAATAATAACCTTTTGTGCTAAGAACGCGAATCGTAGCCTCGTAGCCAATTAGCACTACGGCTTGCTATGGCGTAGCAGATTAGCGTAACAGGTATAAAATATTTAAGAAAGTATTTCACCGCTGCAAATACGAGTGTGGTAGTGAACGAGTGTGGTAAAATAGTCATTGAAAATGAAACAAATTTGCGCAGATTTTTAATGGTTTAATATTACAAATCAAATAAAAACTGTATGAATGACGTACATTTTCCCCGTTATATTACTGTATATAAACATGTTATATTTTTTTTTTTCTTAAATTAGATATTTTCCAGCATAAATAAATACTATACAAAATTTTTCTGTATTTTTGGCTAGGTTTAACCACAAAGTCAATTCAATCAATCGGTAAAACAATTAAATGTTTGGTACGAGTTTACTTTGATAGAATACCAAGTCCAAATCAAATAAAAGCGAAATAAATATATGAAATTTTTGACTTTATTTCTTTTAGTACATTCAAATGGAAAGCTGATTTATTTGAAAAGTAAATACTCAATAAGTACGTCTCAAAGCTAACAGAAGCACATTAAGTGAATTTTCCTAATGTAATATTTGCTAAGAACACAGAGCAGAAAAAGAGAGAGAGAGATAAAAAGTTTGTGTTTTTGATACACGTCACTTATATTATTATCAAATCAAAAAGTAAACTTCTCTGGTCTAAAAAAGTGTCATAAAGTTACTGAAGCCTTCTGAAGCTACTAAGATGTCATTATAATACACTTACTATTCGACCACGGATATGCCCATTTCCTCTTTAGACCGTAGAAAAAAAGAAATATAAAAGCTCTCAATAATCTAAGTATATCTATTTAAAAATTCTCGACGATTTGTTGCTCAGTTGCTCCGTGAATGAAGTTGACACTAACACTTTCACATATAATACTCGTACTATGATGATAACAAATAGACAGACATACGCCCGGTGTTGTATAATTTTGACATTTCACCATCAACAGCTCATATACTTCCCCACTGAGGGACTTTAGCCTACCCTGAATTAGGGCTGTTATAGTTAACGTCGGTTTCATTTGTATGAATCTATCTAGCTTGCTAGCGGCCCATTGCTCCTATTTTCCCATATCATTATCTATGTTTCACGATGTCAGAGAAATGTAATTTAATGATAAACAGATGTCTGAATTCAATAAACATTTGCACGTGCTTTGATGTAGCAAATTGATTTCACACATCAACTGCTGATCTGAATTACAACGTGACGAGTGTAGCAAGGTTTTTGTTTTACTGAATGTAAAGGCTTTTGGACCTAAATGCAAGAAAATACTTGTATCAATATAAACAGACTGTAGTGACATCTCACAGACACTAAAATTGTCACAATTTTCGGGTTTGCTACCACGGTTATATTTAATATTGTTACCTCAATATTTCGGAACGGTTGCACGCTCCATGATCACAAGTAACAATATTAAATATAACCGTAGTTACAAACCTGAAAATTGTGACAATTTTAGTGTAGTGAACCACCACGAAAATCTTAAAACACTTCACAGACAACCATCTGATCCCAAACTAAGCAAAGCTGCATCAGATAGCCACTATAACATACCTACATACACATTATACATACATGTAGATAAACAACATCCAGACACATTCAAACACAAGTCCCTATCACACAAATATTTTTTCTGAAGCTGTAGGCATGCATACTATTAATAAGGCTACAGAGCCGAGTTTATATTGTTCACGAATCCCACTTCTGATGCTTCAAAAATACTTGGCATATGTTTGTTTATTACCTGCAGACTGTGACTCCTTTAGTCAGTGAAGCGTTTCAGGTGAGCTTGGAGCATTTAGCAGAGGGAGCACTCACTCGCATCATTTATTCTACCCTGAGAGAGCCTCCGGTCACGGCTTGTCACGGCTGTCTGAGGAGCTTTTATATATAATACTAGATAGAATCTGTATTTAGATCGGTCGATACAAGATAACACAAGAGAGTCAAGTTTCGTTAACAGTTTTTTTTTTTACGGTATCCGCCAATTTACAGGTCTCACTTGCTTTGACAACCTTCTCTTGCAAGTACTTTCGGATTTTTCCACCACGAATAAGTACCAGAGAAGCGCTATCGTAATAGTATATTGTTTGTATGACACCGTCGGTCGGAATTATTATGAAATATAGATCTTATTAATTACTATGCCTAACAGATTTTTTTCAACAGTTAGTACCAGTATCGAGAGCTAGTAGACTACTAGATTTAAAAGCGGAGACAGGTATGCACTCATAACAGCTCATCTATGTATCTGCTTCGTATATCTCGCTAACAATGCTTCTCGAGTGGCTGAATTCTGGATCGTCTTCAGCATATTTTGTAGGTTGTAAGGTCAATAATCGATCTCAAAAACTCTGGTGGTAAAATTGGACGTAGATAAAATATTTTAACCCATTTAAACCCGCTAAGAAGATTCCTTCATACTCGTAGGTATGTACTTGGTATTTCATTTTGAAGACAGCACATGCAAAGTTGGTCCGAATGTCATCGTCCGAAGCGAACCTGATATGAATAAAGTATGTTCAAGACTTCTTGATAATATTCTTTTACGACTATGGACCCGTTATAATAGACGACGTACTTAATTTTGTTTTTTTATTAGATGTGATATAAATATAATGCGTAAAAGCCTTCTTTAACTCAATAATATTGTTAGTATTGGAAATAAAAGTTATTGTTACTCGTATCTGTATAAACAAAAAACGATTGGTATTTTTCCTTTAATGCGAAAATGTATAATGTTCTGTATTTTTTATGTATGTGTTCTGTGTTGTGATGTCCTACGAATAAATTATTCTGATTCTGAAATATTTTCTACCTAAGAATATTAATATTCGTCTATACTGTCTTATTCTTGTAGTGGACTAAAAACTTAATCATATTTTAGCTAGATAAATAAAAAAAACGTATGTGTAATTTTTTTATTATTAATAAAATACTTAAACTGTCACTGTGTGAACTTCGAATATTATTATTTTTTGAACAAATAAAAGTTGTTAATACAGTGTGACGAATTCTCTACACTATGATTAAAAGTTTTACGTTAGTACAGGCCATCATTTTGAAGAATTTAAATACAACTTCAATATTGGACAATTTATTTTAAATTGAAGTATATTTCGTACAAGTGTTTTTTAAGAACCCAGACCCGTGCTTCACCTAGGGTCTCCACCTGGGTGAAACACGGGGCAATGATCGGTCTTCGAGCTCCAACTGTCAGTAAGTACAGTTGTCTCAAACCAAAGTGTATTACACAAACAATGACATAATATTTCAACGAATCAGCAAGATCAGCAGTATCAGAACCGACAACCTCTGGAGTTTCTTCTAGCCGTTTTTCTCCAAAGTGAAAGTGGCAAACTTGAACAAGCTTTTCTAATCCTTAGAACAAACATCCAAATATATTTTTACATTTTATAATATTAGTGTGAAGTGTGATGTGATAACTTTAAACACCAGACGACAAAACAGTTGTACATTTTTGTGCTAAAATTGTAAAATTTTCCTTCATTGTACACAAAATATACATGAATAAATTGAGAAAATTCTTTATTTTTGTCATTGAAAATATACAATAAATATATTTTTAAAAACTCTGATATTATCTTCATCATCGGACAGTACCCATGCCCAATAGCCGCCGCCACTGCCGCTTGAATAAAATAAAATTTAATACTTCGGCTGGCGGGTAAAATACGAGCGGGAAATTGCCAAGTGAGGAATATTTTTTACAGGAAATTAATTCAAAAATAAAATTGGCAGTATTGTTTTTAGAGTAACTTATTTGAAGCACGAAACGGAATTGATTTCAGGAAAAGTACAACCAATTTGTTTTAAGTAATCTAGGAATAGAATGATAAAAATATTCAAGAATATTTTACAATAAACTGGACTTTATTTTACGAACTTGTATACTTTTGCATTACAAGTGACGTTTTTTTATCATTTAAGTGACTTTTATGACATTTTATATAATAAAGTTAATTTACTAATGGTGATGACTGAATTTAGAGATTAGGCCCGTTAATAAATCACTGGTACACTAGGTACTGGTTTTAAAGTTCTGTGTGGCACAAAAGTATGGTGGTACTCTTCTTAAAAAGGTGATAAAATTATCTACCGGTTTATTACCACGATTTTGATTTAAAATAAGCTTTTTAATGAGCTTACCGATATTTCGACTATGTTGTAATAGTCATGATCACGGCAGAACTCTGTTCTCTGTGAGTTCTGCTAGATATGGTAGATGTGTGTGTTATTAATCTGAAATAGTGTACATTCTCCTATCCCAGCTGTGACCTGCCGACATGACGTAGCGCACAGGTCAGCTGATAATCAGGTGGGCGGAACACGCTTCGCTGGGAATGCGGACATAACTACCGTTCTGCTTCCTGTGTCAGCCATTCCGGTCCGCAGACCTACAGAAAAGGAGGATGGCTCCCGGCATATAGATAAATGTAAATTAATATACATTAAAGTTATGCTCTGGTTCCTAAGAGAGAACAAAGCTTTTCAGATTTCTCACAGGCACGGACTTAAACCACGTTTGGTAACATTTTGATGGGTTGAAAATCTTAATGAATATATTGTAATAAACTAAAGAATATTGAGTGGAACCTAAAAATTATGATTTAATTGTGCATTAAAAATTAAAAGTCTCATTATTATAGTCTGTTTATTTGTTATTTGTGGATAGTTGCAAGACTCGTCATTTCAGTAGGTTGCCTTTGAGTGGGTATATAAAATACCGACAATTAATTTCAAACATTTACGTTAGTTTCTCTAGGTACATTCCGTCACCTAGAGAAACTAACGTAAAGATTGATAAAGATGCGGCTTTTTTTTGAGTTGCATTCTGTTATATATCCAACGGCTTAATTCGATGGTCTTAATTATATTTTAGCTTCAATTTTATATTCCTCTGGTACCATCAACCTCATTATTGTTAATCTGAGTTCCGGTTGCTCTGTGTTTGTTTACAAACATTCTAGCATCTGTTTGCACGTTAATTTACCCAAACTCGCGTTGTTATTTACCATGCGGTTAAATGTGAGTGAAGCTCTTTTGAAACGACTATAATTTTTTGCTGCATTGATAAAAATATGTTTAGCCATCATCATTTTCTCATTCTTCTTCTTCGAGTCGAAGATTTGCTTCTGTATATAGTTAGTGTACTTGGTAAAGCTCTGCTTCTTAAACTAACTCAATAGTCCGTCATTTGCGTGCTTTAAGAAAAGGTTAAGTAGGTTTATGAACGCTTGACGAAAGTGAAGGGAATATGATAAGCATTTGCAAAATGAGTTAGAGAAAAAAAGATCGGTACCTTGAATGTGACGGTTCACATTCAAGGTTCAGCGTTCATAATTTACATTTCGACCTAAGCGTTGGCGGAGCTGGGAAAGATGTTCCTCAAATCCACCAATCATAATTGATGGAGTTCGTTAACTCTATCTGCCATTCACGTTTATTTATAGTTGTCAAACAAAACGGTAGTATTTGCTAAAGCTCTGCTCAAACGGACGAAAAACTGTCCGTCGCTTTCGTGCTGTCAAAAATTTTTAATAATTTCAATTAATCATCATATTCCAGCAGTGGACTGTAACGGGCCGTTGATGTTGATCACATTATGTGGGTTGTAAGGTGCCGACCCCACAAACCCTGGTGTCAAAATATTTATTCGCCAATGGCTTCCGACATGGCTCACGTCACACCTTTTTCCGTAGACCAGCAGAACGCAGCTTAATTTGCCATCCATTGACCAATCCTGCTGCTTATGTAATCAGGTGATTCAGACTGAAATGTCGTAACCAAACTCATAAAGTCGCTCGGCTATGGAGCCTGTTCTTATTTTAAACTTATTATTAAAGTCAGTTGCTCTCACATGAACAAGCAATACGTCAGTCAGTGCGTATGCGTCTAGGTCACTTATAATGGTATTGACACGAAGCGGCTAGCTGGCGAAGCGGGCAAAACCTGATAAATCATGTCTCCGGATGTGACCTCGATACCTATGTAACAGGTTTGAAGGTACTTGGGGTCCGTGGCATCTACAAACAACTGCGGTGTGGCTGTGGTTCAATAACAATCTAAATATCAGTTTTGTTCTCTATTCGCATAACATTACAGCTTATTACATTACATCATTAAAGTTTTAAGTCGTAAATTAGCAAATTTATCACAGATTTTTTTAAAGATCATATAGCCATGTTTCTTTAAAAAATAAACAGTTGTTACTATAAATTGTTTTAAATTAATTTGCTTAGAAAATAAAGACACTTTAAATTTTGTGAATCAAATAAATGAATATATTAAACACATTTTATACAGCAACCAAATCAGCCAATAGTTTTTGAAATCCTTTCAAATCGGTGCACCTAATGAGTAAAGGGTCAGTTGTCAGAGATTCTTTGCTCTCGTTTTTATAACATTTTTTCTATTTATAAATTAGTTCTCTTTCTCAAATTTAAGAGCTATGCTCTTGTCGGTGGAGTAATTGCCACTTTTCTCTATTTTCCGCACATGATTTAACATCTTGATAAGACACAACATTCACTTTTTCCTTGATTTGTTCGAAATAACTTCTTCTTGGTCTTCCTCTTCCTCTTTTTCTTTCAAAATTAGTTTTAGAAGGTTCGCTGTATTTTTTTTCTTTGCTACCTGTCGTTTATTCTTTTATTTTTATAGGGCGTAAATCCCCTAAATAACTCCACAAATGGTCCAGGTCAGCAATGTGTATTTTTCGTGCAAGCAAAGTGCACACAACACATCGATTGATATTACAGTGTACGTTCAGCCGAAGCCAGATTTCTCTTAGCTTCAAAGGGAATCTGCAGCAATATGCGAACCGTTACTCACATTTAATGAGTCTTTTGTGTCGCCGTCAAACATAACTTTTTTCGAGAGCCGTTTTAGCCGTCGCATTTTGATGTCATAAAGAATTGTAAACTAGCAAAGAATAGCACTGCACAGCTTCAACTGTATGGAAAAGTATCAGAAACTGCACATCACTTTTTTTTTTCGACAACATAATTTTATTTATTTGTTTTTTTTTTTTAAGTTACTTTTATTACAAACGACCTGAAATTTTTCTATAATATCTAATGATCAAGGCTATGCTAAATCAGCCCAATTTGTTCTAGGTTAAGTTTACATTGTTTTCAATAATTTATAAATTAGGTACTAGCAATTATTCCTTCACGAGTCAAGATCTAATGAACACTATTTAATCTGCTGTCCAAGTGGCTAAGTTTTGGGCTGCAAATTACGCTGCACTAAACCTATAGATCAACAAGCCATGGATTCGCTAAAAATAAGACTAAAATTTCATCTCATTCTCATATTATTAGTACTATTTTCACCCTGTATTAATACGAGGTCCCAGACCGAATTGGCTAACGTGAAAAATAAGCACAATATTTCAGATTGTGACAAATTCCAACCTTCGTCCTCGCAGTAAAATGTTATAGTATGCAAGATTTTTCATCAAGCGGGTAGAGTGGTTGATATAAATCTAAGACATACGTCTTCGGTAGAGACACCACTTCCTTTGAAGAGGCTTGCATTGTGCAATGCATACATATTGCCTTCCAACGTGGTAAGGTTTCAAGCTCCGGTTTTATACTCGTAAGTGAAATCAGAATTTAAAATGTTTTCATTTAATCGAAATTATAGTATAGCTTTGTCTCCAATTTTATAAAGTTAGTAGTTTTGTTTGTTAAAGCTCTACACATTATTTTAGTATTTCAACATGCCTTTTATTATCAAACTTACTCGTTCATAAAGTAAGCCAGCACCCAACCTATTTTAAGAACAATAAAAATTTTAACTGCCAATAAAGATTAACTGACTGTGGGTATTAATGCGCCTAAAATAAATTGTTTTACTAGTACTAGAAGGATAATCAAGTTGAAGTGGCAATAGGTAAGCCATATAGCTCGACGAACTCACGGCTTGGAACGTGTAGGCTTAGATGCCTGGAAGAAATTGCTACCTTAGCAACAAGGCCGCCTAATTGACTCAACTAACTGTAAAAATGTTTTCTTGTAATTTTGATTGGTGTCAATAAAGAATATTTGTATTGTATTGTATGGCCTCCCATAAGGTGGACAGATGACTTGGTGAAAGTTGCTGGGCCGGTGGATGCAAGTAGCGCAGGACCCCTAGCGCAGGTTGGAAACCTATGTTCAGCAGTGGACGTCTTTCGGCTAAGAGATGATGAGTAAATTACTAAATATAGTTTTCAAGAGGTAAGGTAGTTCTTATTATCAAAACGGCGTGCTTGCCATTTACATTTTATTAAAGTATTTAAATAAATATCTACTTATTTCTGCAAACCAATTACATACATTATTAACCAAATTACTCTTGGTTGGATAGGTAGTGATACAAACCAAATTATTTCTCCCGAGTGTAGTCAATGAAAATGTTAATATTTCGTTTCTGTAAGCACTTTATTGAATATCGCCGAAATGGGATCCATAGTCCAATTGTTAAGAGTTAATTTGGTATGTTGTACGGTCGGTGGTTCGTAAATAAAGTAAATTACAAGTCTACTCTTGAAAATATTGTAAAAAAATTTGTGTAGGAAAAATGTAACGTGGAGTTTTGGTTTCGTTTTTTTTTTAATAAAAAAATATCACTTTGTATTATTTTCTATAGATGTTGTTAGCAGCAAATCTATGAAAGTTATTGTAGTATTTAATATGTTCTTTTTTAATATTCTGTTTAACGACTCTGGGTGCAGAGCTCTTTTAAGCCAGTAGTAATGTCAATTTCAATCAAACAGAAACAGTTCAAAAAGAGTTCAAAGCTGTTTACTAAAAACAGAACTATCTCTTCACTTTTAAATTCACAGTTTTTCAACAGCGCTACGTATTTTTTTTGTCACAATGTGTAGGTATTGCCAGACTAGTGACCACCCAATCCAAAGTAACTTCATACTTATATTTTAGATGTTTTCAATCAATCAATCAGCCTATTGCGGTCCACTGCTAGGCTTCCCCAAGGGCACGTCAAAGCACACGATAACCCGCGTTCCTCATCCAGCCACCACCAGCGACCTTCCTCAGGTCATCACTACGTTTCCCGTTAGATGAATTGCTCTTAGCACAGAAGAAACTCTTAGGCTCGTATGCAAAAATGCCTTACTTGAGTCCATCTCCAGTGAGTCGGACTCCAGTGGAGATAAGTCGGTGTGAGGTCGATGCCTACGTCATCAAGAACCATCTTGGGAAACTCTCTCCGTTAGTACTCTTGACATTTTCTGGGAGAGTCAAATCACGTCAAATCTGTACATGACATGTATCACGTTTTGTTGCAATACTAAATTAATTAATCAATCGTCTAGCTACTCAAGACGTTGTCATCATATTGACATTTTACGTAATTTTCCCTAATAGACCTCCTGATACGTAAAAAAAATCCAATACTGAATTCTGCAATTTTTCTGCAAACGTTAATATTACTGTTACATTAAAAACGTAAAGCATACCGTTTAAAAAAGATATAATGTTATACCTCGTACCCTACAGCTTCGAAATAAAAACGTTTTTTGCACAAAATCGGCGTAAGTTGAGCTCTTTTGGGTGTACAGAGCTGTATATTGCTGAACTTTGTATATTAACGGTAGTACGGCAAATAAAAGTCGTTGTTTAACTTTTGAAGCTTTCGGTTTAACCTGTACGGCTGCGGTATGATGAGGTTGAGATGACATACTTAACTCGCGGTAGTAATGAGATGTTTTGTTTTAATTGTTTTGGAATGTAACTTTTTTACTAACGTACCAGGAATTTTTGAATTAAACTCGATTTTCATTACTGGTTAGTTATTAAAGTAGAAAAATATTCCATGAATAGAAGAGGCAGTGTCTAGATTAGTGGATATATAGTTCGTTTGATACCTCCTTACACATGTGCCTATATCCTGAATTAGCTGAACCAGCACGTCTTAAAGCAGGTTTATATTGAGTCAGTCACAGAGGTTAGTCCAGCCGTCAAGTCTGTACAGCGCTGCTGTGTCAATCATAAACAGCTCATATACATCCCCACCAAAGGGCTCGAGCCTACCCTGAATTAGGGCGTTTAGGCCTTAGTCAACCACATTGGCCCAGTGTGGGTAAGTCGACTTCACACGCAACCTTCGAATTTCTTCGCAGGAGTGTGCAAGTTTCATCACGATGTTTTCCTTCACCGTAAGAGCGTCGAATAAACGTACATAATATGAATTCGAAATTCAAAAACACATTGGTACGTGGTGGGGATCAAACCCGCGTCTCCCGGACGAAAGGAAGCGGCCCAAACCACTAGACCACCGACGACGCTCTGCCGCCGTGTCAATGCTGACTTGAAATCTATTATTTACACGATAGCAGTCCCGTCCCCGGTAGGCAATGATTTGACGGAAGACTGATGTCAGTAAATAACTCAATATGGACCAGTCTTTAGATTGATTATGATAGGAAGATCAGGCAATACTGTCCCGATAACCACTGCGACCCGAGAGTGTCCATTACCCCAGCAGGAAAGTGCGTCCTAGGCTGAATTTAGTACAACTAGTTATTAGTGCGTATTATGCTGTATATGTGCGCCATAAAAAAAATTGTGCGCTTTATCGTTTTGGAATAAAACGGGAAAAATAGATTCTGCTGAAGAAACGCTCTTCCAGTAGGAAAATTTTAAACGAATGATCGGAGAGAGAAATAAAGTATATGGGCAGATAGCTTATATTAGTGCATGAATGTGCGCCGAAAATAAAATTAGTTCGTCTTATGGTTTTAGAGATATAGCGTTTCCTGCTGGGGTAATGTTTTGCAGATTTCTGTTTCTCAAAAACTACTGAAAGTGCGATCGTAGAAAAACATATACAAGTAGCTCTTAATTGATGCGCAATTTGTGCATTCATAGATTTTCAAATAAATTTAGAATTTTAAAGAAATCGTGTTTTTCTTTTTAAGTCAAAAAACGTTCCAGCGTTTGAATTAGCAATCGTATAAGCTTACTGAAAATTGTATTCTGTTTATCTTGTTATTGTTGACAACAGCACTAAGTTTTGAACATGTGCATACACGCGTTTTTAAATTATACCAGTTTAATTCAAGGGTAACATGGTCATAGATTTGAGCTCAATATACAAGAAATCTATTTACCCCAAGATAAGTGGGTAAAAACTTAATATTAGTGCGTTAAATAAATTATATAACTCTGCCAAAATTAGCTTTCAATGTCTCGTGTTTAATTAGATATAAATAAACTAGCAAAACAACGACTAGATTACTGGTTATCCGACCGGATTCGAATGGTCACAAAAAAGCGGCGTTTTCATACATATTGGCACTAATAACTAGTTGTACTAAATTCAGCCTAGGACGCACTTTCCTGCTGGGGTAATGGATACGACCCATGAAGATACTAAATAGCCTCTTAAAGACCAACAGCTTTGTAGAACAGCGGTCGGTAAAGGGCTCAAAGCCTGGCCTTACACAGGCTTAGGTTTAAACCGTAAATAGAACAAAATAAAGGCTTACATACATACAAGCAAATATGTTACTGGACTATAACGACGTCATATCCACATGACCACTTCTCTTGAATTAACGATATGACACCCATAAAACAAGCTATCAACCGAATCCTAACGACATACTAAATCGGTTATTACGTATAGACATGAGATTGACCCATATCGTTATAATCCTGCTACATCGGATATTGGTCGTTGTCTATGTTTATTAGATTACAGTGTAAAAAGTATAAGTAAACTTTATGTGTTACTCAACTATATTGTTAACTCAATAGATAAAATGCGGGATCAATCCTTAACAAAATTATGTTGATACGATTCGATTACATCGTAATTTTTGATCACAGACGTAATATTTTACTTAAATTGTATGCATCAGCAACAGCAACGGGTTCTTCTTTAATAAATAAAAAAATAAATAATTAACTGCAAGAAATCCCTTGGATGGAAGTTTGAAATAAAGACATATTAATTTATAAAGCGAAAAATTAAAAATTTTGTCGATCTTGGACAGCACTCGAACCTGCATCTTCTCGGCTAACCAGGCCCAGGTCTGTGAAAGGTCGACGAAATTTGTCACTGCTTTTTACTTTAATGCTCGGAGTGCATTGCATTTTTCGATTTATAATTATTAGATACTCGTACTAGCTGACCCAGCAGACGTTGTCCTGCCATTGTTCCCTACAACTACCCTACACCTACCCTACACCTACCCTACACCTACCCTACCCATATTTTTTTACCGTTTAAACTTTCCCTGGACTTCCACGAATATTTCAAGACTAAAATTAGCCAAATCGGTTCAGCCGTTCTCGAGTTTTAGCGAGACTAACGAACCGCAATTAATTTTTATTATATAGATTTCGTTAACAGACGTAATCTGTATTAATAAATCTATAAAACATATAAGACTATCAGACTTTGTAACATACAAATGACCCTACGCTTAAGCATGTAGCTACTATTACTTATTCTGTGGTTTCTAAGCCAATCGGAACGTAGCGGCACCTCCAAACCTCCAATACAAACATCAGTTGGCCTGTCGCCAACTAATTACTCATGTAAATGGAAACTCAACAGAATGCAACCTCGGGCAGGCTCGCGTGAATGTTTAGCAGACAAGGGTGAGGGTGTTAGATCGTAGAAAATGTCACTTATACCTTATGGTGTAGTTTTATTAGAAATGTATTGTTTGTCTTCTAAGCCGGCTAAGACTGTTAGGAGACCACAACACCTTTTTTTCTCCAAAATCGTGTAGAAGATACAAGATGATGGTATTAGACTGGCGGTCATAGTACTGGGTTTTGTCATTCCATTATTTTTGTTTTTCTCCAAAATCGTGTAGAAGATACAAGATGATGGTATTAGACTGGCGGTCATAGTACCGGGTTTTGTCATTCCATTATTTTTGTTTTTCTCCAAAATCGTGTAGAAGATACAAGATGATGGTATTAGACTGGCGGTCATAGTACCGGGTTTTGTCATTCCATTATTTTTGTTTTTCTCCAAAATCGTGTAGAAGATACAAGATGATGGTATTAGACTGGCGGTCATAGTACCCGGTACCGGCTAAGACTGTTAGGAGACCACAACATCTTTTTTTCTCCAAAATCGTGTAGAAGATACAAGATGATGGTATTAGACTGGCGGTCATAGTACCGGGTTTTGTCATTCCATTATTTTTGTTTTTCTCCAAAATCGTGTAGGAGATACAAGATGATGGTATTAGACTGGCGGTCACAGTACCGGTTTTTGTCATTCCATTATTTTTGTTTTTCTCCAAAATCGTGTAGAAGATACAAGATGATGGTATTAGACTGGCGGTCATAGTACCGGGTTTTATCATTCCATTATTTTGCACGAAATATTTTCCGTTCCATAAAAAGTCGATTCTGTATGACATAAATGAATACTGTTAAAAACCTGATGCGCTGCAAGCTACAACCAAAATACAACAGTGTCGAAATTAATGAGAGATACCTGGCAATGAATCTCTATAATAGCCAACGCAACCTCCCAAAAACACTTAAAATGACCCTTGGACCAATAACTTGCACCAAATGTGAATTTGTGAGGAGCACGTTTAATTTAATAAAGAAAAAGTTGTTTTAATAAAAACAAAAATTTAACTATGAAATTGATAACTTTTTAGCATTAAGTTTTTCTTTCTTTGCGTCTGGCCAGACTAAAAGCAAAGTAAAAAATTAAATAATAAAAACATAAAAAGTGAAGAAAAAATAAAGGCTAGATAACAAATGGCATTCCTTTAGAGGTCACTTTAATTGGAGCCTCGATGGAACTTGACAAAACTTTTTATTACATCTCTAATCAAAATTTTGCCGGCAAGACCTTCAACGCGATCTTGAAGATTTTCAACATTTTAACGATTTTTTTTTACTTTTTCTAACCTCTCACGGTTAACAGAAAAAGTTGCTCCTTTGATTGAAGTTACGAGATACTTTTTTTGATTAAACACGATCCTGAAAAAACGTTATAAGAGGGTAATTTCTTTATAATGACACAGGTAAGTGTACCGAAAACTGATAGAACCGACTTATAAATAGTATAATTTCAACTTTATAATTATAAATTCTATAAAATATCCTTCTCCTTCGAGTTTGTTAATTTGTTTCAAAAACTAAAATTAATAATATGGAAGATGTCACACAATTTAATCACAATCTGCCTATCCAATTACAAACTTTTACAGGATAGTAATAAAAATTCAATAATACGAGATATGACTTAATATCATACATACAGATATAATAGCGCTTGGTCAATTGATAATATTTAGTTTGTCAAATTCATATAGTTTCTTTTATTGCGACCATTTTACTCGGGCAAGGTTGTTCAATTTAATTTGCCAACCTTTTGATGCTATTTCTGCTCTTTGTTACACCTATAGAATACCCAATATAAATAGAAACTTGGCAGCTAGTCAACGCAATAAGTTAGCAAACAATAAGTAGCTCAATAAGCGATTTCCCCTTTCACTCGTTAGGGACCTTAATATCTTTTATTGGTACCGCAACAGGCGAACGGACTCCATCACGTAACCGGTGAGAATGAACTTTTTAAAGTACATAACGTTTAAAAGTTTGTCTTTATTGCTCTAGGGGTGTGTCAAACGTAAAACTATTAATGTGAAACTGTGCAATCACGCGAGCGGCTGTCATTACTTCTCTTTCACCGATACACCATCACCATTGCAGTCAGAATAATTACTAGAATGGCGGCACCTAAGCAACCAATAGGCGATTGCCTAAGATACAAACTAATTTTCGAAAAATACATACAACCAATGATATCACTGTGGCCGACTACACGAAAGTACTATATTAATTCTGTGACGCATTCGTTGCATTTGCAGCCAGGAGTTGCAGTCGGTTACAATAGTATCTAAGTGTCCTAAAATTCGGCTGACAAAAAAAAAAATATCAACTAATGATAAGTTTACTACTTATTATAATGTTGGCTCTGAACAAAAGCTGATTTTGAAGTTACGCATTAGCCCCTCCGTTTACGATCCGGTAAAATCCAGAAAAGTCCGGTAAACATGACTCCGGACGTTTACCCATTACGGCATGTCGAGCACGCTGGCTCCCGTGTTTACACGGAACACGGCTGCTTTTGACTCTCGGAAAATGATCTCAGATGACATTATAATAAAGTCGAAAATGTTCACTTTGGCCTCGATTGTTGAGGCAGCTTTCGATTATAATTATAATTTATACAGTTTACGTACTAATTATGTAACATTAAATTGAGTAGATGGAAATGTGATTTCAGTAAAAATAAATTGCATGTTCATATTTTCAATTGAAAAAGTGTGGTGATTGGAAAAAATTAAATGATAAAATATTATGTAGAACATAAATATAAATTTTTCACTGTTTTATCAAACTCTTTGGAATAGGTACTTTCAGCTACTCTACTAAGAGGTACTATCAGCCACTAAAATTTGAAAATCATATTAATTCATCATCAACAGCTCATGTACGTCCCCAACGAGGGGTTCGTGGTGGAGAACAAACCCGCGTCTCCCTGACGGAAGACAGTGGCTTGAGCCACTAGACCACCAACGCTTCTAACGTGTATCGAAGTTTAAAAAAGTACATAACAGAAAGCTTTTAAATTTATTGAAAAATAAAGCTACTCTGTCAATAGTTGCCAGAAATAGCACAGCCGATCCAATTTCGATAATATATTTAGAGAATTCTCATTATCACATAAAACATTTATCCATTGAAGTAGCTAAATTGTATTCCGTCGCTAGATCTCGCCAGGGCATGAAATTGCTCAGCTCGGAAACAACTGACTACAGATTTAGGTATTGGAATCTGGAGAATGTTCGCTTAAGATAGAAAGTAAAAAACTTTGGCAAGACGTTACTGGAACACGATGTACTCGTAAATGGAATAATTCAATAGTTGTAACATTACTTTGTAGTATTTTATGTGCTACTGTAAATTTCGATACAGGAATGGGCTTTTGATTAAACGTTTTTCTTTATGTTTTCTTTTATGAGATAATCTCTCTTATATCTTTTAGATAAGCTTGCTATATTTACGGCTAGCGTAGCCGTTGACGTTGCGTACGATTTTCCCATAAAAAAATTCTTATGTGCTAATCAAGGTTACAAACTAACTCTGTTTTAAATTTCATCCAAATCCGTTGAATACTTTAAGCGTGAAGTCGGAACAAACATCTAAACATCCAAATATATTTTCACATACATAATATTAGTGTGATTTTCAGATCTAAAAGCGTAAATAGTTATAACTTCACTGGAGTAAAATAATACAATATCACATATATTATTGGCTGGATTTAATCAAATTATAATGAAAACAAAACTTTGCTAATAATGCTCGTACCTATAGCCGCTTTGCCAATTTGCAGTGGTCAAGCGTGCACATATTTCCTGCCAAATTGTTTTAAAGTAAAGCTAATAGCTTTGTATAATCATGTTAATGTTCCAAATAGGCCTTTAATTTTATTTAAAGCCACTCTGCAGACCATATAATTAGTTTTAATCGAATTATATGAGCAATATTAGCAATTTAGGTATCTGTTGCTCATTATTTTATGATAGGTACTGTGAATTCAGCGGTAGAAATGCCCGCTGAATATTTCGAAAATGGAACTAAAGTCTGACAATAAATAATTTATAATAAATTTGAAGTTTCAATATTTGTGACTCATTATCAGTCACGAGTTGAACAGGTTGGGAGGATGTATCGGTACGGAAGCTTTTATATACTAATTAATCTGACACCTTCCTTTTTGTAAAGCACAAAAAGGAAGGGTTATGTTACGATTGAGTGACAGACAGTCAAGTACTTTATATAAAATGGATTTCCTTTACAGGATTCTCAATCTTTTTAATTACAACTTCTGCCCCCCATCCGAAGCCAAGTTGCTCTGTGCTTTTCTTAAACCAACTGATCTACGTTTGTAGCATAATTTAAATATCTTTTTCTAAAAACAACAAATATAAATAATTGCTTACGTAGGTATGTTTATAAAGAACAAAACGCCACATAGCCATTAAAATTTTACGCTCGCCTAAATTCGAAAGCCAGTCTAAAGGCACCTCATCGATTATTCTATGAATGTGAAAATGTCGTTAGGTGAAACAAGCATAACAAAGCAACTCGTACACATACACGGATGGAACAGGGACGAAACGGCAAAGGGGACTTGTTTGACGCGCATAATGAAAAAGAATGACATTGCGGATAAAGTTGCGAATTTCTATGGTGAAATTCGCAACACGTGTGTTTGTTTTAAAATTACCATTCAGATAAACATGTCATATAATGGGCACGTTTTGGGGTTTATACGGGCGAACTGCTTTCGGGGTGTGTTTGCAGTTTTATTTAACATTACTGAAACTGTATTTATTTAAAAAAGAATACGCAAAAATTTCGCGATTGTCTTGTGAGCTCACCCAAAAAAAAAAAGATTAATCAATATAATATAAAGATAGATCTAATCTAAATTTGTGACGTAACAACAAAAATCCTATGAAAAAAAAAAATTGAATTTTGCACTTTAGCAGCCCGTTGACTGTATTCTAGGTGTTGATGCAGTTAGGCAATGAAATAAAACATAGTTTTATCGCAACAATGAAGTTAGAATCTAGATGCATCGTCGTTAGAACGCACTCACCAGAAGCACGCCAATATATATATATATTCATTTCAGCCTGTTAAAGTCCACTGCTGAACATAGGCCTCTCCAATCGCACTCCAGCGCAACCGGTCCATAGCCACCTGCATCCAACGAGACCCAGCGATCCTCACCAGGTCGTCGGTCCATCTCGTAGGTGGCCGTCCCATACTGCGCTTGCCAGTACGTGGTCTCCATTCAAGGACTTTCTTGCCCCATCGGCCATCCGATCTTCGCGCTATGTGGCCTGCCCATTGCCACTTCGGCTTGCTTATCCTACGGGCTATGTCAGCAACTTTGGTTCTTCTACGGATCTCCTCATTTCTGACTCGATCTCGTAGAGAAATACCAAGCATAGCCCTCTCCATAGCTCGCTGTGCGACACTGAGCCTCTGAAAAAGTCCTAGTCCTAAAGTAATGATGATATATATATTATATATATAACTGGTAACTTAATTAATTCATAACAAAATTTATAAATTTATTCATATTATTAAGACAGTAAAATATTTTGATATTTAGTATTTATGGGATACGAGGTGTCCGCCCGCAGCTACGCTCGCGTTGTGTAAGATTTTTCCGTGTAAATAAGACTTTTCCAGTAAAAGTATCCTATGTGTTAATCCACGTTACAAACTATCTTCATTCCAAATTTCTTCCCAATCCGTTCAATAGTTAAGACGTGAAAACGGAATAAAGATCCAAATATATTTTCACATTTATACGGCAGCTTTAAAATGTATGCCCTCTCTCATTTCCTACAAAAAACTAGACAAAAATCCAGTGCCTATAGGTGAAATGTTTGTTTGTTAGTAGTTTCGTTAAATACAGAGTTTGGTGGTAACAATTTCGCACACGTCGAAACTTTTAAATTGAAGCCTGTACACCGCGTCTGATGAAAACTGTGTAGCCAGCTACGCATTCAAACTAGCGTGAATAACTGTGATAACTTTAAGTTATGTAAATTGACAAAAATGTTCTACATCAACCACTAGTGATGCTAAACAAATTAACTTTATCTACATAAATCATAGAATAGTACGTATCTCTCTCTTATTATCTTATCGGACGTCAAGAGGACACACTTTGGGACGCTGACTCAGAGGAGTAAGTTTGAATTACATTTTGCTCACAAATAAACGTCTCTTCTGCACTTCACCAGAGACGAACTTGTAAAAGAAGAAACGACTGCACTAACTTTTTAAGGAGACTCCTTAATAAAATTGAAAATAACACATCGCCTGCAGCTGCTGCTATCAGTTTCATACATTTCCCGCTGCAGAGCCAGCAGTGTATGGCATTAAATCTAATTTTGTGTTTTGTTTGCATTTTCTTTTCCTTTAAAAAAAGACAGGCATGTGTCCATCATGCGCTGAAAAACAGATTAAAATGCAGGTACTGGCCCCGATTCATGCAGTCGTGCTCCAATCCTAATTTTAAAATCCATATTTTTTAGTTCGGCCAATGAAAGAGAGAAGTAAGTGAACGAATGGTATAATAATTTGAATGAATGATAACCAAAAACAAGGACGTAGATGTCAAAATATGACTTTTTTTATTCGACACGACATTAGAGTTCGAAGTTTGACAGTTCTAATATTAGGAGTTCATCTCTTGTCCGTTTTTAATTGTCAAACCCACCGTGATAAGCTGATTACTTGACATTGGCTAAATTGCAAATCAGCAGAAGCCATTAAAAAAATTAAAAAAAAATTAAAAGGTTTTTACCTTCAGACGGACGAACTTAAATATAAAAAAATAAGGTACAAGTTCGAAGCGAGCTGCTAATTGCAATTGCCGGCTGTTGCTGCACTTGCACTTGTAGTTGCAGCCTGCATTATGAGAATGGTGCCACTGCACAACCGCTTTTGTTTTACACAAACGTATATTTTTTTACGTAAGGCCAGTTTTTTTCTATGTTTCCATACGTTTCTACACCACCACCGTCTCTATCAATCTAACGTATCGGTTCTACAGCCAGCCGCTGCCAACTGCATGTGCAGCTACCACGGGGCTTGGAATTCATTTCTTACAAATACATACAAACTATTTGTACAGCGATGGCCAACTGCCAGCAGTCGCTACACATACAGCCGGCAGTTTCAAACAAGTTCCTTTAGAGCATGACAACCTGAATTAGCCCCATTGCCTGTCCAGTGCAGAATCCTAAAATGCCTGAGCCCGATGCACCCTGAAAGTTTAATCAGAGCGTTGTGCGCAGCCGCTGGTGCTGTGCTAGGTTTTATTTTCTTGTTGTTTCATGTTATGAATAAAACCCATTCGCCTTCTGGTTCGATTGTTCTGAATTAATTAACTGCCAATGCATCAGCAGCAGCTAGCTGAGGAAACGAAAAATGTGAAAATAATGAACAACTAAATTATTCGGAAAATATAATTGTTTAAGAATTTTATTAATGAAATAATTACTTTGGCAATAATTAAAAAGAACTTTTTTTATGTAGTATTAATATAACTTATAATAGGAAGTAAAATGATCATTCTATCTGAATGGCGAATCTGAATGGATTAGGGGCGGGTTATTTGACTGATGTTATGTATTCTTGACATTTTGTATTTAATTTTTGTATTAGAACATAATTTTATTATTATAAACTAATTTAAAGTAAAAAAAAAAATTAATTAATAGATAGGTAAGAATTAGAATACTACTTAAAAAAGCTTTTTTGTAATGAATGCCAAAGTAATTATTTCATTAATAAAATTCTTAAACAATTATATTTTCCATATAATTTAGTTGTTCATTTTTTTCACATTTTTCGTTTCCTTAGCTAGCTGCTGCTTTTGGTCAAATGCAAATAATAACGGTTGCGGCTGTTTTGATTTTTTGTTTGAGAGTAATTTCAAAACTAGTATATAAGCTAAGTTTGAGTATACTCGTATAAAAATCTCAATTAATTAAAAATTTCTTTTAAAATATCAAAATTTTACACAAATAAATTAAAAGTTTTAGGTTGACCGCCTGTTTATCTAAATGCACAATATTTATTTTTATTGCATTATTACATGGGAAATTAAAAACTATCCTTTTAATCAAATCAACGGCTCGTTACAGTCCACTGCTGGACTATGAGCCTCCTCCACTTAAGTGGAGGGTTTTGCCATAATCTCCACGCTTGGCAGGCGGGTTGGAGATCGCAGATTAAAATGTTACTGTATCAGAGAGCGCCCGCTGCTGCCCGTTCCCTGTTCAATGTGTAGTCCCCTCTTACGACACCCAGGGGAAGAGTAGGGGTTGGTGACAAATGTGCATACATTCTACTATGCCGTCACCTCACGGCTTTCCTATCAAAACTTTCCTTAAAAGCAGGTAAATAACGAAATAATGTATTCCAGCAGTTTGAAATCTGTCAGTAAAAAAAAAGTTTCCCTGAAAACAACACGGAGTGAGCGAGGATTTGCGTGACTGTGGAATATTATGTACCATGTACCGCCGGAACATCTGCGGTTAGCAATGAGGAAAGGCAAATACCGCTTTCAATTACTAAATCATGATGGATTGCTTTCCGGATACAATGCTCTTAATGACAAATGTTTTTTACCAAACATGGACGTGTGGTTTAAAAATGTGTTTGTAAAAACGTACCTACGTAGAATAAGTGAAATGGATCGGCGTCTTTTTGAAGATACAGTTAAGTAAGACTACCTACATAGTAAGACTATCGAAAAATTTATTAAATTATCCCGTGATAAAAGAAAATATTCTATTAATTTTGATGATGATGATGATTTTTATACAGATAGCAAAATACGCGATTTATACATTCTTATACTTATTTGACAAACCCTAGCTTATTTAGACACAAACCATGGCCAAACATTTAGCTTAATACGCTTCTAAAAATTTAGGAAGCACTCGAAAATTTATATCCGAAGGAAGGAATAAATCACAGTGGTGTAAACTTGTGCCAAGTTCCGAACAACGCCTACATTGTCATAAATAATACTCCATGTTAAAAAATATAAAACAATTTTACGCAAAATATAGGAATTTGTTAAACAATTTTGACTTATTGTTGACTGCTGCAAAAAAACTGCCAATGACATAATAATAATAATAATAAAAGGTGAACTGAAGAAGTTTCCTCATAATATTTAATGTAGTATCACAATTAGTTAGTACATTATATAGGTATACACAGATCTTCGCATAATAATTGTGACATCCTGTTAGGACATAGCCTATAATGCATAACATATTTTTATACTTTAAAACATAACCTGGGAATGCCTGTGATACACACTGATCCACATTATTTATCTTTTGAAATTTAATGAACAATTCTATCTAAAAGCTTGTGCAGCCAGGAACATAAACAGGATAACATTATCACTTTCACAACATAGCTCTCGACTCGTTTATCTTTATGATAAACGTAAAGAAACTTTAAAGGCAGGCCATTAGAATGATATTTCAAGTTATTCATGAGAAGAGAACAGAATGGCTGCGTTTTCTACCAAGTACTTCCTGCCCAGAAGCAGGTGCTAAGGAATAACGATAATTGTAACTGCAAAGAGCACCGTGAAAAAGGTTTCGAAATTGAAAATGTAATCTCATCTGTACGTTTATTGGTTTCTAAAAGAGTTATTTGTGGTAGCAAAATGAGGTTGATAATTGTAATATCGAAGAGCCGTAAACAATTTAATAAAATAAAAAAAGAACAAAATCATCCCATAGTTAGCTAATTTAATTTCAAAGATGATTTAAGCTTCAGTGGCTGGTGTAGTCAAGTTTGTCTTTGAATACTTAAACGAAAGCAAATACATATTAACAAACAAAACAAAACACAAACAACACAACAACAAACACAAACTAAACATTGTATAAACATTACACACACAAACAAACACAAACAAAACAAACATACAAACAAACATTAAAGACAAACAAACAACAACAACAGACAACAACAACATTAAACATTTAAGTTATCACAATTATTAATGAAAGCTGTTGTTTGTTTGTACCTATTTTTCTTTTTAAATCTCCGTCTGTATTTGTAATTAATGCAAATGTATCTATTTCTATATGTCTTACTTTCTGCCTTTAAAAAGGTGTAAGTGATTTGAATAAAAATTCTGATAATAGGACATTCTTCGCCTTCCCCGTTTTGAATTTGCACTGAACTGAATATTTCTGCAATTTTTCCGATCCTCAACAATCTTTCACAAAACCTTACAGGTTTTTATTCGATGTTTACTCGAAATCTATTTGGTATTTCAAAAATTCCATCACAGTGGAAACTCTCAAGCGGAACTCGGTGCGCAGTTACATCTCGGCTACATCGGAATGTATTTCAGCATTTTTTTTTATCCACTAGACCGTGATACAGAGATACGACTTTTTACGAAGCACTGCACACTTTGGTTTTAAAATTCAATTATTTCATTTTGATGGAAGGTAAGTACCTACTAACTTGTTCTTCAACATGAAAACTTTTAGAAGACAACAGTATGCCGCACATTGTAAAAGGTGTTAATTAAGAGCACCTGTATCTTCATGAATGATATTGAGAATATAAATAGCATAGCGTAATGGATAGTGTTTTAAATCCAATTATTGGATAAAATATGTTTTACCACAACTTAAAAAACCTGTTTGCATTTCTTTTTACTTACCTTCTCATCATCAAACATCTTATCTCATCATCAAATAGCGTCATTTTACAGTACATTTATGCAAAGAGCTTTCCAGTAAAAGTTTTTCATTAGCAAAAAAACAGTGAGTAAAAAATTGCTTTTGAGCGTTAAAAGAAAAACTGCAAGCAATTTATTTTCATGACTTGTTATTACAATGTCTCCCGCAAAACGTCCCGTGAACGATATTTTTACTTTTTTTACAAAGTTCGTTTTAGTAGCTGAACGTAAACGTTCGAAAATTTATTGGCCATTTGCGGGCGTAAACAAAACAACTTTTTGTACTATTTCCCTTTATGCCCGTAAAATACGAAAATAAAAAAAATCATTCACTTGTTAACTTACTTGGGTTTACGCTTCAAGTATAATGGACGAAAAATTGACGTGTCATTAAAACTGTCTTATTTTTATTACTGAATTTATAATACGAATGCTGCTTTTATGAAAACCTGACGCAATTTAATTTACGCTGTGTCAAGTTTTATTTTTTTAATATGAAGGGACAATAGCATGTTTTGAATATTTTTAAAATTTGTTACTTAGATGATTAAAACGTCTGGTCAACTGTTGTTCCAAATCAGCGGAGTACATTGTAATTATGACTTATGTATGATTATTTATATGATATGATTCCTGTGGAGTTTCTTCTGGCCGTTCTTCTCCACAATGAGCGTACACCCATGATAGCTTTGACGTCGAAAAATGATTTGTAAATGTCTTAATTCGAATAAAATATTTTTGATTCATTGATTGACTGAAGTATTTTTACGTTTTGCAAGGCTTGAAAGACCGATATGCATAAATAACTTTCCTTCAGAATTAAAAGAACATGCAAGCACTTCTATGCATACAACCGCTTCACTGCGGTTATTTTTCGGTGAACCAAAGCCGAACTAAAGCACGTATTACGTTCATGTTCAACTAAAAAGAAATTTAATTTCACCACCGTGTGAGATGCGGATTAAATTGGAAGTTCTGTTCGGCGGATTACTGATCGAAAATGCAAATATATTTCTGTGAGCGCGCCCCGCGTCCACACCGGTGACTTTGAGAGCGATTCAATTCTTAAATCTCATCGTTATCGACGCGTATTGCGCTCCTTTTCAGGTAAAAGCACACATAGTAAAATCAATAGGGGATCGGACTACTTTTTTTTTATTTTATAGATCCAAACTTCTTAGTTTCTGCTATGGAACACTAAAAGAATTTATGCTCTATCTTTGAAATTGACCGAGTTATAAAGGTTTGAAATTCAAGATTAGACAGAGAGGCACATACCCACTTGTGACGTCATTTGTTAGTAACGCCATATAATCTGCATACAAAAAATAGTTTTTGAAAGTGACAGACATATTGAAACTTTAAAAAATCACTGTCAAATTCGTTTTTCAAACGATTCTGTTTTTTTCTTCGCGAATCGTCTGCTACTGATCTATATTTTAAAAATAATTCATAAAATATGGTGAACAGTTCGATCCACTATTCAGTATACAAACTTCAATCGGTATTATTCTCTAAAATAAATAATAAGACACAGAGTAGAGCCAGAGAAATTAATAACCAAGAAAATAAACTTAACAAGCTCAACACATCCAACATAATAACTAAAATATGGTTTGTTACGCTGTACGATTAAATAAACAAAAAGTACTCAATTGAAGCTAAAATAGTAGTAGTAAGTATGTACGTATGTATGTATAAATAAATAAAATAAATAAAATAAAATAAAATATGTTTATTTCAGACATAAGTCCATACAATTACCTGTTAGTAGAATTTAATTAATTAGTTAGTAACAATTTTACTTAAAGGTAAGTTAGTTTGGTTAGTAAGAAGCTAAAAAACATGAGAATAAATATAACCTATTTAACTAAACCTAAAGCAAGCGCCACCCAGTGCCTTTGTATGGGGCAATCGGGTCTATCAGCGATCGCTTTTAGGATGCCGTTCCGACTATTACGCAGGCGCTGCAGCAAGGAAGCCGCTTTCTTACGCATGATGGCGTGAAAGCCATCTGTATGAGCCTCAGCGAACATTCGAGATGCGCTGCAACGCCGCGGCAGTCGCAACAGCATCCTAAAAGCGTTATTGTACTGCACTCTCAGGACGTCGTAAGCTCGGCGCGAATACGACACCCACAACCCGCTCGAGTAAAAGCATTGGCAGAAGGCTTTAAAAAGACTTATTTTGACTTCTGCCGTGCATCGAGCGAACCTGCGGGCAAGCATATTGCTCCGTACCGCCAACGCCCTACGCTCGCGCTCTATGTCGCCATCGTCCTTTAACTCATTCGTGACCACGTGACCCAGATATTTAAACCTATCCACGACCTTTAGAGCCACGCCATTGAGATGCACCGGTGGGACACGGCGAGGCTTTTGTTTAGGTGCTTTGAACACTAAAATTTCACTCTTTGTAGAGTTGTACTTGAGGCCGTGCTCCACCGCGTACAGCTCGCAGATAGAGAGCAGCTCTTTCAACCCGCTCATCGATGGACTGAGCAGCACCATGTCGTCCGCATAACTAATATTGTTGACACAGGTACCGTCAATGTGGCAGCCGACATGCGTGCCGCTCAGTCGCTCGATAAGCTGGTTGATATACAAATTAAATAGGAGAGGTGAGCTTAGTCCTCCTTGCCTGACACCGCACTCCAATGCATACTCCTCCGAAAGAGTACCGACCCATCTCACTCGGTTGGTTTGGTGAGAGTACCAGTACCTAAGGAGGGCTGTATATTCCGCCGGCACACCCTTATCCCTCAACTTGCCCCACAAAATGTCGTAGTTAACAAGATCGAACGCTTTCGACAAGTCAAGGAAACAAGCGTATACCGGCGTCTTTCTCTCAGTATAGTACTTGACAGTGTGTTTTAGGCTTAAGATAGCGCTCTCTGTTGAAACTCCTGCTTTAAACCCAAATTGAGCATCATGCACCTTTATGTATTCGGAGAGGCTACCATTCAACAGACTGTCAAGCACCTTAGCCACAATGGTTGCGAGCGAGATAGGTCGGTAGTTGCTCATATCGGAAGTGTCACCCGTTTTATTTTTTACTATGGGAATAACTAACGTCCGCATAAGTGGTTCCGGTAGATAAGAATGACCCAAGCATAGGGAGAAAAACAGCGACAACACTCTGGGCAAGTGGACCCCCGCATGTTTTAGGTGTTCAATGCTGAGACTATCGTGACCGGGAGACTTTCCTCGCTGCATGCTAGAAATAATTTTGGCCACTCTTTTAGCTGGTATCTTTATGTTCCGTTTTGTCACCATAGTCTCACCATTGAACGAGTCACGAGATATAGAATTCAAAGGCGATTGCACAGAAAAATTGTCCTTAAAGGCGTCGGCAATTTGTTTAGGGTCTCTCAAGCCGCCGACACTCAGCGGGAGACTAGGCCTCACATTCATTTTATTTGTGTTTTTCCAAAACCTTTTAAAATCCTTATTTGCATGATTGGTAGCCAGGATGTCCATTTTTAGTTGGTCTTGCCTATCCTGACACCATTTTAATTTGGATTTAAAATGTCTCCTCGCTGCCGCCATGCAGTCAAATATCCGACCCGAGTGTGGTCGCCCAGCCAACGTCCACAACTGGAATTGAAGCCTAGCCTCCCGATGAGCCTCAGCGACGTGCTTATTCCATCCCGCGACATAGCCACCCTTTCTCTTACATTTAGATGTATAAGTTTGAGCCGCTGCGTCCGATAACGTATTAATAATTTCTTTATACATTTTGTCGAGTACTGCCCTATGTTCCTCATTGTAACAAAATTCATCACAACAACCCATTAACTCGCTAGGAATATCAATTAGCCGTAAAGATGAGTGACAGAGATCATGATACCTTTTTATTTGTTCGTCCTTTCTCTCCCCCCAGATAACTCTATTTACAGGTGTATTCACATTATGTACTTTAGGCTTAATAGTATCCAGATTACATTCAATAATCATGGGATAGTGGTCAGACCAATACACGTCATATAAAACTGTTATACGTTTGACTGATTGCCGCGCTGACTCAGTAACTATGCAGTGGTCCAACCATCTATTACATCCATGTGCTTCGCTTGTGTACGTGTAAGTATCACTATCACACATATTCAAATCTACGCAATGCCAATTTTGTTCTGCACAGAAATCCAACATCTCATTACAGAACAATTCTTTGGGATGAGCGTTATAGTCGCCTACAATATAAAACGCCTCCACTCCCGTGTTCTCCTCTAACTCTATTATAGAACGGATAGTACTCAAACAGCTTGTGAACTCTGGAAGATTGACAGTCGAGTCAGTGGGCATATAAACACTAAACACTACCATGGATCGATTATTCAGCGTTAACTTAATCGCACACAATCTTACGTTATTGCACTTAATAACTGACACTGAATCGAACGCACCTTTACGCCACAGTAGGGCGACCCCGCCGTAGGGCCTGCCGACCAGCGGGCCCGCCGACGTGTCGACAGCCGACGTCCCGGTGCTCCCGAACGCCGCATCGACCTCGCCGAGCAGCGGCAGGTCGTGTGGCAGCAGCCAGGTCTCCTGGAGAGCCACCACATCCGCCGACTCGCATAATACTCGAACATCATCCAAAGACCTCTTCAATGATTTACAGTTAAAACTTACTATGTTACTGCGCCGCGCTGTTTTTTGTTTCTGTTTGTTGGGCTTGGGATCCATCAGTTTGATTGGGTAGATGCCGCACATTAAAATTTACAAAACGCCTAAACGTTATTCCAGTTGGCCATAATTTATCATCAAGAAACATAGAAAGTTTATGTCTCGTCACAAATAGTTTATACGCATTGTAGCCTCTCTCTTGTTTCATTTTAATTTTTACCAAAGAAACTCGCTCCTGCGTTTTCTCGTAAACATAATCAATTATGTTCTGTTCAGACGTCGCTCGGTGCACGTTTGAAATAAAGAGAGGTACTTTAGTGTCCGCTGCTTTGAACTGCAGTGAGTTATCTAACACCGCACTCCCTTTTTGGCTAATAAATTGGTTCCTATGTTTACGCCTTTGCACTAATTTCCAATCCTCATCCTTCTTATCATTTTTCCATTCGTTCTTCCTTTGTACAACTTCTGAGAACGAAGACGGTTGTATCTGCGATAAAGCAGACATTTGTTTACATTTGTCACCTGTACTAATGGGTGACGTCACAGGTGTCAATACATTTATAACGGTCATACCCAAACCACTGACAGCGCTAGTGGCGCTATGCTCTTCACTCAACCTGGTTGCCGTGGCTGCGGTTGCATTTGGCAGCGGCGGTGATTCAGTAGCTATTGTCTCACTCGCTCCTACGCCGGCCGCACTAGCACTAGTCGACGCACAGTGCGCGGGCGATGGTTGTTGCACGGGAAAACGAGATGGACGATTCTCTGTGACACGGCGCTCGTCGTCATCGTCATATGGTTCATTCATAACAAACGGTAATGTAGGTAGTGCCATCGGACCACTATCATACAATTTGAAAGTACCTCTTTTTTGCATATTTACGTTTCTTTCTTGATTAATAAATGATAATGACTTTTGCAACTCATTAATACGCTCACTCAACTCGGATCTAGTTGCGTACTGATGTTTAAAATCTTGTGTACACTGCTCAAGCAACACTATCCTTTTTAGCAACACGGTAACGTCGATGTGATCGAACGTAACCGGTGGCAATTTCTCTAATTTTCTAGCCACGAAGATAGGGATTAGTTCAGGGTCCGACTCCTTGAATAAACAGACGATGTCCTCTAGGTCCCGTACCATTTTTCCTTGTCCTTTTCGGGTCACGGGTCTTTTACTCATCGATTCAAAAAGTAACGACTTCGCCACTTCAATATCTTCCGTACTAAAAGCACTAACACATATTTGCACAAGGCCCACCTCATCCATAACATCCAATTTATTTTGAATAAAGGCCAACACCTCACAGATCACAACATTACATCCCGAACATTTTAATCTTTTCGATACGTTATTCATTATCGTAGCACAGGTGCAAAATCCTTGCGCTCGCGATCACGGTCAAGGCCGGACTCAAAGAGTATAAACTACAAAGTAACTCGAGTATAAACTACAAAGTAATTTAATACAATACGAACTGTGAACTATGAAAATATGTGCTAAGCAAACAAAAATTCTACAGAAATCGGTGGTCACAAGACTTTTATCAACAAGTTTGGTCGCATTGCCAATACGCCCTTTTTTGTCGTCTTATCCTCAACTAATTCAGCTCAACTGTGCCCCCGGCCTAACCGCACGTGCCCCCGAATGCGGGATCACGAACCCAATTGAGATTGTGCGCGCCAACAATATACCGATGGAGATAGCGCCGCTCCAACTACGTCACAGAACGTGCTACCTTCATACGTTTTACCGCTTTTTTCACCGAATTGGAAGAGATCAGATCTGAATTGAATATTGCTTGTTCACACTTGAAGAGATTAAAATTTTGGAGCAGTCATCTGTAATTTTTATTTTTCTATATAGTTTTATGGCTCACTGATCGATTTGGCGGAGGTCTTTAAGCTTTACCAAGACTTAGACAAGTTTAAAATAATTTTAAAACTGAAATTGTATAAAAAAGGTTACTATAGGATATTTGATTACTTAGAAGACAGATGTCCATGGGAATAGATTGTTTGAGTAGCAGGTTTTTTCGATATATAATGAGCATTAATTTTATAATTGACAATATTTTATTTAAAAAACGAAACGCAAAAGATGCGATGACTGTGGAGTTTCTTCGGTGAGCTCTTCTCCACAGATTCCGCCATTGTGTTAGTGAACTCACCCAAAAAAATGTAATGACAGATTTAAATGATGTAATAACATCCTATGGAAATAAATAATTTTGACTTTGACTTTGACTTTATCAATTAGCCATCGTACCATGTAAGGGGCATTACGGTAACTTAGAAATATCAGAACCAACAACTTAAACCAGATACAAGTAGAGAAATATCCAACAGAAAATATTGAACGCATCTTCTATGATTCTCATCGTAGCTCTTAATAGCTACGGCGTAGCATTTTGAACGCTACGACGTAGATGGTGCCTACGAACACACAAAATGTGTCTATAATCAATCAATCAATTTAAATTTCTTACGGTGCTTTCTTCGGCTTCTTTATACTTATCTTATAATGTTTTAATTTCAATTAATATTTGCTCTGAACTCCTTTATAAAATTAGAGATTAAATTAGTTGCGAGTTCTCCGAAATTAATTGACTGAAGTGATTTTCTACCACATTACATTAGGCTTGAATTAACTTGAAATAATTATATTAATAAAACCAATTTAGCTCCGCTAAGTTTTCATTTAAATTATACTTAAATTATAATAATAGCATTTATTCGTTAATTCGTAATTTTATGACTAAGCACTAGAACAGGTTTTATTCATTAATAAAAAAAGGAATTAGATTATTTTTTTCATTTTAATATATATCTTAATCTCACATCATATTTACTTGAACTATGAATATTTATTGTGCAGATTGGACAATGTCACACATAATTTTACTTTGATGACCCTTTATCATACGTTTTCTTTTTCTCTTGAAACAAAACAACGCGACATACAGCACTATCATCTTTTGCTCGATCTGTGCACCAGCCCTTCCGCATTTAAATCACAACAAATTAAAATGTATCTTAAGTATAAAATGTGGTATACTAAGTGATTAATTTGGCTGGCTTGGGTAAACCGAGCTAGTTCGTAGTTAGCGGGAAAGTTTTCGTTTCAGTCAGTTACTGCAACAAGTGTGATGTTGACGCGGCTTCATTTTCATACAGTTTAGTCTCAAACTTACACATCCCTCAACATTACAAGGTTCATAAGTGCATCCATATCATGTACGTCTACACTCTTAAATTACTAATTTTCTGAAAGAATTTTCTTTTCGGTCTGTTATAGATGAAGTTTACGGGACTGTATCAACAAAAATAAAAAAATACATATTTCAAAGTACAGACGCACGTGACATGAATGGACTTATGAATTCACCTGTACCTATATAATAAAAATCTCTCATAGTACTGTCGGAGTGTTGTAAGAGCTTTTGTTGCATTTGCGCTAGTGGTTTTAACTTAATGAATTTGTTACTCATACATAACATACTTCATGACTTAACTGATTACTAATATTATAAATTTAAAAATAACTAGGTGTGTCTGTTACGCTTTCACGGCTGTACTGAACCAATTTTAATGAAAATTAGTCATCAACAACAACATCAACGGCCCGTTACAGTCCACTTCTGGACTATGAGCCTCCTCCATTTAAGTGGAGGGTTTTGCCATAACCTCCACGCTTGGCAGGCGGGTTGGAGATCGCAGATTAAAAGGTTACTGTATCAGAGAGCGCTGCTGCCCGTTCCCTGTTCAATGTGTAGTCCCTAAGTCGCCTCTTACGACACCCACGGGAAGAGTAAGAGTTGGTGACAAATGTATTATACTCTGCCGTCACCATATGGCAAATTGTAATGAAAATTAGTACAAAGGTTAAATTAGCTGAAATTGGTACCTACAAAGATACTAGGCACTTTTAATCGCGGAAAATGTTGGAATGATAAAATTGTAATAAGACAGATGGTATAGCATCTCACATCTTATGTACCATGCTCAAAAATATACAGGTTATTTCTTCTAGATAGATGGCGCTGTTAGTTTTAGAAATAGGGAAAATCCACAAACATCGCGGTAGTAGCCGCGGGCGGACAGCTAGTCATACAACCTTTTTAATTACACCAAACAAAAACAGTACAGGAAAAATACATAACCAGTTGTCTTTAGTTAATATAATGTAGCAAAACAGTAACTACATCGAATACTGTATTGGCTATTAATCAGTCAAATGTTCCATCTGCTACGAATTAACACTCAATGAAACAAAAACCCGACGCATTAATCAAGAGAATACAGCCGTCAACAGTAAATAGCGTCCAAAATGATTCAAATTAACGCGTACGACGGAATTTAATTAACACAAAATCTCTGCCGGAATCGTGCCCCTGTTAATACAAAATCTCTGCCGGAATCACCCGCTGTTTACAAACCAATCGGGCGGAATTTTAATCAAGAGTCCGCTAAAAGCCGACCACGTGGAAAAGATGCTAAAACTCCAAATTCAAAATGGCCTAATAGAATAAATGCTGACTAAATAATTTAGCAAAACGCTGACCGTGTGATTGCGTTTGAGGTAAGCGAGGATTGGCTTACGTTTAACTTTTAACTTGATCTTTACATTTTTAATTTATTTAAATTCAATTAAAAAAATATTCAACAGTAAATTATCCCTTGGTGAAGTCATTAAAGACACGTTCACCAACACAATATCCGTTCTTCTGTGGAAAAAATATGCAAGCGTCACATGTACCCTTAGATATTATTTTTATATCCGAATGTAAAAAACCTCTTCTGATTGAAAATGTTTTTTTGAGAAGTTATAAAAAACCTTAAGTTTAATTAATCCATTCTCTTATTTTATTTAGCGGTAATTACTGCTTAACCAACTTATATACTTATAGCTTATATACTTAAAAAAATATTTTTTATTAAAATAACTCAGACAAGTTATTCTCAATGATCATCGCACATTGAAAATTGTCAAGCTTTTTTTTCTTGGTAGGAATTTCTTCTAGGTATATGTAACCAAAAGAATTATGTTTCTTTTTTATTTCTAAATGGATAAGTCACAAAACTACCCGTGATTTTTATGTCCTAAAAATTTAAATTGCAAACAAATTTAAATATTTTATTCAAAATTTGCATTTAAAAAGTCTCTTAACAAAAACCAAGAAACACAATTACGCAGTGTTTTGACCTGATAATTAAAAAATCCGCCATTTGGAGCGCCTACTCAAACCATCAAAGACTTCCATTCTTTAAAAGTTAAATCGCTCTTTCTTTGTTTCTTTAAATTAAGTAGAGATGGCGTTGCATTGCTCGTTAATGTTAGGTGTCGTTTCGTCCCATCTAAGTTATAATTGACACTTTAAAAGAACCCTGAGAGAGTTGGAGACTCGGAGAAATGGCTCTGATTATTCTAACTCTTCGTATCCGATGACCTTAGTTTAGTGCCAGGCGAGACAAAAGAAATGAGTTTCGATTACGATCCCTTATTTCTTTGCTTGTTAAATAAATCTGCTTTTGTGAAAAAAAAATTGTAATCAAATGCTTTTGTTTTATCTCACGGAACTTCAAGTTACAAAGCTCTTCGTTCTTCTAGCGGACAAGGACTCCATTTTTCTAATTTAATTTTAAAAACCAGGCAAGTGCGAGTCTGACTCGAGCGAGCACTGAGGGTAAGGGCTCGTTCCCACATTTACGGTTTGCGGCGGACCAGCGCGCCGATCCGGCGGCGCACGATTGCTCAGTAATGTATGCAGCTCTATGGGGGTGTGCCCACGGCGACGCTGGCGTTAGCGACGGTCCGGTTTGCAACCGTGGACGGCTCGCGCCTGGCTTACATCCAGCGCACAGTCTAGTATGGCAGTCTATGAGAGCATAACCACTTAGCCGGACCTACGCACGGCGCGTGCCATAGAGATAAATTCGGAAATATATAAATTCGCCGTGCACGTGGACACGCATAGCCGGCAATGGTGACGCGCCGGTCCGGCGTCAACCGTGAATGTGGGAACGAGCCCTAACATATCTTACTCAAGAAACATGTGTCATTTCTAATTGTATTAGGCTAGCGGCGCTATTTCTAACAATATTTAGCTCTATATGATCGCATACGCAAAAAAGTTTCTTTTTATGTTAAACAAATTCCCGTCTTCTTTTTGTGATATAAGATCTTGCTTCTTATAAATTTAGATTAAGAAGCTTTTTAGAGCTATTTGATATCAACTTAAATATTTGATATAAACTTGATACCTTCACGTTTTCCTGAGAAAAAGGGTCTTGACAGACTGACAGACGGACAACAAAATGATTTTTTCCTTTCGTGGAACGGAACCCTAAAAATATTGCTGGCAACTAGGGCACGTTTCCTAGTTATCTATACTATTATTATAAAGAGAAGTCCGTACTGACTGACTGACTGATTGACTAACTGACTCATCAACGCACAGCCGAAACTACTGAAGCTAGAAATACCAAAATTACACAGTAGGTTACATTTATGGCGTAGGCAAGCAATAAGAAGGGATTTTGAAAAATTCCCCCTCCAAGGGGGGAAAAAGGGGGATTCAAGTTTGTATGAAAGTCCGTCATTTTAAAAGTTGGGATCATGAAAATTTGGATTTAGACTGCGATTAATAAATAATTTGAAACATGTTTAAGCATTTTATCAAAATCCCTATTTTGAGGGGAAAAGTAGGGATTAAATATTTGTATGGAAAGTCTGTCATTTCTAAAGGTAGGAACTTGAAAATTTGGATTTAGGCTGAGATCAATAAATCATTTGACACGTGTTTTAACATTTTATCAAAATCCCTATTTTGAGGGACAGATTAGGGATTAAAAGTTTGTATGTAAAGTCTGTCATTTCTAAAGGTAGGAACTTGAAAATTTGGATTTAGGCAGAGATTATTAAATAATTTGACACAAATTTTAGCATTGTTTCGAAATCCCTATTTTAAAGGGAAAGTAGGGCTAAATGTTGTTATGGAGAGTTTGTCATTTCAAAGGTAAGAACTTAAAAATTTGGATTGACACTAAAATTAACAAATGATTTGACACGTGTTTTAAGCATTTTTTCGAAATCCCTATTTTGAAGAGGAAAAAGGGATTAAATGTTTGTGAGGAAAGTCTGTCATTTCTAAAAGATAAGAACTTAAAAATTTGGATGCAGACTGAAATTAAAAAATCATTTGACATGTATTTAGGTATATTTTCGAAATCCCTATTTTAAAGGAAAAGCAGGGATTAAATGTTTGTATGGAAAGTCCGTCATTTCTAAAGGTAGGAACTTGAAAATTTGGATTTAGGCTGAGATTAATAAATTATTTGATTCGTGTTTCAGCATTTTATCAAATTCCTTATTTTGAGGGGGAAAGTTGGGATTAAAATATTTGTATGGAAAGTCTGTCATTTCTAAAGGTAGGAGAAAATTTGGATTTAGGCTAAGATTAATAAATATTTTAACACGTATTAAAGTATACTTTCGCAATCCCTATTTCATAGGGAAAGTAGGGATTCATGGGAAGTTTGTCATTTCTAAGGCAAGAACTTTTAAATTGTTATTTAGACTAAGAAAAAATAATCTTTTGACATGTTTCTCATTTTCCTGAAATCCCTATTTTGAAGGGGAAGTAGGGATAAAATTTTGTTGTGGAAAGTTTGTCATTTCTAAAGGTAGGAAATTGAAAATTTGGATTAAGACTGAGATTAATAAATCATTTGATACAGAGATAGAGAGAGAGAGAGAGAGATAAAACATTTATTTCATGACAGTACAACAGATACGTGTTTAAGTTTTTTACGAAATCCCTATTTTGAGGAGGAAGCAGGGATTTAATGTTTGTATGGAAAGTCTGTAATTTCTAAAAGGTAAGAACTTAAAACATTGGAATTAAACTGAGATTAATAATTCGTTTGACACATGTTTTAGCATTTTATCAAATTCCCTATTTTGAGGGGGAAAGTAGGGTTTAATGTTTCTATGGAAAGTCCAGTTCTAAAGTTAGGAAATTGAAAATTTGGATTTAGGCTAAGATTAGTAAATGATTTGACACGTCTTTTTGGATTTTTTCAAAATCCCTATTTGAAAAGGGAAGTAGGGATTAAATTTTGTATGGAAGGTCAGCCATTTTTAAAGTTAGGAACTTAAAAAATATAATAAGACTGAATTATTCGGTTCGAGTTCCAAAATGTTTTTGAAATCCCGACTTAGATTAGGTATTTAAATAAATGATAAAAAACGAGCCTCCTCCATCTTGGAGTTGGTTAAAAATATGTTAAAGTATGAATTAATCTACCCGTGCGAAGCCGGGGCAGGCCGCTAGTTATATTATATTTTTATTATATTTTTTTTTATGTTGAATATAATGTTAGTAGCGACGTTTTCGTACAATTAATCATTCAACGTTGAAAGACACGACCTGATTCGAATCTCGCATGTTTCTTTTCCATGGAATATCACGATGAAATACAGAGTCAAATCCAGATGCTTTTTAGTCGTTTCAATTAAATTACTAATAGCTGTCCACCCGCGGCTGCGCTTGCGTTATGTAAGATTTTTCTGTGGGAATAAAACTTTTTTTCGTATTCTGTGTTAATCCAGGATACACACTATCTCCATTCCAAAATTCATCCAAATGCATTCCAATAGTTTAGGCGTGAAATTGAAACAATACAAACATCTAAACAATATACTTTCACATTTATAATAATAGTGAAGTGATAAAAATTGTGCTTAAAACTTAACAGTTTATTATGCTAGAAAGCTGTGAGCAATTAAACTCTATATAGGTATATTAAGTGAATAGACAATAATCAGTAGCATAATTTTTTGGAAAATTCGCCCGTGTCTGGCTCGAATTGCTGAGAATATGCAGATTCAAACCCAAGATCATCAACATTTTTAATTTCTGCTTTATAAATATTCGTATAGAAGACGTAGGAAAAAAAGCAGTAACCTTTAAAATTACAAGAAATGATGACGTCTATGACTTTTTGTGCATCTAGTCCGCGCCCGCTTTATTACCTTTGTATATATTTTGGTAGAAATAGCAAAAAGGTCAGTCAAAAAACCTTTTTGTGCATGTATCAATTTATACCCCCTTATTATCAAACTCTTCAACATGCGTAAAACTTACTTTTTGCGTTTAGTTTATTACGTGGATCAAATAATTGAATTCGTGACCCGCTTCAATTTTCGTTAAGCTCCAAATACCTCTCTGCCTTCCAACGAGTTTAAAAGCAATTTCCACACGAGAAAAGATTTTCCGGTTTTTTTATTATTAATATGCACGTCGCGTAGATCAGACGGATTGTTATCGTAAGGAGTTTTTTTATTCGTTCTCAGATATAAGATGGCTTCTGGAGAAATTTTAATCAAATTATTTTCTGTGTTAGTACAAGATTTGTGTTTATAGGATTTTGAGAGACCTATTTGTATAATTAAATATGGCTGAGAAAAGTAAGACATTAGTTTTACTTAACTACGACGGTTGTATTATTATTTTTTGTATTTATTAGTCAAGCTTGGCTGAATGGTAATGCGTTTGCCTCTCATTGTGGAAGTTTCAGGTTCGAATGAGGACTTCCCGCAGTGATGGTAAGAAAATTGGCTCGTGTCCTACTAGATAGTAGCTGGGATCAACGGCTTAACGTGGCTTCTGAAGCACGGAATCGTCTTTCTTTTCGGACAATCAGGTGATTCTGCCTGCAAAGTCCTAACCAAACTGGGGAAAGTCTCACAAAGAGATTTTTACTTGACAGTGCCTGGGGACACTGTCAAGCAAAAATGGGGACAAAAGCGGGAATCGAACCCGGAACCTTCGTAATGAACGGTGAAATTTTGACCACTCGTCCACGGAGGCTGTTAACCTTGAAGTTGAACGAAAGTACGTTAAATATACTCTTTCATATGGAATTTTTTGACTATTCAGTAGTACAATAAAATTAACTAATACAACAACTTTCTCTAAAACAACATAAATTATTAGATTGGACGGAATGTCGGTACGTTCATCAAATCAAATACAATTATTATGGTATTGATTAAGCCTAGGCTTTAATATTCAGGTTGAGATTGTAATTTCGAATCAGAAATTAAACTATCTGACTTTAAACTATATAAAGGAGGGTGCTTAGTAAATATAAAAAAACGGGCAAAAACCAAGATAAACCACGGTAAATATCCCGTTTGTAATCATACTAATAAACAAATAGTAATACTTATTGTAAATGAAATATTGCACTATTTGGAAAACGCTTTAGAGCCTCCATCGCTCCATCATTTGCAGTAAACTTTAAAAAAAAACACTTACTTTCGTCTTTAGATAAAACTAATATTATAAATGCGAAAGTTTGGATGTTTGTAGCCGAATCACGCTTGAACCACTGGACGGGTCGGGATGAAACTTGGCACACATATATGTTAGGTTTTGGAATAGAATATAAGCTACTTTTTACCGCGGTAAAACACTTAATTTCTAATTAACGAAATGAAGCACGAAATACACGATGAGAATTCGACGTAAGACTTACAGACTAACTAGGAAATCATCACTTCTGGTAACGAGAGACATCCTTACATGAATAAACAGATTTCGCTGCAACCAAATTGCGTTCTCGTCTTCCACAAATCCCGCCCTTACATTATCTCCTGCTTAAGTAAGGTACGCAACCCAACCCCTGCATTGTTTAAATTAATGAGCTCCTACAGAAATTCAAACAGTCCTCTCCTAGTATTTTCTATCTTTGTCATTTGGCTGTTAAGTTTTGTTTTCAAAGTTGTTCTTCAATGTTATTAAAATATAGCTTCTATTGATCTCTTTGAGTTCAATGTTTAAGTATTATTTCAAACAATTAAACTTCGGATTAATTTCTTGTACATTCAAATCAAAATCCGTTACTGTTGTGTAGCTATAGAGGTATTCGTGTTATCTGTTTTCTTATTATTTGTAAGTTTTTAAATTATCTGTGGGTAAAGAGTATTTTTTTTTAAATTGGATAGGTATCCTATCTATGATTTTTATGTTACGGCCTTCTTAAATTATTATATTATGATAAAAGATCAAGCAAATTCTTTGGTTTCTGATTGTCTTTGCATCTACCTACATTAGTTTGAGACAAGAACACTTGGCTATAAATAACACACATATTTACTGGGTTATTACCACGATTTTGGTTTAAAATAAGCTTTCAACCCACCCGGGCTTATAACCCGGTAAATATGTGTATTATTAATATAACAACCGCGAATACCTAAATGTGGCTATATAGGTAAGTAATGAGACTTCCTCAAAGCTGTTTAATAAAGATAACATGATAACAAATTCTATCTTCAAATATTTCAGCCTGTCTCTAATTTATTCAGATAAAACAGAATAAAACTGACTATTGTCTTGTGACTGCTTCGGCACAAAGAAAGTTTGAGTTCCTTTCCTTTGTTGAAGCATTTTCCCCTAGAAGAGGGGTAGAAAGAGTGCTTATAATTGGAACCAATTTGTGATTTTCTTATAGAAAACCCCTTAAGATTTTTTTGTACAATAAACTACCAGCACTGTCTTTGGTTAACGTTTCAGGTTTTCCTGGAAAAGGTTTAGATAGTCGTTTTATATAGGTACTCTAGTTACAAACTTACTACATCCAAAAGGTAAACCTGTCAGTCAATCAATCAGCCTATTGCAGTCCACTGCTGCTGGACGTAGGCCTCCTCAAGGGCACGCCAAAGCGCACGATCACCCGCTTTCCTCATCCAGCCACCACCAGCGACTTTCCTCAGGTCATCCCGTTTCCTGAGGCGTGGTCTCCATTCGAGAACCCGTCTGCTCCAACGCTCGTCAGTTCTTTGAACCGTAGAAGAGTCGTAATTTTGGATCTTTCGTGAGACAAAACACATACGTAAGTATTATAGACAATTTTAAGAGACTGAAGTTTGTACTAGTACATCTTTTGTTATAGTTTTTTTTTATAAGAATGCGTTTGACCACCTTTGAATTTCTTCGTAGGAGTATGCAGGTTTCCTTGAATAAACGAATTCTAAATTCGAAAATACATTGGATCTTGATTGGGAATCGAAGCCTCGTCTCCCGGACGGGAGGCAGCGGCTCTAGCCAATACACGACGCATAGGAGCATGGGTGACAGGGAAAAATTACATGATGTTATATAAAGAAGACCATGGTTAGTACCTTTCACACTTCAAGATGATTCTTAGAAAGAGCGCACTCATTGTTATACAACAATGCTAACAATGAAGCGAATTGGGTCAATGAACTCGTTAACTGAGATAATACATGGTGATATTGTTTTAGGAAACGCACGAAATCGCAATATATTCGACAATAATGTGATTAGATATAAAGTCAATAAATTAATATCCTTCAGACTTGGAAAATATCTATACCTACATCTGGTTAAATAATATGAGGGGTCTTTATAAGAGAAATAGACGGCAAAAAATCTTTTTAGATTTTTTGTCTATCTGTCTGTATGTTTGTTCACGCATCATGCATAAATTACTGCACGAAATCGTGCTGGAGGTCTAACTTAAAAACTGGTGCATATTTCATTTTGATACCTAATAAGGCACCCTAAAATAACATTACAATCTAAAGACTAATGAGTAATTTTACTTTAACTTAAATTGCTAAGTAGGTTTTAGCTAAGAACGTGTCCACCTGCAGCTATGCCCTCGATGTTAGGGTATTTTTCCTGTTTTTAAAACTAATAGCGCCATCTATGAACGTAGAAGGGATGCACTCATCGTTCCAATCGATAGCGATAATTGGCGCCGTCGGTTTTAGTAATCCTACTAATATGTGTTATATCTTCCCAGCAGCAGCGGTAGATAGGTTTATGACCGTCATTTGGCAACGAACTATATTTGTACCAAATTTCATCAAAATCGGTTTAATAGTTTAGTCGTGGTAGCGTTACCCACAGACAGACGGAATTACATTCCCATTTATAATATTTGTAGGGTTTGCTAAAAAGCTTTAAAAAAAAGTTTTTTTATGATCCTAAAAGCTTCGTTATTATTAAAACGAGCGCGTAATATTAAGTTTCCATCCGACTGGTTCTTACGATTTCTGTTCGTAAATATTGAGAACAAACCAATAAATAAAAAAGTTCGCCAAAACAAAGACGAAATGAAATGTAATCCAAGCTACAAGTTCGAGTGCCGATTTATACGACGCAAATAAAATCGGCACTTGTTTTCACTTTATTATCCATTGAAGTTTAAGTATAGTACCGTATAAACAGGATTTATCAATAGCAGCAATGTATTACAAAGTAAACAATGGTGTCGATAACAAAGTTGAATGTTTTGATAGCTCCGGTTTAGGGCTGTCCAAATATAAGGACTACTTGTCCATTAACTAATTATGGTGATTTGAAAGTTTCAGGTAGAAAATATTCGAATAAAACTTATTTGTCTTAAATTTCAGTAATTTTATGAGTGATTCAGTCAAGTCAAATTTTGTATTTGTAGGATCCGCATGATATTTTGAACTATGAACAAACATACACGTAGCATGCATGTCACGTATTTCCAATGTTCGTTACCTCGACTGGTAATATCTCACATGGAAAGATTTAACATGAAACTGGTGATGTCATCATCATCATCATCATCATCGTGTAGGTTGTAAGGTCGACAACCGACCTCACAAACCTTGGTGTCAAGTCGACTATACTGGACTGGGTCCTAGTGGTCGACTAGGGTCCGAGTAATCTCCTACCTACTAGATCTGATAAATCAACACTTATTGCACACGCAAGAGAAAGGATTAGGTAATGCTATATAAGTACTTCTAAAAACTTTCACGGTTGTCAACATTAATAATGTTAAGTAATGCTGTAGTAAAAAGCGTTATTTTACTGACTTTGTTGGCAGCCCTGGGTTTTCCGTCACAGCCGCCATTTTGTTTAATATCGTGTAAATCTTTTTATCCCTCGCAAACGTTTAACTTGATTTGTTTTACTGCAATTCGAAACCTCTTTGGAGGCGATAGGGGCTGAGACTTGAGAGGCGTTTGATAACTTTGAGTGGAGTTCTGATTTACAACCGTTGTTCAATTATTTGTTTCCTAAATAAAAATCTAGAAAAGGGTACAGGGATTTAAAACATTTTAGTCTAGATTGTAAGCTTTTTCGTGTAAAAATTAAAAATTGAAGAAGAATTGTAGTTAGTGTAATATAAATTCCGTGAGTATAATATACACTTAAATTAAAATTTCGCACAACTCTTTTTGAGGTACGAATTATACGAAGTTACTTCTAGACAGATATTACCAATCTTTATTTTGTTGTGTTAATTGAATTCCCTCAGGCCACGTGGTCCGACCAGTTTGTCCGCTTTGTTAGTTGAACTATCTACTTGTCGTGTGACGTTGTTCAAACGAGCTCTACCTTTGTGAATGTCTTTTAGATAGAACACCCTTGAAAAATAGGTACCTACTAATTTCAGTGAAATGAATCAAACGTTGTTAAAATGGAATAGAAAATAGCATATCTTTTAGCGGTCTGCAGTGGACATAACGCCGTGAAACATACATTGCAGTTGCAGTTGCAGGATACAAACATGGCAAGACAATAAATAAAATACCTGCAGTGCGGAGTGCAGTGCGCGGTCAAGCGGAGGAGTGTATTTGTAACACAGGTCGGTCCTTTTTCACATAATAGTATAAAGATAAATATTAAAAAGAAAAATCTTATAAATAAAAATCTTATAAATCTGTATGAGTGTATTTTATTTATTTATTAAAAAACTAATAATTACAAAAGACGTCATCATTACAGGATTGCTCCCAATGCGATGACGCCATCATACATAACACTATGTTAACATGCATAATCAAATTAACATAATAATACTTTAAAATGTCAGATAAAATAACATTTCAGAATAAAAAATAAAATTTAAATACATTATAACAGAATCAAAACTAATAAACATTATAAAGAACAATAAAAATCTAAATGTCAAGTAGAATAAATGTCAAGATAGAATAAAATAATAACAAAGTCAAACATAGACACAAAAACTAAACAATAATCATAAACTCTATCCATAAGACAATTTCCTTATCAACGCCCCTGCGAATTGCGCCAATGAGCAATGAAATACATCTACGCTTTCCATGTCATTAATTATCCTTAGAGCCGTGTGAATTGGTGAAAACTTTAAAATATTTGTTCTAACTGCAGGCAAAGCAAATACTTCTCTACGAGGCTTACGTCGCAATCTCAAATTTGGAATACGCAACGAAATTGCTTCCAAGATCCTTGGATTGTCAAGCATTCCCCTTAATACCTTGAAGACATGTATAACCAGAGCTAGCTTCCTTCTCACTTCAATCCTGTAGTAGCCTGCCATTCCTAATAAAAACAACGAAGGATAAATTGTCGGGTATCCAGGATATACACAGTATTGTTTTAGATAAATATGCCGCAAGAATTTGTTTTGAATCTTCTCTATCATGTATATGTACTTAGTCTCATGAGGGTCCCAAACCATTGCGCAATTCTCAAGATGACTTCTTACTAAGGCATTATATAGTGATTTAAGAGCAGGTACATCATTGAGATCTTTAGTTTGACGCAAAACGAATCCTAAATTGCGATATGCCCTTTTGCAAACCTTAACAATGTGGTTCCTAAATTCAAGGTCACTAGTTACCAGTATTCCCAAATCACGAACTTCATTAACTCTATTTAAATGCACTCCATCAATTTGGTACTCATAGCAAAGTGGCTGGTGCGAACGAGTGCAGGACATTACATTACATTTTGATATATTAAACTGCAACTTATTCCGATGACTCCACTCAACTACTCGATCAATTTCTTCTTGCAACAGCGCACAGTCCGATTGGAACGTCTAGCTTGGTCTAACATTACAGTTCCGATTTCAATCATACTACTGCCAAAAATACCAAGCCAGGAGTACCTTAAACCAACGATGAGCAAGCATGAAGAGATTGATGACCCGCCGGACCAGTTGTACCATTAGCCAGTACCATCGATGGTACAATTCGTTCCACTAGTACCATCGATGATACAAATGGCACGAAACTACACTGTACTTGTCCCACTAGTACCATTGATGGTACAATGAACGTGGATGAAGCGAAAGAAGTATGTCTGGATCGTAGCAAATGGAACGCACCGACGACGTTAAAGCTCAAGTCACACAGAGCCGTGCCGGGGGCGGTCCGGGGCCGGGACAAGCGAGACGGCGCTATGGCGCGGCATAGCGCCGTCCCGCTTGTCCCGGCATCGGACCGCGCCGCTCCCGCTCTGTGTGACTTGAGCTTTACGGATTAAACCTGGTATTATGCACAATTGTTATGTCAGAAAATACCAGTCTGGTGGTATATTTTTGTTAAAGTTCTGAGGTTTCGTCACGGATATCGTGGTATAGGCACGAAATAAGTAATTTTCAACTAATGCTGGCACGAGTAACTACGAAAATTGAGTAGAAGGTCAAGCCAGGAGACATGTCTGCTACCAAGGATACTAAAGTAGACACATACACATCAAATATTTACCTCACACGTATCCTGTAAAACCAAAGTGAGTTTACGTTGTCCCTTTTCACCAGAAGCAGATTAAGGGCGCGTTTCAAAGCCAGCAATAAATAAATGCGTCTCCATAAGGGGCGGCGCTAAATGAAACAAGGTAACGTGAAATAAGAAGATTAAATTATTATCTGACGTCGGGCCGCGCCGACCCGAAAAGGTTGGACCGGAAATCCTATTATCTACGGTGCCATAAGAGGAAAGTGCTACGTACGTGTTTTTAAGAAAGATCAGAATTCGTCAGTTTTCCTTTTGAACTTTGAGATGTGCGCTCCAGAAATTGGAAACATCGTTTTAGGGGAATGCAGGGCACTTCTCTTCTTCTTAGTCGGTTTCTTCATTACTGAAGGTCGTGTCTGACTTGAAATGTTGACCACTCGCAGGACACTTAGATGAAAGTAATCAATTTCCTCAACAAATATTGGTCAAAATCGTGACTACTGCTGCTGTAAGATGTTTCGTATGGAAATGTTAATATTTAGTCTTCACGTTTGTGATATATTTCTTCGTTTAACTCGTTTCGTCTTTTTCGGCTTCTAAGTTCCCGTTTTGTTTTTATAATTTTTTTTTACCTAGAAAGTTAATTATGGTATTAGTAGCCAGCTTTTACTTTACAAATAACCACTATTATTAAAAAAACAAAAAACCTGACTGCATGAAAAATTTAAAATTTTTGGCGCCAAAAATAGGCCATCTTGGTTTTTTTATAAATTTGATGTACCCAGTGTCACTCTCACCAGTAAGACAAATCTATTTAGCTTAAATCCATCAAGCCATTTAGGCTGTAGAGCGTGCCAAAGAAATATACATACATACATACATACACTCAAAAAACATAACCCTCCTTCTAAAGCAGTCGGGTAAAAAGACTGTGGAATCTTACTTTGAATAAATAAGTGACGCAAGCGACCGCGAATTGATTTTGTTAGTCCATCTGTCTGTCTGTCTGTTTGTTCTCATCTACAGGTCATTTTTCTCAACCGATTCTCGTGAAATTTTGTGAGCAGGTTCGATAAATATACTGAATTTTTTGTCGAGTCAGATTTTGGAAATTTAAAAAAATGACGTATTTATGAAGTTTGAAAATATTGTAAAAAAATCATATTAATATGAGCTATTTCGAAAAAAAAATACTCGCGATATCTACAACTTACAGAGCCACTAGTGTTTATCTTATGGATTATTTATTTTAAAGGTAATAAAGCGAGAAAGGGAAAGGCCAAGCGGGGAAGGCCAAGGCGTACGTTTCACGACCAGATCGGGGATGTACTTAAAAAAGGCCAGGTCAGGAGTACCCTAAACCGACGAGCGTGCATGAAGAGGGTGATGAATGTGAATGAAGCGAAAGAAGTATGTCTGGATCGTAGCAAGTGGAAGGAAGTGGTCTCTGCCTACCCCTCCGGGAAAAAGGCGTAACTTTATGTATGTATGTAAAGCGAGAAATATTTACTATCAATTAATGAACAATAAAGCTCATATTGCAAGTTAATGAGGATCACACACTTAGGTGCTCATCACGACTTATCAAGTTTCTCAAGGATTAGATGTTTTTAGAATTTAGTGGGTAGTGGCTTGCTTAGTTTCAAATAGTTTCCGGGTAATCTGTTCCGCGGTTTTCTTTCACTTATCAAATTACTTACGTCGTTAAATGAAAATAGACAAGCGTCGCAAAGCAAAGGTGTGTTTTTCATAGAAAAATAAATAGTTTATTAACTAACACCGACAAGAAACATTACCCGACTGCTGAAGTTAATGTTTTTTTGATGTTTGTTTGTTTGTATTGTTAACCGAACTTTATTGATATTGCTACATCACTAGTGGTTGTGTCCATAGAGCGCATGCGCACAACACTAGTGGGAGGACTTTGACAGATAGACAGTGTGCTCTCGCGCCAATTTGGTAGCTCTTGTGAAAATATAATAATTACGTGTGTAAGATGGTTTTCTACTTATAATCTACTTATTAGTATGTACGTATATGTATATTCTTCACTCTCGTAGCATTCTTTAAGCTTTAATTAGGCAAAATGAGACAACATCCAAAACCTAAAGTGCCGAGCAGAGACCTTGTCTTAGTTCTAGGTAAACCGGATAACTCAACATTTAAAATTTTAAATTCATCTGTCATTTTTTTTTTGTCTCCTCTCATGAAGCTCGTTTGTCGAACTAAAAAAACACAATAACACTTGATATTGGCGAAATCATTTTAGGAACGCCATTCATTTAAAAAATTGAATTGAATTGACCTTGTCTTAAACCTGCGACTACACTGGGTTTAAAAATATAATAATAATAATAATAATATTCTTTATTTCAGACTCATAATGTCTATAGGTAGTAGGTTTTAACCTATGTTAGTATATAATATATGGGTTCATTAAAAATGTTACGTGTTGCAATGCTGCAGGAACTATATTCCACCAGCTTTCCGCCCGCGGCTGCACTCGCGTTGTGTAAGATTTTTCCCGTGGGAATAAGACTTTTCCCAGTGAAAAGTATACCTATGTGTTAATCCAGGGTATAAACTATCTCTATTTCAAATTTCATCCAAATCTGTTCAATAGTGTAAGCGTGAAAGCGGAACAAACATTTATACATCCAAATATATTTTCACATTTATTACCTATATATTAGTGTGATTATGCTTTTAAAATTGATGGCTTTTCCATTGAATTTAACTAAATATACAAATAAGTAGTTCAAAATTATATGGATATGGAAGTGTTTGTACTCTTATCGAGTCACCCTCCCCATTTTATTATTGCTATTAATATAAGATAGGTACGACACTCAGCTTACAACCACGCTCTTAATGAATTTTATCAATACAAACATACCCTGCTCAAAGGCAACAACACTATTAAAATGAAAAGTTATCTGAAAATCATAATTACACTGGAACGTAATAATTGAAATTTTAATTAAATTACAGTGATAAATACTTCGGGATACAAACGCGCAATGCATAATCCAGTTGGATTATCAGATCCATTGATCGGCGCTGGAAATGACGGGCTTGAAACAAAATTACTGGGTTTGTTTGTTTATTAACATTTTCACAGGACAACGCAAAGCTACGTGTATCGTATTCATATTTATGCGATTGAGTAGTTGTCTATCAGATATTATTTATTTATATCGATTAACCAAAAGCATAATAATAATCATAGAACGATGTGACGTCACGTCTTGCTATTTGTCTTGATTTTTCATTTAATTTACTGCTTTGACGTTTAATTAATAAAAAAGGACTCCGGCAACTATAAACGTAATTCTAGCCATATTATCTCCCGTAGTATCCAAGTACGTAGTTTACCTCTCCCTTTTTATCAACCTGCAATGTAACAGTACGATTCAAAAAGGGTTTCGAACCCCTTGAGACGTTTGACGAAAAGATACCATTCAAAACTAGTGGCTATGTGAGCTGTAGACCTCGCGAGTCTTTACATTTCTTGTGAGTTGATGTGACCTTTTAATTATTAATCTTTTCTGCACCCCCCTTGATCGGTTCGGTTGAGAAACGTGACCTGTAGAGGAGAACCAACAGAGAGATGGACAGACAAACAAAAGCAATTTTGGTCAAGGTGAATCGGAAACGCTTCGCTCGCGCTTCACGCTCGCTCGGTCAATAACTGCAAGCGTGTCGGCACTTCGTACATAATATTTCTTTAATATAAAAACAAAGTCAAATGAACTCTGCTAAATGAAAAATAATAAAAAAGTATGCATTTAAAGATCTCCATTTAATAATAGATAGCGCTTTTCTATAAATACGAGGTCATTATCCCCATCCACAGATGCGACAATGCTCATTTATCTCCTGTCAAATGCACTATGCAAAGCAATACGTCAATAGAACCTCGGTTTAATTGCATTTCCTTTATAATTCGCTTCAGATCGTTCCAGAAGTGTTGAATTATGTGGTTTCCGTGTGTTTTGTTTATTGTGTAAGAATACAAAACATAATATGATAACACACATAACATTAACATGCTGGATTCTCAGAAAATATAGTTTTTTGCAATGATTTCTGGCGCGCGTCGCGTCGCCTCGCGCTGTACCTATCGTCTTTTGTTCCTCTGAGGTTTTTTGTTACAAGTGCCGTTATAGGTTATTATGTTTTCATCATTATCATATCTCTTGACTATTGCCTATGGTCGATTACTGATTCGTTGTAACATCAAAATAGACTAAGCTTTGTTTATTTTACTTCTTCATTGCGAGTCTATGATAAACATTAAAATTTTATTAGCCACCCATGAACTTGTAAGATTAAATTCCATAAAAAAATACTATATTTCAAAGTTAGCTAGTTTATCATTTACATTTAGGTATATAGCTTAAAAATATAAGAATTCAGAATAAAATTACTAACAACAAGTTTACACCCTTCATTGTAAGGTTTTATTGCCAAATAGTAAAATTTTACTGGTTGTGTCTCAAACCGAGATAAAATTCTGACATTGTGCTTCGCGACCGTTTCTCAAACAGTTTCTCTTTTTATTGTTATCGTTAGTGCTTCGAGTTGCTGATTTCACAATTGTACAGATTTAGTCGTTTCCGTAGACTTGCAAAATAGCACTTTGTGACTATTTGCATTTTTGTAAAGTCGTTGTAATTTCAAAGACTTTAAAAGTGTTCTACAAACCAACGAGGGCTTATGAGCGCTTGGCAGAAGTAGTGGGAGGTATTTGTCTTATGTCTGTGTACAATATTTATTATTATGGAATAAACTAAATAATACATTTTAATAGAAACTTAGTGCGAAATCAAGTAAAATAGACACACCTATAAGATACTTATTATATACGTCCATAGTAACACATTTTTACATCGGGTAAATTTTTCACACAACAAAGTAAGAAATGTTTTAACTGCTGACCAAAAACAAGAATAAAACAGAAAGAAAAAATATTTGGAATCGAAAATGTATACTATTACATCTCAAGTTACTAATTAGTAGTTTATTTGCTCATATGATACGAGGTTTCACCTGAAATCTTAACTTAGCTAATTAATTAAGGTCGCGTCCCTCACGTATCACATTTCACCATCCCTTGTCACTGGAGATATTCACTTAGGGTTTTGAATTCAATGCTGCTTATCAAGACTTATTATTACGCCATTTACAAGTAGGTACCCGAAATCCATAAGATATAAAAAGAAAGTTCTAAAATATTTTACAAATTCTAAAATTCTATTAGATATTTTAATACAGTAGAGTATCTTCATTATTTATTTATTTTTGTCTATTCGAACATACATCTCTTAAAAAAATAAATTTTATAATAATGAAGACGAAAAGTTATTAAGTTTTTGCATTAACTCTTGCTGTACTCATATTTTCTTATACAATCAACTTTCTAAATATTCAATATAATTTATCATGGAGAGGATCATTTATCTAAATATATATCCATATTTTAAGCCCTTTTGTCTCCAAGGTCCTTTTACAAAGCTGATCGACCATCTCGAATATTAATGAATGAATGAAATTGAAATTGAACCGCCAATTTGAATAATAATCCATAGGAGACATTCTTATCGCTCAAAAGATAAAAAAGCTACTTACACTGCGATTCAGAATCATGTAGAACTATTTGACAATTTATGTTGCCAGACAATGAAGCAAACTACATCTGCCTGGCTACTTAAATTTTAGTTATAATGAGTGAACTCATCACATGACGTAATGTTCCTACAAGTATTTTTAGTTTAATTTAGTAGCAGAATAGATTAGGTAAAAATATGTTTTCCTTTTTCTTTTTTTAATCTTAGGATTTAAACAAACTTTGGAATAGTTCTCTTTACATCTGGCAACACTCAGCTGTCAGTTGGTTTACATGATAATTACGAATCGCGGTTCAATGATGGCGGTGTAGTTAAGATACTTATTATGGAGAAAATAAACATCTTTATTATTTTCACGGAATCCTATTCCGCTGAGTATGTAGGAGCCACAACTAAAACTAATTTAGAATTACAGAAGTACTTTATGTGTTTCTTTTATAAGAGAACAAGATTAGTAAAGTCGAGCACTCGCTAAGCATAACAATAACAACTTTTCGTAGCAGCAAATATGGTATTTGTAGTGAAATAATTAAGCTTTAGGCTGTACGTACATCGCTACTTCCTATTATAGTATCTGTGGCAGATTTCATCCCAAATTAAAATCTACTTTAGAAACGGTAGTACAGTGATTATAAATTCGATGCTGGTACATTAAATTTCGTCAATTCAATAAATTACCAATGCGATCATGGCTGACAAGGCATTTTATTTGAATATATTCAGTTTAATAACAGAGGCTTTTACCGTTTCAGTGTATGCTGACTATTCCAAGCTAATTAAAATCTAGATTCTGTTATAGGCATTTCAGTTTCCATGATTTTGTACAAATAGGCCTCGTCTGTATTTTCCGGATGTTGCGTACATTTGATGACATAATAGTGAATATCTAAATATTTCAAGTTCCAGATAAACATATAACAAATATTTTTTCAAATATCTTGCTCAGAAACAGAGTTATAAGGCTTCAAAGTTGATGGTTAGACAGTGAGGTTTGACGTGACATATGACATGTCACGCGGGCATATGTCCGCCATAGAAAATTTTGTTTTCGTAAGAGGGAATTGATATATTTGTTTAATAATGTTGTATCTAGTTTGTTTTCTATCAATTTCGATTCAGTTTTGACTGTCAGTATTCTATTTTTGTATACTTTCAGGTGAACTAAGAAAAAACTATATAGGTCCTTATTATGAAGTGATGATTAAGTCCAGATCAAAATATATCACGCCTCTTCCTCTGAAAGGTTGGCAGAGATCACTTGACACTTCCATCCACTCGCTATGACAAGTCTGCAGAAGAAAATGAGTCCTTCTGTCTATAATGATATTGGTTTAAGAAAAAAGCATGAGACTCAATCAACCGGTTAATAGATGTGTGTGTGTTTTTTTGTACGGACTAATCGCAATTTCTACCAGAGTGGTAATATAGCGGGCGCAGACTTGCGGGGGAGCTGAAGGCTCGTACCCCTTAGAAATGTATGACAATGTCTCTGGGGGCGCCCTAAGATGGGCAAGGACCTAGACCCAGAACGTTGCCAGGGCGAAAAACGCGTCGGAGAAGAATGACCCCTACCGAGCCTGCGGGTGCGGTTTCTACCTGAAAGTAACATCTAATGAGTTGCTTGAAAACCCGGCTTAATTTTGTACAAGACAGCAATGGTTGGCATAAAAAGAAGTTTGTTATGGCAATTATTGACACTCACCACACAATCCTTCCTTGCGATGCGACTCTTATAATAACGTAACATAGAATGATCTAATATATTATTTTTGCACAACCCTAAGACCGTAAACAGACAAAATATCACTATGAGACTTATTCAAAACAAACAAGTACCTAAATCTATATAATAAAAATGAATTGCGGTTCGTTAGTCTCGCTAAAACTCGAGAACGGCTGAACCGATTTGCCTAATTTTAGTCTTGAAATATTTGTGGAAGTCCAGGGAAGGTTTAAACGGTAAAAAAATATGGGTAGGGTAGGTGTAGGGTAGGTGTAGGGAAAAATGGCAGGACAACGTCTGCTGGGTCAGCTAGTCTTTAATAAAGACAAAATAGCTTAAAAGAATTTCGATTATTTGAAAACAAGAAAAGATAAAATGCATTCACGGACTCCGCTTCCAGATACGATTTATATAACTTTATTGGGGCTTACCCGAACTGGTCTCCGTATTTCCGCGGCACCCCCCAGACAGGGACGAATCGAGGGACCAATCGCATCCGTCTTACGTTTAAGGCAGGTGGTTTATTTCTGAATTACGTTGAACCTTTCGCAGGTTATAGCAGATGCGATCTAGTGATTATTCATTTTACGCTTTATAACTATTATATATCTGTAACAATTATAATCTATAGTGATTAGTTGTTTCTGTTGAAGAATGGTGGCGTTTTATGGTTACTTTCATGATCTGATAATGACAAGCTTCTAACACTCGACTAATTGGTTAGATGGATGTAGGTAATGATTTAATTTGATCACAAAAAAATCTTAGACTAAAGTAGTAGATATCGTCCAGAAGAGTAGCAAGCTAAAGTGGCAGAGGGCTGGACACATTTGTCGTAGAACCGGTGAGCGTTGGAGCAGACGGGTTCTCGAATGGAGACCATGTCTCGGCAAACGTAGTGTGGGATGCCCCCCTGTCAGGTGGGCAGATGACCTGAGGAAGGTCGCTGGTGGTGGCTGGATGAGGAAAGCGGGTGATTGTGCGCTTTGGCGTGCCCTTGGGGAGGCCTACGTCCAGCAGTGGACTGCAACAAGCTGATTCATGGTAGATGGTGATGGTGGTGATGTTTTTTTTTATATATATATATATGTATATATACGAGTAATCTGTGTTGTGATGTCCTACAAATGAATATTTCAGATGTCTGAAGACGTGAAAGTGGTAAAGTGAACTTAAAAGTTAAGCTTGTATTTAAGAAATAATCAAAGCATTTTTTTTTTTTGAGAAATACACGCTCAGCAGTAAATCGGCATTGGCAAAATCAGAAAAACTTTCTACGTATCAAAGAAAAGTTGTCCACAAGGATACAAACTGTCTATAACCAAACATTTAAAATCGGGTAAAATTTTCCCTTAAACAAAACTAGACCAACCACAAATATAAAGCTTGACCTAAAAATAAACAAATGAACTGTCATCCACACCCCACTTATACAGGGTGTACAGATTCTGCGTCAAACTAATGAGTTCTACGTCAGATCAATGGACGTATGAAATAATAATTAGGTTTGCACTGCATTTTTGTTTATCAGAGAAATTATAATTATAATTGTTGGATTTTTTAATCGTCTTTTCGTCTTTTTATCTTATTTGAAAACAAGAAATAAACATGGTACACTAGGTAGTGAGTGTACAAAAAATTTTATTAGTTAAGCAAAATATGTCAGTTGTAATAACAACATCATCAACGGCCCGTTACAGTCCACTGCTGGACTATTTAAGCCTCCTCCACTTGAGTGGAGGGTTTTGCCATATCTCCACGCTTGGCAGGCGGGTTGGAGATCGCAGATTAAAAGGTTACTGTATCAGAGAGCGCTGCTGCCCATTCCCTGTTCAATGTGTAGTACCTAAGTCGCCTCTTACGACACCCACGGGAAGAGTAGGGGTTGGTAACAAATGTATTCTACTCTGCCGTCACACACGGCGGTCCATATCAACAATGGACCCCGAAATCCAGGTTACCGCACAAAGAGCTTTTCTTACCTTTATTTTACTTACTATTTAAATAACCTATATACCCTGTATAACTTATAAAAAATGCTATTATAATTACAATAATGTGGGTCGAGTTCACCGCGCAATAAATTATCCAGCTGTAACGTGGCAAAAGCAACACGGCATGGAAATAATGGTCACACTCGGAAATTGCGCCCGTCCTTGCTTTGATTAATTCGCTGTTAGCAATGCAACCCCAGTTAGTAACCATACAATGAAATATTGAAATGAATGGGCATCGTGTAGGGAATTGTCCGTGCTTCAGAAGGCTTTTTAAGCCGTTGGTTCCGGCTACTATGCAGTCGCTACACAAGCCATGTCAGTGGCCATTGGCGGCGCTATAACACTGACACCAGGGTTTGTGAGGTTGGTTTTTAACAAACCACACGATGATGAAGAAGAGAGCAACATTGAGAGAAAACTAAGGCAGTCTGCGTTCAAGTACTGCGTTTTTTGTAATTTATTAATTAATAATCATTTTTGATAATTATTAGATGGAGAACAGGTTGTGTAATTCATCATTATAGAACTACCGTTTTTAAGAAGTACTTGATCTTTGCAAGTATTTGATATTAATAACCGCGCACGCCGCTTTACCTCTTTTGTACTAATATCTAACAGCTACATAGATACATAGAAAATATTATAAAATAGAAAATATTAATAAACATAAAGTATTAGATATAGTTAATCAAAACATTCCGATCAGAGTGTCCATGTAAACTCATTCCATCACAATTACCACAAACTAAACGTCCATTATAGTCTCGGCGGGCACTAACGAGAGAATCGATTATTAAAGGCGAGATAGAGGGAATAATTAGAAATGCGGTCAGAGCCATCTGTTGACCGGTCATTAATAACTTCCAATAAATGCCGTTTGTTCTAATTTGAATATAGAATCCAATTAATTTAAATTCCCGACGTTCGGCGCGACCTTTCCGAAGAGAAAACTTTTCGAATCGAGAACTTATTACGGTTTTCCTTTGTGGCTTGAAACTATTGTGATTGATTTCAATTCCAGATTTTAAGTCGTTAAAAGTTTAATGACCTAAATTTAAATGCTAAGTAAGTACTAAAAACTTTGACATTTTGATATTAAATTAATTCAGGACTTGCGTAAATTTTAGATTAAGTTTTGTACCTAGCAGCTTTATAACAACCTGATTTTAAGTCCATTATGAATTAGATTTATTCGAATTTTACGTAATATGGGTAGGAGCTCTAAGTGGATCTGTGTGGCAATTATTTTTTTCATGATTAAATAATTTTAAAAGAACTTTTGGTAACTAAGAGTCGGCTCATAATATTTTTCTTAAATATCCGTTTCTTGTACCAAATCTTCTCTCATCACATACCTTAAGAGAACATAATCTTTTTATAAAAAAAGAGGTTAGCCTGCTGTCCTTTGAATCGAGGAAAATCGCCAACATTTCCCTTGTGACCCTATATTCGACAAAATAGTATCCTTCATTCTGGTACAAAACGTAAACGCTGTAATAAAGAGATATCTTACCATGATCAAGCATTATAATATCACTCGTATTATCCTTACTCAACTTTTCTCGTTTTTATAATCTTAGATTTTACTTCGTATCAGGGTGGCAGCATACTGGTTAAATATTTGACGAGCCATCGACTCGAAAGAAGAAGTTCGAATATTTTAGTATAGGCACTTTGTTCAAGAAGAGTATTAGCGATAAAAGTACATTGAATATAATGCGACTGACGACTGACCACGCGTTGGAAGACGTAGCGTGGTCACAGGGCTGGGTAAACCCTCACCAGGTCCTCTTTTGTATTCACATGCATGTCGTATTTATATGTTAAATGGATCTATCTAATGGCTATTACCAAAGTGGTATGATAGCGGGCGCGGATTTGGCATGTAAGTATGTCGTAGAAAAGGTAAATGACAAGTTAGGTTCGACATCTTTAAATAGCACGGTTGCTGTTAGATTAGTTGCCAGGTTTTTACATGGTAGAGACACTTGCTTGGATTTACTATAATAACTATGTTTACTAGACATGTATAATAAATTACTATTTCATTAAAACTTTGTAATTGATATTTTTATTCATTTTGTTTTGATGTAAGGTATAAGTAAGTACCAAAAGTTTACGACCGACGACGACCTTAATTTGGGTGCAGAGTTTTATTGTTTTGCTTCATGCTTCATAATAAATATACCAAAAGATATAAACCGCAAAAGTTTTACTTAGCAAGTGAGATATCAAGATTTAGATAGTATACGTCTAGATAAATTTCAAATTCGGAGCAATCAAGTGACCCTTGATCACAGACCCTTGATAGACTTTATTGAACTGTATGATGTGTGAAGGTTTTGACGAGGGCCCACCTGGGAAATGTATATTTCCATCGCAAAGAGGTAGAACGTCGTACTTCAGTCCAGTTGAGGTTAAGAATGAGAATCGTAGTATATTCATCCTGTAGATCGTAAGGTCAATAACCGACCCCATTACCCCTGGTGTCAGTGGTAGCACTTACACCATAAAGTTCCCAAAGGCTACTGAACTACACTGTATAAAACTTGGTTAAAAAAGAAACATGGATGAACATTAAAACAAAAACTATGTATTAATATCACAACAGTAGTGCCTCAAAGCTTACCCCTTATTCACAAGTTTTCAGCCGTGCATCCAGATAAATTATTATTAATAAATATATTATTATTATTTTAATTTATTATTGTTTTCTATAATTTTACATCATACTTTGATTTTATACCTGTCACATTCTTACTTTAATATCGCGTTGTAATAAGTACTTACCTATTATGAAGCTCAACAAATTAGCTGAACCTACCATCAAAATATCATCTACGTAGTAAAACTCCTTTTTCTGCACCACAACTGACCCGGACCGTTTTACTTTGGGATAATAAGCTGCTTCCACTACATTGTTGTAGGAAAATGTCCTTTGTGACGACATGGGAGGTCGCTACTCAGTAGCAACGTCATGGTATTGATCAAAGTCGGCCGAAATATTTACTAAATTTCAAGACGGGTATTCGGTGACATATTGGCTTTATTATGCGTGTTGTGAGGAGATAAGGGTTGGTATTAGGGCATTGAGAATTTAAATCTTTATACTCGACTGCTTGAGAAGGAGGGCTATGTTTTTGTTATAATTATTTTACAGATTTCTTTTATTACTTATCTATATGAAATTTAATGGTTTTCTTCATTTTGTTTTAGAGGCGAACCAAAATAATTGTATTCTCAGAATTTTGATTCCAAGTACGCGTAACAATGCTGCTGTAGGCTCAAAATACGATTATCCAATAACGTTAAAATTTTCTTCACGCTGTTGAATGCAAATGGATTATCTCTTCATTGGTTTAGTTAAACATCTTGTCAAACCATTGAATTCAAAGGCATTGGACCGTGTCCGCGGTCTGTCTGTGAATATCGTGAGTAAATGAGGTTCAGAGAGGTCTCCATTTGTTTGTTAGACGAGATGTCTAGTAGGGATGGCCTATTTTTTATCGCAGTGTTTTTTACGTCGCGTCTTGTGTTCCTTTATTTTGCGTTCAAGAATATTTCTTTAGATAAATTTAAAAATAAAAAACCTTTATTCAAAATAAGATGCAAAATAATTCTTCGCTGTCAAAGCTAACTAAGCGCGCATTCCGAATCAGACTTTCAGCGCTGTCAGCGATCAGAAAAGCAAAAAAAGTATGAGTTTTGACAGCTGACAGTAATTCGGAACGCGATTACGGGTGCTTTAATCGTTTTCGGCGCGTCTCGGAACGCAGGGTAATAATATAAGAAACGATCCGACCTGTTTTTTTATAGAACGTTTTATGAATTGTCAAGTGAGCAGAGTGAGATTTTTTGTATAAGACAATATTTCGAATCTTGTTCAGGATAATATTTTTACTCATTTAGGCCTACTTTACAGGACGATCAATATAAGCTTTTTCTGACATTTAAGCCAATGTTTTAGTGATTTGTTCGAGTGTCCTGTCCTGCCTGCCCTGCCACCTGTTCGCAGACGCTACAAATAGTGCAGTCGAAATGGCGAAATTCTGGGCCAGAAAGATTTAATTTGTTATCGACACACAAAGGAGAAGTGGTTAATGTTCGATTTGCTAAAGTACAAAAATTTTAGAGTTCTGTTACGTATGATATTATACTAATTATAATTTTATTACGTAGAGGTACAATGTTTTTTTGCTACGACCACCTACGAAATTCGTAAAAACAGTCTGCGTTGCAGTAAAATATTCGATATCGATTTTGATTTCAAAACATCTCTAGCGCAAGTAATGTACAGGTAGAAAGAGGCCAAGTCTCTGTTAGTTTAGGACCTTCACAAAAAGGTTTGCTTTAATTTTCTCTTAACACAACAAGATGGTGTATACCTCTGAGACAGGGATGTTTTCTTTGGTTCTAGTCATCATATAAACATAATCTGAAAATACTGGGCCAATTTTCAGGCAACATAGGGAAACTAATTTGTTTCCTAATTATAGAGCAACCACGCGTTGCTTGATGCTACTACCAAGTATAATCACGCGATGTAGCCCAAAATATAATCTTGATTGTAATTTCCGTTTATTCTCAGCAATACTCCAGGTAAGTTCTTAAATTTTATGTAAATATGAAATATACCTCTAACAAAAATAAGTAAAGTTTTAAAAAAGCAGTAAAATTTTGATGTCGACACGAACGGTTTAATCTTTTTTGGTATCAAGACATTTTTTATTAAACTTTTATGTAAAACTACTTCGACTACTACTTTTGTTTTTTTTCTGTATTGAAATACCTAATTATTCCGAAGAATTTTTCTATTATACAGTGGGCGGGGCACATTGCTCAAAAAAGTTTTGTCCAACAATAGTCTTCTTTCGGTTGAGATAATGTTATAAACCGGTGAAACCTTCCAGGATCACTGAAATTTATGACTCCCTCCTGAACAATAAAAGCAAAAGTTACACAAAAACATACCTGTTATAGCCCAGAGTTCTTTCAAGCACTCCTCCCGTGACCTCTGGATGGCCGACCTCTTCTGCACCTCAGGTCCTGACTCCAGGTATTCGAACAGCAACGCTCCAAGCAGTACGTATATTACCACAAGCACCACCAATCCGATTTGCGAACAGGCAATGCGTACACATCCCCCCGCAAACCGCCGAGCCAGTCCCGGCCTCTCACCATCCAACGACTCTTCCGAAGACATCGCTTCCAAATTCAGAAAACTTCGCCGCCCATTTTGTTTTTTATTTATCCTAACGATTATTATTTTTAAACAAAGAACTTAGTTATCACCGGCCAGTTATTTTATTACTTATTTAAATTTAATTTAGAGAATGGATGTTCTGGTTCAGTGAAGTAGGTCTGAAACAATAGAAAAAGGTAAGGTTGAATAAATTACATATTTTGTTTGATACTGTTAGTAGCGCCTTTCCAAAGCTGTCTGAAGTCACATAATTCAAAGATTTTAGACAGTCCACTTGTAATTTCTTTACGTTCTGCATCAATGTCTTGGGAATCACAAGCAAAAAGTGGGGCTCCTTGATCCCTTTAACATTATTGTCTATTACGAGGTCGGAGGTCAGAGTGCTGACTCGGGTCTTTTTTTTGTACAGGTTAGTGACCCAGTGTCACGCTCCTTTTTACTCTTTGTGAATAAGAATACACCCGTCATTTCTTTTAGATTGCTGAACTCAGACGGTTAATATTCTCTGCTGAAGAGCAACTATAAATCATGTTCATTCTTAAAAATGAGAGCAGTGAAAATTGTTTGTGATTCTTATAATCCAAATCTTAAAAGCTAAAATCTAAGTAAGAAAATATTATACACAAAATCTCAATCTCAAATCTCAGTATATTCTATTCTATTCTCAATTCCCCGAGCAACTTGTAGCGTTGTAGCAAATACTACGCCGTAGCAATGCATTTATTCTCTTTATAAATATTAATAGTGCGTACGAGTGATTCTTCAATAAAATAGTTATTTGGGATTAAGGTTGTTTTTTTATTTATAGTCATGTTGAAAGTTAAAAGATCTATTTTACATTGCTTGCTAAACAATCAGACAAATTCTTTTCAATGTGTTGTTTTTCATTGAGTAATATTAAGTTTCGCTAGCGTACATATCTTTATCAAATACTTATGTACGAACATAAAATTCACTTTATGTATCAAAATAAGAGTATCAAGTACTTGATTCGTCAATTCTGAAATGTTATGGATTGCTGAGATGTTATTTGATATGTAAACCTGCTTAGTCATAAAAATAGATACGTCTAGGCATCGCGAATCGTTCGTTTTCTTTTATTAAGATTGTTAGACATGAATTTATTTTTTTCCGTTGTTCTGAATCTTTTTTTTTTATATCTGGAAGTATTCGAAGTGAACTTTAATCCTTTTTAGAAAACACTGTCATCACGAATGAGCGACCACTTACTCGCAATAATAAGATAATAATGATAATTTGTATACGTCATTTACAAAGTTTGACTACCTTCAAATTCCACAAGACTTTGTTTGTTTTTCTACTTCCATTTTGAGTACTTACCTAAATGCGGTACAAAAGTAAAATTTTACATTTCTGTTTTTATATCACGTACCTATATGAATTTTGAGTTATATTTTCAAGATTACTGACCATCTAATAGATTTTAAAGCTTTATTAATAATAGACTCAAGATGGGAAGCGATTCGCACACAACCAGGTTTATCAAAATTTTGATTTAAAAATAATTGAACCAAACATTTTAGCAATTTACTAATATATAATATATAAATTCCTTCTACCTCTTTTAGTAACTAGTAAATTGAAAAGTCACTGCTTTCACCCCGACGACAGAAAGGGCAGTGAAAAACAGCTTGCTCTGTCGTGGACAGAGTAATTTATGGTGTACAACACAATGTAATCCAGTTTATGTGCCACTGGACTTGTATATTGACCACTACGCTTTAAAAGGTTGACAGTATAAATAATATTGTTACCTAACTTATTGTTTTTTTTATTTTATAAATCCAAACTTCTTAGTTTCTGCTATCGAACACTAAAATAATTTTTGCTCTATCTTTAAAATTGACCGAGTTATAAAGGTTTGAAATTCAAGATTAGATAGAGAGGCACATACCCACTTGTGACATCATTTGCTAGTAAAGCCATATAATCTCCATACAAAAAGTCGTTTTTGAAAGAGGCAGACATATTGAAACTTTAAAAAATCACTGTAAATTCGTTTTTCAACCGATCATGTTTTTTTCTTCGCGAATCGTCTGCCACTAATCTATATTTTAAAAATAATTCATAAAATGTGGTAAATTCATAAAATATGGTGAACAGTCTGATCCCCTATTGTGAACTTGAATCATGCGGAAGCCGTAAACTAAGATATAGATGTACTCAAGAAAATATTTTTAAGTATTTAATTTAAACTCTAAACAGCGATTAGTTCCATAAAAAAAAGTTTGTCGTTTAAATTCCAAATACCTTCAATCTTCCATGTTAATTTTTTTAGTTTAAGTTTTACTTAAGCTGTACTTAAATACATAAGTATAATCATTGAATTTATCTTCTTACGAAGCAACAAAATTTGATTTTACACAACAATTTTAATACTTAATAAAAAAAACATCAACAAAAATGATGTTCGTCTTTTCTTTGTTTTACCATTCAAAGTGTTAAATATTACCCTGCTTCACAAATTAACTAACTTTGGTCAGCTCATTTCTCAGACTATTAAAATGTTGCAAGTCCCTAGTGTACCATCCCTCTTCCTGTCATGGCCAAGATGTCATCTCAAGAAACTTTTAGGGTTTCGCAGACGAGGGATAGACTTACTAATATAATTTGGAAACACTACTGGAGCTCACTTTACACAGCTTTTATGTACCTACCTATCATTCTTATTCATCAACAGCTCATATACGTCCCCACCGAATTAGGGCGATTAGGCCTTAGTCGACCACGCTGGCCCAGTGCGGGTTGGTCGACTTCAAACACACACAACCTTTGAATTTCTTTGCAGGAGTGTACAGGTTTCATTGCTGTTTTCCTTCACCGTAAGAGCGTCGAATAAACGTACATAATATGAATTCGAAATTCGAAAACACATTGGTACGCGGTGGGGACTGAACACGCGTCACGAGGCAGCGGCTCTAGCCACTAGACCACTGACGGCCATTTTTATTAATATAATAATTCTAGTACCCAGTTAATATAATATATCTTATCTAAGTTTTAAGCTATGCCCCGTATAGCTGCATAATTTTATAGGTAAGTTCTGACTATTTTCAAGGTATGTTATCAGTCTTCCGTCAAAGTGTCATAATTTATTAAAAGCATACAAACTTACCTTATTTTACTATAGCATATTTTTTACAATTAGTTGAAGGCTTGTTTAAGCGTTTATTTATATATTTATTCTAATTAGATATGTAATTTTTTTTTTTCTAAACACCACATTAATAAAATAACTACTTAAGTAGCTATTTATTTACTTGCAAGATCACACACAAATCTAAACTTTATACAACTTTTTACAGGAAAGTCAAGTTAGAGATTTTAAGTTTTAATTCAACCACAATCTGACATCACTAAAGATTTTGCCTTTTGCCGGGAAAATCGTATGCCTGTGAACAAAATGTGTCGATTTTCACACTCGAAAACTTGTACACCGCAAGCAGGAGCAACAAAGACCTGCGTTCGTACCGACGATCAAGGTGGCACTAAGGCATAAGGCACTCCAGTGTGTACTGTACAACAACCTCACAACCGTTTTCATATTCCTTTCCTTGCGCAAACCTGCGGGGATGGCTTTTCACGTGGTTAAGTTTCAGTGTTTGCTACCAGAGTCATCTAGCGGGTGATTTTTAAACATTAAAAAGAGCGCCATCTAGAAGTTCATTTTAATTATTTTCTGTACAGCGCCATTTATTTTTGAATACTAGTACTATTTGGTTAAGCTATTGGATGCTAGATGGCGCAAGTTGGAAGAATTGCTGGCAACACTAATTCGGCTGAATACAACGAATGATCTGTGCAACTGTGCAAAAAAGCTGATTCGACGATAAATAAAGTCAAAATCAAGTCGAATTTCTGGAAAATTTGACCACGAATTGACACGCTTGCGTGCTATTTTTATAAGATACTCTAGATTTAATTAAGTTATTAGGCCACTAACTAATTGAACTTACAGATAATATCACTCGGGAAAAAAAAGAAACTCTGCAAAAATGTCGACTATATTGGAGAAAATTTCCGCTATAGAGTCTGAGGTTTGTAGTAGAGGTTATGCCTTTTTAAACTTAATTCAGAAATAATAATCAAAGAAAACCCTTACGAAAAGATGAATTTCCTGCTACTGTAAGTTAATTAATTTTATGATGTCTTCCAGATGGCCCGAACACAAAAAAATAAAGCAACGGCGCTCCACTTAGGTATACTGAAAGCCCGTTTGGCTAAGCTGAGACGTGAACTGATCACTCCGAAGGGTGGCGGCAGTGCTACCGGCGAAGGTCAGAAGCTAAGTTTTTGTTTAGTGTAAGAATAAAATGCAAAATACCTTGAATAAAGAAACAAGTACCTAAAAGAAGTTATAGATTGTGAGCGACAGACACATTACCTACTTGTAATCATTTCAAAAGAAATAGGTACATGATGGACACTTACCTTTAAAACCTTTCAAATATTTGTGTTGTATTGTAGAATAAGCAAATACCTACCTCAGCAGTTACTGATATTCTGAGAATGGCCAAATAACAATATTTTTAATTAATTGTTCTGGAATTACAGATTTTAATAAGTTATTTACTAAGTAATATTTTTATAAACTCCAGGTTTCGATGTTGCAAAGACTGGTGATGCCCGCATCGGTTTCGTTGGATTTCCATCTGTAGGGAAGTCCACTTTGCTATCAACGTTGGCTGGAGTGTACTCTGAGGTTGCAGCCTATGAGTTCACCACACTTACTACTGTCCCGGGATGTATCAAATATAAAGGTGCTAAAATTCAGGTATGTATATGGGAAATCATGTTGAACCAATTTTTCCTTCATGCCTTTTTGTTGGTTTGTTTTTCATACAAAACAAATTTATATTGGAGAACACGGTGTTCTGTGTTCATAAAGTTAGTTTTTGTTTTATATTATCTATTTGTTATATGTTGATACATTTTGGCACCTTGTTTATCTTATATTTGTAAGTTATTTCTAAGGTGGGTATTTTGGTTAATATTATTTTATGACTCACTTCTTGTCTTGCTACCTAGCACAATAAAGTTGTGCTGAATATTTCAGTGATTTCTTTATTATTTCGGGACATAATACTATTCATGATAGATAAGGTAAAGTATCAATTATGATTATGGAAATCTGGTGTCAGTGATTTCTAGTTATTTATCATAAGATATCATCAACAGCTCATATTATATGTCCCCACTGAGGGGCTCGAGCCTACCCTTAATTAGGGCGATTAGTCCTTAGTCTTCACACACTACCTTTGAATTTCTTCGCAGGAATGTGCAGGTTTTATCACGATGTTTTCCATCACCGGAAGAGCGTCGAATAAACGTACATATGAATTTGAAATTCGAAAACACATTGGTACGTGGTGGGGATCGAACCCGCGTCTCCCCGACAGGAGGCAGCAGCCCTAGCCACTAGACCACCGACGCTCCACCAGTATGGAGCCATACTGGTTTGGTTTTATATCATAAGATATACAACCAGTAAATCTTTACGCCTTTTATTTGATGCAAGAGATTTTTAATAAAACTGAAATAATGTAAATAACCATGAAAAGGATCATGCCCATGGATATATGGACCCGCGTCTCATGTTGCATCGAACCTAAACTTGAAAATCATAAAGAATATATTCCATAATATTTTCCATGAAAGTTATTTATCACTCCGAATAAGAGTTTTCTAGATATCATTGTGGACGAAAAATAACCTCAAAAGTAGGTACCTGCTTACACATTGAATCTTCAGTTACATTGTTTTTTTTCTCAAGGGAGAGGCCTTAGTTCAGTGGTGGGCTGTTTTAAACCTGTAGTAGTAATATTCGTAAGAAGAAATAAAAACAAAACGGAGGGGCATTTTTAAATCATTTATTTTTTATTTGTCAGTTTAGTTTGTCATCCAGAATGACTCCGAGATATTTGATAGTGGAGGTATTCTCTAGTTGAAAAAGGAATATCTACAAGTAACATTAAAATATAAAATATGATTAACAAACCATATGCAATGGAACCTGTCGTCCTAACAAGACATCTCTCTCTGGTCGGTCAGGTCTCACTGAAGAAGCGGCAGCGGCCAGCGAACAAGAAACTTGGGTCCTTTCCCGAAATACGTACCGTATTTGTATTGTACGTAAAATAGTAGCTAAAGCGGAGGAACATAGGCTCGACTCAACGCTTTAACACACAATCTACTCACAGTTACAGGCACAAACAATAGTACATTACGACGTTTTTCAACACACTTGCGAGGAAACAGAATAAAAATACTTACAAAGAAAAGATTTGAGAAAAATGGCGCGCGGATTTTTTTTTTGCCGTAGCTGCGTGAAAATGTTGGCAAAGACGCTAAAGCTCATACAGCCAAGTTTTTAAAATACCAAATAAAAGGATTTTTATGATTAAATAACAAATCATTATTAATTTTAGACAAAACTAAATAATGTTTTGTTAATAAACGTTTATTTATTATATTTTAAGTAATAGAGTAGTCTACCCCAAGAAATACATCCAAATTCTAAAACAAATTTACAATAATAGTTCTGCAAAAATACAGTTGGATAGGAAAGGCGAATCATTCCAGATACAAAAAGGTGTACGTCAAGGAGATCCACTTTCCCCGAAACTCTACTCCGCTGTACTGGAGCAGGTATTCCGAAATTTAGAATGGGACGACTATGGGATAAACATTAATGGTACAAAACTGCATCATCTCAGATTTGCCGATGACCTAGTCCTAATAACCCATACACCCACAGAACTACAAGAAATGCTGCAAAATCTAGCGGACCAAAGTGAAAAAGTAGGGTTAACAATGAACGAATCAAAAACTAAAGTCATGACAAATGGACACAAAACCACTATCGCTATTAACGGCAACATCATAGAATTTGTGGATGAATATGAATATCTTGGCCACACCATAGCCACTGCTGACATCATTGACAAGGAAATCACGAAACGAATCGCAAATTCATGGAAACGCTTCTGGTCTCTCAAGGAAGTTATGAAAAACAAGGATATACACTTGAAGGCAAAAAGTAAGGTTTTCAACCATGCCTATCATACGGTTGCGAAACTTGGGCATTAACAAAGAACAATCTTAAAAAGCTTCAAGTTTGCCAAAACAGTATGGAAAGAAGTATTTTACATCTCAAACTGAAAGACAAAGTAAAATTGACTAAAATAAGGAATAAAACAAAAGTAATAGGGATCACCGATACAATAAAAAAGAGGAAATGGAAATGGACAGGACACATTATGATAAGAGAAGGCAGGGATAAATGGACTGAAAGAATAACACCATGGTACCCAAGAGAGGGGAAAAGGAGGAGAGGCAGGCCAATCAGAAGATGGGAGGACGAAATAAAGGAAGTAGCGGGAAAGCAGTGGACAAGAGAAGCACGGGACAGAGTGAAATGGAAGTTCCTGGAAGAGGCTTTTGTCAAGAAAGACAAGCTAGGAGAGAAGTAGAAAAAAAAAACGAAAACAAAAGAAAATTATTTAAATACATTTATTATATTATTGTTAAGTTGCATGAATTGCCCCTAGAAATAAGCTATAAATAAATAAAAAAAAAAAAAAAAAGTAATAGAGTTTATTTATTAAAACATATTTACATAGGTACTGCTTCTATGACAAACCTTTGCCGATAAAAAAAAATGGCAAACCGTGAGTTATAGAAGTCATTAAATTCTGGAAACATTTAGTGACTTTATATAACTAAATTAGTATTCCCTATTCAATTGTTTATTATTAATTTTTGTTTTTATTGTAATAAACATTATCAAGCGTTTAAAAACACGCTCGTGTGTCTTCACCTCTCAACTTCAAAACATTCACTCATCCATCATTCGTTTTTTTCAAATGTCAATGTCAAAAAACATGGCTAACACGTGAGAATTTATTTTGATTCGTTTTCTTACGATATTTAGCGTGTTTACTGAATAAAATATTAGTATAACGATGGCGGACGAGACTGCCTTTGATAAGAAAAAGTCTCATCGAGCCAAAAATTCTTGATTCTTTTACTCAATATGACTATAAAAGTATGAATTAAATTTTGGTATTTATTTCATAGTGATGCATGATACTTTTTGGTACCATTACTGGGCATGATCCTTTTATTGTTTTGTTCCTACTTGCCTAAAATTTTAAAACTCGATATTGCCTTTTTTTAAACTAATTACTTTATAATAATGTAAAAAAACATAATGTATCACATTTTTTTTATTACAGTTGCTAGACTTGCCTGGTATTATTGAGGGTGCAAAGGATGGCAAGGGCCGAGGTCGGCAGGTCATAGCGGTGGCTCGCACCTGCAGCCTGGTGTTCATAGTGCTGGACGTGCTGAAGCCACTGCAGCACAAGAAGCTGCTGGAACACGAGTTGGAGGGCTTCGGACTGCGGTTAAACAAACAACCTCCAAACATACACTTTAGGAAAAAAGATAAGGGTGGCATCAATTTGAATACAACAGTAAGTACATAGTTAGTGGTTTATTAGCTTTTGGTATGATATGATATTTTATCTTTGTCTAAAATAATGCAGCTTTAGTTGCTGTGTAGTAAAATAGGCTATTAAAAGAATTAATGTTAAAAAGCCTTAAAAAACACTTGTTGTTGTGGTAGAGCTCTAGTGTCAAAAACAAGACAGCATTTAAGTTTTTTTAATTTTTACATACGTAATTATAATTATAATGACATAAGAAACGGCAAATGTTGTAGTTCTGATAGTAAAGAAAATCCCACACACTTTTTTTCCTTTTGTCGATAGAAATTGATATTGTTTAACCATTAAGTATACCAATTTAGTTGTCATACTGATTATCATACAATTATATAATGTGCTTGTTTGTCCTTAGGGCCGTCATGATGACATTTTGTAGAGTGAAATTGTCTACATTCTTTTACATTGGAAAATATTTCAAACTTTTGTTCCTTATTTCAGTGTCCGCAATCAGAACTAGATGTGGAGACGGTGAAGACGATCCTGTCCGAGTACAAGATCCACAACGCCGACATCACGCTGCGCTTCGACGCCACCAGCGACGACCTCATCGACGCCATCGAGGGGAACAGGATATACGTGCCTTGTATCTACCTGCTGAACAAGATTGGTGAGTATGATGATTTATGATTTAGGTAGAAGGGATCGGGCAAATTATGTCCCAATGACCACTGCGACCCGAGATGGATCTATTTGTAGTCAGCCCTTCGATGTTAATTAGCCTCCTCCAAACCAACAGTCTTGAAGAAGCTGACGGTCTATAAGGGGCTTAAAGCCTGGGCCTCCTGGGCAATTTTGGGTCCTCCCAGTACCCGGCTTCTCTTATTGACAAGGGCATCGCACTCGCATAGGATGTGAAGTGGAATCTCCTCGTCATCTGCGCAGAATCTACAGTAAAGGTTCTCAGATAGACCCATCCTGTGTATTGGTGAGTATATTAAAGTCTATATAAAATATTACGTTTACAGTTTTACAATTGCAAAGTGATTTTGCTGCCGTCTAAAACAAGTCATGTTGGCTATATATATATTTAGGATTGTTAAAAGTATGGTTACTTTTCGGTCGATTCGTTTTGTTTTTTGATTGATTAGTCAGTTTCATACCTTGGACCATACGTATTGTAACGACTCTCCGGGAGAGAGCCGCCACTTAATAAATTCAAAGGCACTTATAACACAAACACTATTTTATTTAACTACAAAAACTGAACTTTTCCCCAAAATTATTCTCGCCGAAGAAAAATCAATTATTCCTCCATGAGAACACAAAAAATCCTGCCCTAAAATAACGGAACAAGCAAGATCCTTAACAACAACAAAGGTTGACGAGTATTGCTCGTTATTTATCTGAAAGGAACATGTTATTTTACCTAGGGAAGAAAGTCTCTGTCCGTTGACTGAATGCAAAAATACCGCTTCCTTATCAAAAGGGTCATCCTTAATAATAGATGAATTAATGCACGACACACTCGCGCCAGAATCTATTAAAGCTGGAAAAGAAAAATTCTTATAAATAATCTTTATTATGGGCCTAACTTTAACATTATTCAAAGATATAGGCTTGAAATCTATGTCTTCCGTCTGCGACCCTGCCGACGATGTCGCCACTCGTCTCTCGGCCGCCTCGTTCGTGGCGCTTAGGGCAGCCGCCTGGAGTTTCCCGAATTCTGCCGCCGGAAATCTTGTGACTGGTCGAACCTTACCCTCGGTCTTAAGTTGTATTCTCTGCGCACTGGAGTACCAGGAGCAGAAGAAGCCGGTGCATAGCGTGGCCTCTCCACGTTCGCTGCATCTAGATTTCTAACCTGAGGGATACCCGCTGGGAGTACCCCTACCTCTCCCCGTGCAGATGGCGTTCCGTACGCCCACCTGGGCGGTGTGTATAACTGCCGTTCACCCGCAGAGCCGCTTGGTTGAGCCAAATGGGGATCATGCAATGCGCCCATTGGCCGACTGAAATCTTCCAGCCCTAACGGCAGATGCGTTGGTGAAATTGCTTCCTTTGGGCCATAAATCATCATTAATTGGTCAATCATCTTCCTGGGTTCCTTTTTGGTGCCATATATAGAGGCCACCAGTTTATGTTTATAAAAGCCTTCTGTAGTCTTCAGAAATTGATTAATGAATTTCTCGTCTCCAATAATCTTTGCTTTCGTAGCCAACTCCTGAAGGCGATAAAAGTAGGACAGCACGTCTTCTTTATTCTCCTGTTTGGCATGATAAAAGAGTTCCTCGTAGTTGGCCTGAGGTGGGAATTCCTCCTTGAATAATTTCTCCAGCTCTTCATAAGTTTTTGCCTGGGATTCTATCGTTCTGTAGAAAGAAAGGGCCGGCCCTTGCAAGTACGTGCTTATCACCGCCATCACTGTAACGACTCTCCGGGAGAGAGCCGCCACTTAATAAATACAAAGGCACTTATAACACAAACACTATTTTATTAACCTACAAAACTGAACTTGCACTACTGTAATAACATTCAATCGTCCGCACTCGACGGCGGACGGCAGGTGAGAACGTCAAATACCGACGGCCCCAGCCCGTCTGAAGTTTCTATCGTTCTCTTTCTAAACTGAATAGTTAAAAAGAGAACGAATATAATGCAAAAAGAATACTATCGCCAGTATCAAACTACATAGCACTCGGACCAACGAGGCCCGATGCTACAGTATGTAATTTATTTTATAAATGGATTTTAACAACAGTTTTTAAAATATTTAATGACATTAGAAACGGCAAATCCACACTCTTCCTTTTGTTTGAAAAGTTGAAAGCACTACATAATATTAGAACAAGACATTAGATAGTTAAAAATAAAATAGTTTGTTTGGGATTCGCTTTCTTCAACCTTCTTTTTGCTGTACAAAAGATACCAGCGTATTCACACTACCAAAAAATTCCAGACCAAATCAGCATAGAAGAACTGGACGTCATCTACAAGATTCCCCACTGCGTCCCCATCTCGGCCCACCACAAATGGAACTTTGATGACCTGCTGGAGAAGATGTGGGAATACCTCAAGCTCATCCGGATATACACCAAGCCCAAAGGACAGCTGCCCGACTACAACGCGCCCGTGGTGCTGCATGCTGACAGAACGAGTGTCGAGGACTTCTGTAACAAGCTGCATAGGTCGATTGTGAAGGAATTCAAATAGTAAGGATTCTAAGATTACCTAGATTTTTGAGTTTTTTTTTTTCTAAGATTTTATGAGAGCGTCGCGTCGGTGGTCTAGTGGAGGGGTCCGGGAGACGCGGGTTCAATCTCCACAACATACCAATGTTTTACTCGAAACTCTTACGGTGAAGGAAAACATCGTGATGAAACTTGCACACTCCTGCGAAGAAGTTGAAAGGTTGTGTGTGAAGTCGACCAACCCGCACTGGACCAGCGTGGTCGACTAAGGCCTAATCGTCCTAATTCAGAGTAAGCTCGAGCCTCTCGGTGGGGACGTATATGAGCTGTCGATGAAGATTTTATGTCGTGACTTTTTTTATAATTGCTTTGTGGAATAGTTGCTAAGCTAACTAGTATGAGTATTATTTTTCCTAACGGACCTAATCGCTATTTCTATAATTTCTATCAAAATTAACTTAACTTTATTAACTAGATTTTTCTTCCTGCCAAACAGTATGACAATAACTACCTATATGATTTTTCTAATAATATCTATTATAAAAAATACAATGGATATATAGTTATGTCCTTGAATTTAATTTATTTCCAAATTAAATTATATTAAAATACTTTTATTTTTGTAAATCTTACACATAGCATGTTGCGAGGCTTCCCAGTAAGTAGTCAAGGACAAATTGTTTCACAAAATCAATTTAATTAACCTTAAAAAACACAAAATGTTTTAAAAGTTTTCTGATGTTTTTTTTTTATAATTTACTGGAGAAGGCACTTTCAATATTACGAGTAACAGCATCCTGTCTAGTCTTTGGTCTTTGTTTTTTGTTTGGCCAATAAATGACTTTGTTTCTTTAAAACCAATAAAGCTCAAATAAGACCTAACTAACACATCATTCATCTTTAGTGTTATTTTTACTATAGAATCATCAAATCATCCACGGCCCGTTACAGTCCACTGCTGGACTATGAGCCTCCTCCACTTAAGTGTTTGGTTTAGCCATAATCTCCACGCTTGGCAGGCGGGTTGGAGATCGCAGATTAAAAGGTTACTGTATCAGAGAGCGCTGCTGCCCGTTCCCTGTTCAATGTGTAGTTCCTAAGTCGCCTCTTACGACACCCACGGGAAGATTAGGGGTTGGTGACAAAAGTATTCTACTCTGCCGTCACCACACGAGAATACTAGAATACTATAGAATATTGTTAGACTATTGTTTTTTATTCCAGTGCCCTGGTGTGGGGATCGTCAGTGAAGCATCAGCCGCAGAAGGTGGGCATCGAACACATCCTAGCCGACGAAGACGTCGTCCAAATTGTTAAGAAGGTCTAACCTTCAAACAAAACAGTTATCTTACTTCAATCAAAAGAGTTTCATGTTTTTGTTCATTATTGACGTACGTGGGCGAACTAAGATGAACTATTAATAAATTAGTTTATCGAAAAATTATTTATACTTTGAGTAACTTCAAACTCATAAAGCTGATCTGTGTTTAATAATAATAATAATATAAGTTTATTATCAGACCAGAGTCCATAAAAATGTTAGTAACAGTTTTCTTAATAGCTATGTTAGTACAGATGGGCGAGTAAAATTTTAATTAAATGTGGTGGATCCAACCTCACGCCTTAATAGCGTGGAGTTGCAACCACCTCTGCAGCATGGGGGAGTCCCACCTCGCCGCGAACACTCTCAGGAGGGTGTTAGAGCTGCCGTGCAGGCGCGCCAGCAGGGAGGCGCAGCGCTTGCGCATGATGGCCGCGAACCCGTCTGTGCGCTCCTCCGCGAACATTCCCGACGCGCTGCACCTCCACGGCAGCCCCAACAGCGCCCTGAACGCGTTATTATATTGGACGCGTAGGTCGCTGTATGTCCGCTGCTTGTAGTTTACCCCGAAACCCGTTTAAATCGAAAGTCAAATGCCTGGAATGGTCTTTGAAATATTGATAGATATAGAAGAATGACACAGGCCAATATCTACTATAGTTTTTGTAGCATATCACAATTTGTCTTCGCCCACCCGTGTAAAGAAGAGATGCATGTCGATATGTTAGTACTTCGATTTACATGCTTAAAACTCAGTACAGGAAACTACAAAAGAAATATTATTATCTAATTATGTAGGAGATTAGGCTGCACATAACGCAGAAATTCATGTTAGGAAGTGTCTACTTTATATGGGTGTAACGTTAAGGCAGCTTGACAGATTGTATTCTTTGCCTAAAGGGGTTCAGGGACAGTCAGAGTGCTTGACGTCAAGCTGTTGACCGTCACCGGCTCGGGGGATTTTCCGACAACCAATTAAAAAAAAATGTTCATAAAACTTCGATAGATGGCGTTGACGATTCGTGGATCCAAAGAAATCCGGCGAGTCACCCAGAGCCATAAAAGGATTAAAAAACAAACACGCAGCAGTACACCTGGCGCCATCTATCAACTATTATTTTGAGCTGTCAGAAGATCCCTCATTCACACTGATCGATGAAGAACCCAAGTGACAAATTTATCTCCATAACTTTACTATGACATTGCAAGTCCGCGCCTGCTTTATTACCACTTTGGTAGAAATAGCGATTAGGGCAAAAAAATGGCATTGTTGCGTGTCGCGACATAAGTTTGTCTTCATGCTTTCAGTACAGATTTTATTTATTAGGTGTGCCTTTTCTTTTACACTCAGTATAATGTGGTAGCTTTCTTTGATTAATGGAATGACTATTTCATTTCAGCTTTTAAGTATCTGAAAAAGACAACATGAAAACAATTTTTGTCCTTTCTTTTATTAAGATTTTTTAAATGCTCAAAATGGGGTTGTTGTCGTTGATAAAACTAATATGAAATTACCTTTGTACTTTTTTTTACTCTTGTTTTATTTCTGTCAGTGATTTGCATTTAATAATTAAGTTTAACATGTAATAGTTTGCTGTCCTTCATTTATAAAAATCATAATAATAAATGCGACTACCATTACGTTTACATAGCCTTTTCCTGCTTTTTACACACTTTCCTGCTTTTTACACACTTTCCTGCGTGCACCTATTTAATTCAAAATCTAAAATATAATAATCTGAAAAATATTCAGCAGTGCCGAAATGATGTCTGCAAATGCCTTTCACGCAGCTGGCGCGGCGGCGGCGATGAGTAGGACATTAGACCTTTAGATTTGAACGCATTGTCTGATCGTATTCACGACGCATTTGATGAAACATGCTGAAAGTGCCGAATTTCATAGAATGTCATTCGAAACCATTAAACATTTTTTTTTCGTTTATTTTCTGTCCCACTGCTGGGCAAAGGCCTCTCCTCTATCACGCCAGGCATCTCGATAGCAAGCTAATATGGACCAGTCTTTAAGCGTCCGAGTCGTCCCGCCAACGTCTACGAGGTAGACCTTGCCGACGACTATGTTCTGGTAAGTATAAGGCCCGGTTTCCACCAAAGCGGAGAGGAGAGGAGATGTGTTTTTGAATAACCAATCAGATTTCGTTATTTCCACATCTCTCCGGTTAGCCTCAATAACGAAATCTGATTGGTTATTCAAACACATCTCTCCTCTCCGCTTTGGTGGAAACCGCGCCTAAAGTCCGTGACCAATTTTGTCCACCTTTCAAAGAGCATGCGGGCGACATGACGTCCCCGCTCAGTCCCACTTCAGCTTCGCTGTTTTTAAGCCATCAGGCAGGGCCCCGTTTCATGAAGCAACAAGTTACAATTGAATATTCATTGCGTAGCCAATTTGCCTAAACAGTAAGCCCTTATGCTTTTATCTCAATGTCTACGCAATGTACATCAAATTGTACTTGTAATTTTGGGGGCCGTTTCACGAAGCTACAAGTTACAAATTACAAGTACAATTCGACGTACATTGCGTAGACGATTAGAGAAAACGATAAGGGCTTACAGTTTAGCTAGGCGAATTGGCTACGCAATGTGTATCAAATTGTAACTTGTTACTAGTAACTTGTAGCTTCGTGAAACGGCCCCCTTATTACATCCTCTTTGCCCTGTTATGATATTTGATCCAAGGTTATGATTGTTTTTGAGCGTAAGATCGCGTTTTTCTTTTTTTTATTTGATTTTGTACCTACTGTTTGATGGGATATTTTATGTCGGATATCAAACCGTAAAAGTGTTTGATGTAACTGTGCGTCTCGGATGCCCCTAACCGAAATAACAGCTGATTTTGTTTTTTTCTGTTGTTTGTTTGAAATATTGAGGTTATAAAATAATTGATTATTGTGTAGTTATTTAGGAACAAGAATTTCTGAAGTGTGGAAGTCTGTAGGAGTTGAGTGGAAGCAAAATATTTTTGAAACGGGCACCTCGCATACGTAACCATGACAACTTTTGACAAATTAACTGGTTTGCAGGTAAGATTAAGATAAAATCCTTAATGAAAATAGTCTATCATTAATCAAAGGCAGGCATACCTAGGTAACTTTTCTTCAAGATCTTTTGATTTCGATTTAATTGCTTTGCCTAGTCTAGTCTGTCTGCTTTATTTTGATAAAGATAAAAAACTCAACTTTTTATTATTACGAAAACAGTTACTATTACTAGAATTGTAGTTTTGTGCTGCCATCTATTTAGTTCACGAGACATTTTTATTAATGTTATTCCAGCCAACATAGATGTCGCAGTTTCAGTCGGTTTTACTATTTACCGTAAGATAACGCTGTTAACAAAAAGAGTTTTCAGAAAATTCGCGCTTCTCTACATCGAGATGTTCGGGCAATATCTACAGAAACATGCCATTTTCTTGGATTGGAAGTTACTAAACCTGCTATGGAAGTGATTGCGGAACTGGTTTATAAGAAGCTGGCTGTTTATGGCACGGATTTGGAGGCATTTGCTAAGTATGAATGAATCCACGTATGCCTAAATTTAGTTACCATCATATTATTATGAGTACCTATGTACCAACTAAGTTACTTTTGATAATAATTTTGTTTTAATTATTAAAATAGGTACTTATTTATTAGTAATTTATTTTATTTTATCTTTTTTATTTACAGTCGCTTCCTGCCCATGAAAAGATTTTACTTTAGCCGTATTACCTATTTACATAACTTTTGTGTATGTTTTCAGGCATGCTAAGCGGTCAACTATTAATTCCGATGATGTGAAACTTCTAGTACGAAGAAATCCTTCTTTGGTAAGAACTTAATTAAACCAAAACCATGTGGTAACATCGATATTTGCATCGATTTTTTTTTATTGTGTGCAATAAAGAATATATATATATATATATATATACATATATTTAGATAAATACGGATATTTTACATCACTCCTAAACTAAGTAGAACCTATGGGTATCAAACAGCTGAAACACATACATAAGTAGTAGGTAGGTATGTAAGTACTTACTGAGCAGGATTCGAACTGTGCTTCATAGGCAGGCTTATACCAACTAGACTACGGGGACAACAAATTCTAAGTTTCCCCATATACCTCCAGCATAGAAGTAGAGCTAAATAGTACATTAAGTAGCTAGTAGATCTGAAAAAAAAAACTTACTTATATACAACCAAACTTTCGTTAACCTATAACACAAAAAAGTGACAACCTAACTTTTTGCAATATGTAACCAAACCCTTTGTCTTTTATAGACAAATCATTTATTTCAAATCAAGTTAACTTTATTTAAATCTTGTCAAACTTTGGTTATTCCTGAAATAGCCAAAGTAGTTAGGTTAAATATTTTTTTCATAATTGCTTTTCAATTGTGAGATTTTAAACAGTCACGTAGCGGCACTATAGATAATATAGTTTCTTTTGTCTGTGGTTAGCAAAAGGTAAAATCTCAGAGTAATCTCCGCTCCGCGCTTTTTCTGCACTTCAAATATTTTCGGGTAAAATAATAAAAAAAAAAAACTTGAACAGTAATATTGTTCTGAGACGTAAACACGATGACGACAACGTGTAACATGACGTTAGGGCGTTGGTGATCATCAACAGCTCACTTATAACCCGTCAGAAATATCTGCGCACCTCGCTGGAATGCGCTTCCCCGCTTCTCGCCCCATTTTTGCCTATCCAACCGCACCGTACCGTTGTCAACGCAAGCGCCGACGCACGTGTATTATTCTTGCTTTCGTAATAGCATTATTGTTTATTGTTTCTCTATTTTTTCTCTATCGTTTCTCCAGTTTGCATGACGTCATTAAGCCAGGTGCGCAGATATTCCCGACGGGTTGTACGTCCCCACTGAGTGGCTCGAGCCTACTGGTGCCGTGTGACAAATTCCACTTTATTTACCCAAAAAATAGCAATACAATCAAAAATTGTAAAGCAGTCACATTTAACACCAATTTTAATGTAAATCCAATTCTGAATCTTTGAACAGTTTTAACAGGTCGCGTGATGAATGTTTTTATTTATGCAAAATGCATTCCCGACTCCGAACTGACTGATAAAGTGGCAAGAATAATTATTTTTGCATTTTTTTTAATATGCATTAATGCTTCTGTAAGATTCGTCAGCAATATCGATTCAAGAAAAAAATTTTCTAATTCTATTGCAGTTTTATTTATTAAATTCAAGTAAGGGTAAAAAACATGCCTCCCATCAGTTTGTTCTCTTTCAGTGTTTAGAAAATCTAAGCAAATAAGAATTTTATCAACCTCTTCCAAACTCTACTTTCATTAACTTCGATACGAAATTAAAAATGTGCATAACATGAACCATGAAGTACTTAAGTAATTCATTTAAATCTAGCTTGGTTAGAATGTTGTCTAAAGTAAACATTTTGAATTCTTCCAGCTAGCCCACCTAAATTCAATTTTACCAACGACATCTAGCACTGGCCTAAAACGCAGAAAAACTGGCGTTAAACCCCAAGAGACACCAGCTAAAGGCAAAGATGATTCAAACAGAAGTAAAGAAGACTCAGATAACAAAGGAAATACCGAAAAAGAAGAAGAAATTATTCTAGAAGATATGAAAAGATTAGAAGATAAGGACGATGATATTTTAGAGAAGATGATTGTCGATGAGATTGATTTGACTTTTGATTAAATACAATGTTAAGAACAAAAAAAAGAAGATAATAATAGATAATAGACAGATTTGTTTTATGATAAGAATCTACACGTTGTTTAGGATTATAGTTAAACTATGATAGAGAAACGCATTATTTCAAACGAAGGAAGATTTACAAAATTATTGCTCCTATTACATAAACAGTGTTTGGTTTTAACCTACGAGTAAATAACAAAATTGAATAAACCTCAACCATTGATAGAATAAGATGTGCCGCTTTCTTACCCTTCCTAAACGGTGAAAATTCTTCGGTCGGTGTGTTATTATTACACACGAGTCTGGTAAGCTTTGGATACTCAGGTCAGGCCACCCAGTAAGTACTCAGTTGTTATTTTTTCAGTTAATCTAAATCTGCGCGTCATAGAGCTGGTAAAGAGCGTGGAAATGAGCATCGCAGGCGAGCGCAGGTTGACCGCGGCGCCGCCAAAAAACTCGTTATAACCGAACACAATTACCACCGCACAGAGAACTGAGTGGAGGCGACTGTACTAATATAGCATCTAATTCTGTAACTATGCAAAATTTCTGATGGAATATGTTCTTTCCATTCCCATTTTTTGTCGAGTTTAGAGGCTATATGTGAATAAGAAGTGTATCCCAACGTTGAATTGAATTCCTGGTTTCTAGTTTTAGTATACCTACTCATTACCAAACTAGGATCGTTAGATAAGTTTTTTACCTATTTACCTTTTTAGGTCCTTTTAAAAGTAAAAAAAGCAAAAATTAATTTTTAAAACACAAGTATCCATTTAAGTCATTTATTCGAAATAATTAGGTAAGTATCTCAAAAGTGTAAGCCCACTAAGCAAAGCTTATCATAACTAAAAGCTATGCAATAACAAAAGATACATCCACCAAAGACCGAATAACAATGATATTGCGTTTTGTATTATAGCAAACTGATACAATTTAGAAAATTAGGTATTTATCCCTTCTTATAAAAATGCTCCTACCACAAAACTAACATTCTTTTTGCCCAAGTTAATTTCCGTTGTAATGATAAGTAGGTACTAAGTTTTACAATGTTTTTCCCTCTTTTCAATAATTATTTTCTAGTTTGCTATAACTTTATCTATCATTTTAAAAACTGTTTTCGACATGTCCCTCGATAGTTAGGGTATTATTTACTTATTTAATTTCATTATTTTCTTCATCTTCATTTAACTATTCGTTTGTTTTTACCATGCGTTATTTATTTATAACGTTTCAGCCAAGCCCATTTTTTTGCAAACAACTTATCACAATCTTTTGCACCACAGAAACACGGTTTCACCAAAGAACCTCTGTGACGATATATTTCTGATTCCGTCATTTGTTCTTTTTGTTTTTTACAAGGATTGATTCCACATGTACACTTTTTTCTTCTTATATGCATGAGCCATTCGGCAAAGCTTTTGATTTTTAGATCCATCTTCTTCTTTTTATGTTCTATGCATTCACGTTTTCTTCGTTCTTCTACATCGTACTGTTCTCCTGTCACTTTCGCCTTTACAGCTTTACAAATGCAGCAACAACACCCTTCCCCATGAAGCTTTTTGAGTGCTTTTAGATAATCTTTCAAACGATTAGCTGACAATTTGTTCAATTTATGTATCTGGCCATAAACTTCATCTGGATTTACCACATCCAAAGTGCCTGATTTAAGTCTGATTTCAAATAATGGGTTTTCACTGCCATCTGCATGTGGTGGCAAAGAGGTTCCTGGTGGTAAACCAGTAAAAGCAGAAAGGTCTATTGCCCCCGCTGTATTTTCAGCTGGTGGCCTTTTGTTACACCTGCACGTTTCATTATCGTATTCAGCTTGACAAACGTAACAAATCAAGGGATTATATGTTGCATTGTGTGCGATATCACTTTGTCTTATATGTTTGTAGTTGTGTTTTTCTTTTAATAAATCATAGCTGGTGTTATGATTGAAGTATTTTAAAGATTTAGACTTTATTCTCTTAAGATGTTGCTTCGAAGTCTTCAGAATGTTTTTTGATGTAATTCGTATTTCTTTGCGTTTGTCTTTCTTATTGTACGAAACGCGTGTAGCACGAGCAACATAAACTTGATATTTTCGATGTTTAGATTTTTTAGTAAACTGTGCGACACTTTCGTACAAATGCCACACCATTTTTTATTTGTGTTACAATTTGTTTCTTATTCGAACAACTGTTTTTAGATAGGAATGAAATCCTTCAAACTTTTACGATAACAGTTTTTTGATAGGTTAGACAACATGAACTTTGTTTACTTTGATACCTTAAATTTCTTCAAATAATTTAGTAGAATAGTCAGCAGCTCCAAACAGACCGCCTTTCTTCGTAAACAATTATCATCTTATTGAATAATTAAATCGTTGTAATGTTGAAGACTGTGGGACATATATTTTTGATGATGAACGCCAAAAATAAGAGCCGGCTTGTCCGTCATATAGAGTGCAATTGTCATTAGATGTCAATAGTCAATAGACACAGTTACTGTGAAGTCTATAACTAAAAGTTTAAATAAACCTCGCTACAATCAATTATTTACATCGAAGGGAAGATTAGCATTATTATGATAATTGTTTTGTGGTACTTTTACATTTTTAGTTTTGAGTTTAAATTAGTCTGTGTGTTTATAGTCTTACGTCAGTAAGTTTTACCTACTATTTACTCCTCCTCCTCCTCGCGTCGTGTTCCTCATTGCTGAGGGTCGTGAAGTCCTCGTGGAATCAACTTCTTGACGGTATCCCGCCATCTGCACCTGTTCTTGGCATCTTGTAGTGCGACGTGCAATTGGGTGTCCAGAGTTGAACAGACTTGATCTGACCATCTTGTTGGGCTGCGGTGGATCGTTTGCCATCAACCTTGCCTAAATGATGAGTTGTTCAGGATTGTGGCCTTTTCTCCTGGCTATGTGACCGAAAAACTCCAGTATTCTGCATAGACAGATGGTTGAATATCTAATGTCTGATGTACCTCAATTCAACTCTATCGAATTCCCTGTCCTCGGTAGTTAATTACTCCTATAACGACAGTTAGAGTATAATGAGATTTTTGCAATTCAACAGTAGCACATTACGGGGTGCTGTTTGTCAACCCCCTACCCCACGGCTGACCCGTGGGGAGGAGGGGGGAGTTATTAGCTTGCTTCGGTAATGAATTTCACGTAAGCACGGATGTGTTTGTTGATGAATGTTGTCGTAACCTTCTGTTGGGTAGATGACTAGATACGTGTTTATTTGATGCTACAGCTTCCGTGGCCGAGTGGTCGAGCGTTTGACTTTCATTATGGTGGTTGTGGGTTCGAATACTAGTAGGGACAAAATTCTCTTTAATATTTACAGAACGACAAATGTTTTTTTTTGTCGATCTTGCATAGGACTCAAAGTTGCATTCCCTAGGCAATTCGGGCCAGACACATGCGCATTCGCAACAGATGGAATCTGTATGCAAAATGTAATCACATCACACTAATATTACTCGTATAAATATGTGAAAATATATTTGGAACTTTACATGTTTGAACGATTGTTCCGCCTTCACGCTTTTAAATTTAAAAAGAACGAACGAACGAACGAATGAACTGGAGAAAGTTTTACAAATATTATTTTATATTAGACTAGCGCAGCGGTCCGCCTGCGGCTACGCTCGCGTAGTGTAGAATTTTCCCGTGGTAATAAGATATTTCCCGTAAAAAATATCCCATGTGCTAATCCAGGTTACAAACTATCTTCATTCCAAATTTCATCCAAATCCGTTGAGTACTTTAAGCGTGACGGCGGAACAAACATGCAAACATCTAAACATCCAAATATATATGTTTAATTTTATAATATTAGTGTGATGTATATGTATATGTATTGAGTGCGATATGGGATCCCAAAATTCAAAAACCCAAATCACTGTAATTGGACAATCTTCCCAAATAGATAGCACCAACCGTAGACGAAGGTATTCGAAGAACTAAGTTATCTACTTGCATTTAAACTTTGCCTTATAAACCGACGTTAGGACAGATTCTGTTCCACCTTCTCAGCGAGCGGCGCAGGAGTCGTGCATATTCATCGACCCCGTCTGCCAGGACAAGGGTAATTAGAGGTCCCTAATTGATGGCAAGGCGACGAGGCTGGCAACACTGAAAGCTTGGCGACTTCAGATTGGGAGGTATTAGGATAGAACTAGCTTGATTACTGGGGTTAAGAAATTGTTGTATTTTTTCGAACTATTTAGTAGTGGTCAAATCCAAAATCATTAGGTGAGTATTTCCTTTTTTTTAACGGACCTATCGCTATTTTTACCAGGGTAGTAATATAGCGAGCGCTGACTTGAATAAGGTAAGAAATTACCTAAGGTTACATATATAAGTATTGTTGGTACTATTTATTTTCAAAGAGATACAGAAATAAGTACCTAATTCTTTTTATTAATTAAATATTGCAAGAATTGTATTTATACCTATAACATCAAAATTAATTCAGTTCATAAATTTACTTTCTGCTTCAACTTTTACACGCCACGCAAAACGTCCACAACACGTTTTAGAAATTATAATAGTTTTTATTTTTAAACCGTAAGCTGACTATAAAACAATAAACAACTAAAATATCATATCATAAATCATAGTATACACTCTATCCAAGAAATAACAAAGCTCAACAAAGCCGTATATCTAAAACCTCCACAAACTTTCATGCGACCACACAGGCACAAAATTTCTAATAAACCACCTACAAATTTCTATCCAGTAGCACACACAACATCCGTCAAAGTACTCACGACGCCAGATCTGGGCTACCTGCTAGCTACTGGCATGCCAGTGAACTAGCCGGCGAGATAGGCCTGCAGTGCTCATTAAAATATGTAAATCCAGCTCAGACATTACGCAGATAGGTGCTCCTGACTTATTGACTGGATCGGATTAAACTAAATGGGTAAAGCTAGATGTGGTTAGGAACGATGAAGTTGTATTACGTCTGGGAGCCGACTTCATGATGCTCTGGATACTTAGTTTCAATACAGATATTTAATTAATAGATTATGCGCTTAAAATAACTATTTTGATGGGCTTGTGCGAACTTCACTCGAATATCTCATGGCCAGAGATATAACAATACTACTGTTTTGTACGAAGTACGAGATTTGAGTGAAGTTAGCTATAAGCCCATCGAATTATTGTTTTAATCGCAATGCACTTATAGTTAAAATACTAGTGAACAATAAAATTTAGTGTCGTGTAAATTTGTTTTTTACAAAAATGTTTCTAAGTTTTCATTTAGATCGATGTACTTATCTTTCAGCGCGGAACATGAAAACGACGCGGTCACCCATCTGGCCAGATCTGGTGGTTACTTAAAGCTGTGATTAAGGCTTTCCTAATTATCGGGTGCTGACTATCGGTCATTGCTGTTGCATTAATTTATCATCTCAAGTGCAACCCGAACGCAGCAACGCGTCGTCGCGTCGATCGAATTTATTGATCTGATCTAGAAATCGTTCTTTACTTGGCTTATCTAATCGGCAGATTTATTGATCTGCCAAAATGTCCGCGTCTAATATTGCTTATGTAACGACTATTTCGGTACCTTAACTTTTCTTAGCTTTACCATGAAAGTTTTATTTTTCAGCTTGCATAGCGCCGTCCATAAGAAAGCTCGCAGTACCTACCGCGCGCTACTATTTAGTATATCATTACAAATGTCCCCGGCCGTGTGTCCGACTTGCCCGCTACTATACCTTATTAATAAAGAGTATCGAATGCTGGTTTAGTATGGAAGCCACTTTGTTAAAGATATGGAAGAGCGGTTTCGGTTTCAGCGGAAGTCGGATCTGGTGCGTAAATTACCAGTACTACCATACAAATAGTTCTACGACTACACCGGACCGCAAGCGAACCGGACTCTAGACCTGAAGTGGCAAGGCGTCAAGATCGTGCACTCTCCGTACCCTCGCTATCTGGGTATTTCGCTAGACAGAGCCTTAACTTATAAAACGCACTGCAGCAATGTTAAACAATAGATAAGTACAAGAAATAATCTGCTGCGACGATAACATCATCAACTTGGGGGGCAGCCCCGCTTGTTCTCCGTACAACAGGGTTCTCGCTTCCATTTTCCGTGGGTGAATACGCGTGTCCAGTGTGGCACCGATCCACCCACGCTAAGGAAGTTGTTGTGGTCCTAAATGAGACATGCCAAATGATAACGGGCTGCTTAAAACCTTTGCATGCTCTACCCTTTGGCTGGCATAGCTCCTCCAAAAGTAAGTCGAGAAGTATCTTGTACGGTGGAGAAGAATAAACAAGAAGAAGACCCTAGACACCCACTGCACGACTACGTAACTCCCACTGCCCGCCTCAGGAGCCGTCAGAGCTTTTTGAGGTCTACTTCTGGCACTATTGGCGGTCCGAAATCGGCGAGAGAGCAATTGTGGCGCGCAAAATTCCCAGCACCACCAGACTTTATTACGGCTGCGGAATCTCTGCCACCTGGACTTCAACTGCAGTGGTCGACTTAGAAGTCGCTAAATCGCTTGCGTACCCAGGTTGGCCGCTGCAGAGAAAACTTGGCTAGATGTGGTTTCATAGACCAGACGCATAACCAGTATGATTGTGGAGCCCCGTCTCAAAGCATGGAACACCGTTGCTCTTGCCCATTGTCTCCCTCCACCTGTACTAAGGAAGACCTAAATTTGACATCATCCAGCGCCGTAGCTGTGGCAAAGTATACTGGGCCGAGAAAATATGAGTCTTTTTTCATTGATACGAAGAAGAAGACCGGACCGCATTTTCATATTTCAGTCTACGTTCCTTGGGGAAAATTATCCAATTTCATGGGTAGGTTCTTCCGTTAAAATATTGTGCGCTAATTAATTTACACCCTATATAGGTAGATATAGTACTTTGTGCTATAGATAATTCGTTGTTCCAGCCAGATAAAACTAAAAGCCATCTCCACACTCCCGCGCAGGTTTGTTACAAATCCAACTTTAGCGAACTATTGTTTTGTTCCTGTCGTCAAGTCATTACGTACATTTAGCTCATCAGTTAAGTATACAACCGTAGCACTCTATTCCCTAATAATAAAGTTCGTTTTCAAATACAAACGCATGCTAAAAGTTGAAATACTGTCTGTTCATCCAGCTCATTACCTGCCACATCACTCGCTTAACTCCTCCATTTCCGATCTACCGATATTCAAATTTCAACCCTAATGATCCAGGAGAAATGTTAATAAAATGTTAATGCAGCGAAAGCGGGGACAAGACAGCAATAAGTGACAGATTTGCTTGACAGACAGGGCTCGTTTGTAGCGTATGAATAAGTCACGGATTGGTTTTTTGTTGGTCTGCATAATCAGGATTTCTATTTTGTTTAGTTAGCTTAGACTTGTTTTTTTAAATGTAGTTGATAGTGTGGGAAAGGGAGAGTGCGTTACTATGATACAAGCAATATATCCACTCAAGTCCGCGCCCGCTATATTACCACCACTCTGGTATAAATAGCGATTTTTTTTCTTCCTAACTAATGGCGACACATCTTATATAGACATAATTTCGCCAGTGTCAAGTGATATTTGTAGGTTTAAGATATATCGTTGGATGATTGTTCGGTGAATTGTATTGTCAAAATTAATAAACAAGGCATTTTTTTTATAAATACGTTAATGTAAACAAAGTGAAACCTCCGTAGCCGAGCGTAAGCAATCATCTTTCATTCAGGAGGTTCTGGGTTTGAATCCCGGTGGGGACACTGTCACACAGAATCTCTTTATAAGACTTTCCCGTTTTTGGTTAGAACATTGCAGACTGAATCACCCGATTGCCCGTAAAGAAAGATGATTCCGTGCTTTGGAAGGCACGTTAAGCCTATACTACCTTACTACTATCTACAGAAGCAGTCGGTATACAAGCCATTTCAGTGGCCTTTGGGAGCTCTATGACATTGACACCAGGACATTTATGAGACAAAAAAGCGAAGAGCAAAAGCGAAAGTTTAAAATTATATATTGACACCAGGGTTTGTGAGGTCGGTTCAACAACCCACATATTGACACCAGGGTTTGTGAGGTCGGTTCAACAACCCACATATTGACACCAGGGTTTGTGAGGTCGGTTCAACAACCCACACGATAAAGAAGATTAATCTTTTGAAGATTATTTTTCTAAGTAACTTAATCTTTCAAAACTTAATGTAAGTTCATTAAAAATAAATGCCTTACCTTGTTTTGTTATCTAAATGGACCTGTACAATATTCCCATGAATTCTTACTTTCGCAACGTGTATCGCTAAAACAATGCCGGTCTAAAGAGGCTAATTAACGATAGTTCCCTTAATGAATCCGAGAACAGATAAGTGTAATAAGTGGAGTTGCCTCATGGTTTGAATTCGTACAAATTGTTTTTATTTCAGACTGTAGTGAGGGTGTTGTTTGTGACTGACGTATTAAAAAGACGATTATAATTGACTTCTAATATTATAAATGTAAAAATATATTTGGATGTTTGTTCCGCTTTCACGCCTTAACTACTATACGGATTTGGATGAAATTTGGAATGGAGATAGTTTGTACCCTAGATTAACACATAGGATAACTTTTACGGGGGAAAATCTTGCATAATGTGAGCGTAGCTGCGGGCGAACAGCTAGTAATAAATGTCAACTACTGATATTTTTGTGAACAAACAAGGTGTAAATAAATTAGCAGACACTATTTTAAAGAATCAACCTACCCATGAAACTGAACAACTTTCCCCAAGAAACATAAGCTGTTGGACGACAAAAAAAAGTTGTCCCTTTCATACAAAACTAATCAATTTATTATGGAAGATGCCTATTTTTTTCGTCCGACAGCCTATGTTTCTTGAGAAAAGTTATTCAGTTTCATGGGTAGGTTGATCCTTTAAAATAGTGTTGGCTAATTTATTTACACCTTATAAACACATTAGATCTGGCAACACTATTAATAAGGTTGGATTTGAATCGAATCCCACGCAATAACAGCGGTCGGGCTCTGATATTCACGATCTGAATTATTCATTATAATCAATGCATTTGCCGAAGGGTTAGCTCCGTGGATAAGACATAATTACTAATTAGGAGATCTTTTGCTTCATTAGGAGCGGGTTGGCTAATATAACCTAAAAAAGGTAAAGTGGCTAAAATGCTTCTTGAAAAAAACAAATGTGTGATTTCTCAGTCATATTTAGGTATTCAGTAGATAAACATAATAATTCAAGGCAATATAATAGTAAGTCAGAAACAAGTTTTTTTTTTAACATATGATTATTTTATGACAAAGTAAATAAATCTGTGAGAAGACTTTTTAATCATGAATTCTCAAAGATTTTAATTTCTTCAACACAGTTTCTACTCACCAGCATTTTTTAATTTCCTTTCTCATCTTTATTCAGATCCTTAGCAAACAATCAAACCAATATTGTGGAAAAAGTATTAGTCTATGTAATAGTATTTTAAAATAAACGCTTCTAATTCTCTGTCAAAGAAATATTGGAATTGGAGAGTTCTATTTCTTTCACTTTTTATAGCTTCTTTAAAAACATAAATATCATAAGAAAATGGGACTTTTCCACGCACATAACTCCACGATATTGCCTGCGTTTATCCCAGTTTAAGTTAAGTAAGTAAATGTTTAAGGAAAGTAATACTATGTTATAAGTTGCAATTAGATAGGAACCAGTGTAGTCCAGTTATTAAGTTACTTTCTATTTAGATTAGCAGGCTTTAAATTTATGCAGGCCTTACTAAGTGCATGGACACAATCTTTCCTGTAGGAATGTAAATGAGCACATTATAGATACGGATTCAATTTTATTTCAAAATTAATCCCTGGTTAATTTTTCTAATTGACTATGTATCAACATCAACGGCCCGTTACAGTCTACTCTACTGCTGGACTATGAGCCTCCTCCACTTAAGTGGAGGGTTTTGCCATAATCTCCACGCTTGGCAGGCGGGTTGGAGATCGCAAATTAAAAAGTTACTGTATCAAAGAGCGCTGCTGCCTGTTCCCTGTTCAATGTGTAGTCCCTAAGTCGCCTCTTACGACACCCACGGGAAGAGTAGGGGTTGGAGACAAATGTATTCTACTCGGCCGTCACCACACGGCAAATGACGACTATGTATAAATGGTACAATTTATATAAGAGTCATTAAAGTATGACAAGAGAAATATAAAGTGATGATTAGGTGTCCAAAAACTGAGTCCGTGTGATGTAAATAATCATTTATTTTTACTACGATCTATAATCTACCTATATATGATTGCAAAAATAGCTTATTAAAACTTTTAGTAGAAGAAACCTGTACATTAAGTAAATTATTTTTACATTAATCTTTCCGTAAAACCATTAAATCAAGGTTTAAACTATCCCTAGAGAAGAAAAGACAGAACTTCGTAAATTCTCATTTGTTTTGATATGTTTTTCCCTTTTTGTGGAATGAACCAGTAAATAACCATCAGAGGATCGCGTGGAGTCAAACCTGAGCCTGGACGATCAATCGAGCACTCCGCGACGACTGCGATTGACATATGGTTTCATACTTAATTATTTACAAAACAGTGAAAAAGTACAACGTCGACTCGGTTCATGTGGTAGAGTTGGTGGATGGTAGCGCAGGTTCGATTTTTAGTCAGGGACATGTGTAAAGAATGTGTTAATTTGTGTGTAATTAGCTTTAAAAAAACATACGTGCCCACTGGAAGGCGCGAATGTATCCTGAATAAGGATAATCAGACCTTAGCCAATCATTAGATCACCGAAAAAACACATTACCTTCCTTTGCGTCGTCGCGCGCAGTCGGGTAATAACGTAGTAACATAAATGAATTCGATATTCAAAATACCGTGGTAGAGTTTGAACTAGCTGCGCCTCTCAAATGGGATCACTGACCAAGTCACTCGTTTTTATGTCTGTGGCGATGTGCAAACCGCACCATGCCAAAGGAAAAAAAAAGTCACTGACGCTCAATTTTTTTTATTGTTCAATTCCTAAAATTTTTTGTTTCTGTTTGTGATGTCATAAATTGTTTGTGGTTGGAAAAGTTGTATGAGCATCATGGATAAATCGAAAGATTCAACGAACACAATAATGTTGCTTGACAAGGCGTCTCTTTTAACATGCTATAAAGCGCGGAAAGATTTGTAGTAATGAAACCATCACATTTATTTCCGAATACCTCAGTAGACTGAGTGAAGCTACCTCACCGGTAAACATGATGGCTTCACAAATGAATAATAGTTATTTTATTTTTCGATTGCGCGCCGCGGTCTGGCCGGCTGTCCAAGAATTAATAACGTCCGCATACGACCAAACCGCGACAATCTGCGCTCTTTTTGACCATCCACTAAATTTTTTCATTTTTTTTCTATTCAGCGCGCTGCAATAGTTTTTTGCGGCCGATGACCGTTGTCCCCTTTTTTTATTATTGTTATCGAGTTTTTAATGGGGAGCTGGACCGTGCTTTGATAGAGTTCGAGGATTGGTTCTTTGACGGGCTAGTATAGTTTGGCTTCGTGTTTGGGATTCCGATTTTTTGTCTATGAGGTTTATCGTTGATATTTTGTGATCGTGTCATAGAATCTGGCTTAATTCCCGATTTTATTTTCTATGTTTTGTGTATGCAGAAAAACAAGCTACTTCCATCAAAGATATAGATAGAAAGAAAGAAGCGATCGTCTTTTGTTCTTCTGAGACTTCCATGTTGTCTATGCCTAAGTATGTCTATGTCAATAATCACTGACAAACAAATCATACCCTAACATAATGTTAGTGTAGTGAACAACCACGAAAATCTTAAAACATAAATCATACCCTATTCATTCCATTTTAGGAGATAGATTTTCAAGAATCCATTCTCGGGAGATCGCCTACAACTCTGGACTCCTGAAAGATTAAAAAAAAAAACTCGATGGCCTTTCTTGAATTATCCGTTAGGCTGTTGTTGTTGTGTCCCAACTAGTTTTAAGTAGACCGGGTATTGTTTACTAATCTACCTAATAGAGTTGGTTCGAGCCTTTCGGTGGGGAGGTATATGCTGCATTATATGCTGTTAAGATGATGACTTCTTTTTTTCCTTGGTATTTAATCATCAACAGCTCATATACGTCCCCACTGAGAGGCTCGAGCCTACCCTGAATTTGGGCGATTAGGCTTTAGTCATCCACGCTGGCCAAGTGCGGGTTGGTCGACTTCACACACAACCTTTGAATTTATTCGCAGGAGTGTCCAGGTTTCATCACGATGTTTTCCTTTACCGTAAGAGCGTCGAATAAACGTACACACGAAAACACATTGGTACGTGATGGGAATCGAACCCGCGTCTCTCGGACGGGAGGCAGTGGCTCTAGCCACTAGACCACCGATGCTCTATTATTGGTAGTAATATAAATAGATATGATGAGATTATACTTCCGTCATTCAAAATCGTCTTTATTTCGGTCGATGTATCAGATTGGTTAATGTGTAAAAGCATCAGCAACTGGAAATATACTCTTCGCGGTTGGTTGAAAGGTGGTAATCGATTGTAACAGCATCAGCACGCGATGCGTTTCCAATGTTTGTCATTTAGTGGCTTTTTACGAGGTGAAGCGATTAATTTCTCAGATCAAGTGTGAATATAAATATTCGTATTTTGTGAATATTTTACTACTGTTAAGAGCATCGGTGGTGTTGTGGCTAGGCCCGCTGCCCTCCATCCGGGAGGCCCCGCGGCTGGAACCTCAGTCATCAAAATCAACGGCCCGTTACAGTCCACTGCTGGACTATGAGCCTCCTCCACTTAAGTGGAGGGTTTTGCCATAATCTCCACGCTTGGCAGGCGGGTTGGAGATCGCGGATTAAAAGGTTACTGTATCAGAGAGCGCTGCTGCCCATTCCCTGTTCAATGTGTAGTCCCTAAGTCGCCTCTTACGACACCCACGAGAAGAGTAGGGGCTGGTGACAAATGTGTTCTACTCTGCCGTCACCACACGGCAGTACAGCTACAGTACCACCAAAACATATTTTTGAATTTCGAATTCACATTACGTAAAAAATCTCAAAAGTTGTGTGAGACACTTGTCGATGACTGAGAATGAAATTGCGCGGTTGATTGGCTTTTTCTTTCACTATAATTCAGGCGCCTATAACCTAATTTCTTATTCACTTAACAATACAATACAAATATTTTATATTAACACCAAAAAACAAATTCACAAACAAGAACACAAAATAATACAAAAATTTAGTCAACACACACAATCCGGACCTTACCTTAGGCTATATTATTATATCAACTTTTGTAATCTCTACCTTCCTATGTCTAAGTTTTGTCTAAGTTTTGCTTAAAAGAAAACTCCAATCGTCTTAGTTGACAAATTTGTTTAAAGAAAATAAATAATTTTATATTTTTCAACTTATGGGTAAGAAAACTAAGGAAAAAATTATGACAGAAAATTATAACAATAAAAAAGCGCGCACGTCATGTTTTTTTTCTTAGATATTAAAATATAATTCTTCTGCTTCTAATATTTCATATTGTATGCAATATACTGATGATACTGCCTCGAGATAATGAATACAGTCCGACTGATGATTTTGAAATATTTGGACATCTGATAACTGGAATTGGCTTCAGACAATGGCGGTGACTAATTTGGCATATGAAAGTTTTGATTTCAGCGTCGGATTCCAATTTATAGCTATCATATTGGAATATGTTGGATGTCGTCAGATTATTATAACGTAATCAACTCGAAAATATTCTGTTTCAGTTACAATTTTATTTATAAAGAAGAAATTATATGGTGTACGTACGTACCTATTACCTTACTTTTTTTAAAGCTATAAGGTAGTCATCCAAAGGTGAGAAAAGAAAATCGTTTTAAGAAAAAAAAATCCCACTTTTTTTATTGCATTGTAATTAATTTACAATTATTTAAAATTTTATTTTTTTGATATAATATATTAATGCCCTATGCGACTTACTAATTGCCGAAATTGCTTATGGACTAGGTTTGCAAGATACTGTACAGAACGAAATCTCAAGCAAACTTTCTCTATGGCCAAGTTTATAGAACTAATAATTGTAAATTGTATATTTTTTTTTATTAATCTTTTTAAGTGCACGTGTGTGTGTACTTTAGTAAAATAACGTCTATTTCATAACTCTAAGGCTTATAACAACAATGCAATCAAAATCTTATTTTAAATACAAACTAGCCAGTAAGTTGATGATACTCGTAAGACTAGACTCGACGTAAGAGGAATCAATTGAGGCGGTCCCGTTGCGTTGGCCACTTGGTTCATTTGGTTCATTACCGTGCAATTAAAGCCACGATAAGGCGCCGTCATTACGTATGCTAATCGCGCTCATTCGCGCGATAGCGGCCGGTCACCCCGCCTTGACGCTTTATCAGTGCGCCGCCGGCGCATTGCGAGGTGGCCCCGGAACTAACTAAGGTACACAAGTAATAATAGAGACTATCAATTCATATCTTCATCAATAAACAGCCGGAATAATTCATTGCTGGAGAAAAACCTCCTCAATAGCCTGCATGACAATTGGTCCTATGTTGCCTGCATCCAGTGACCTCTCGGGACCTTCACCAAATCGTCAATTCACCTTGTGGGAGTCCATACACTCTGAATCTTCTAATACGTGGCCGTGACTTGAGAACATTTCTACCTCAATCGTCAGTTCCACTAGCAAAGTGGCTTGCACGCTGACACCTAAGTTTTGCAATTCTTGGGTAACTTCATTTTGCTCAAAGCTCGGTCTAGATCTCATAAAAAGCAGATGAATTGATTTTTTTGTAGTTCAGAAAGCAACTTGAAGCCTTGTTTGTCGATAACAAAGCATATTTATATAGATACAGATCGAGAGCGTCGTCGATGGTCTAGTGGCTAGGGCCGCAGCCTCCCGTTCTGGAGATGCGGATTCAATCCCCATCACGTACAAATGTGTTTTCGAATTTTGAATTCATATTACGTTTTTTCGACGCTCTTGCGGTGAAGGAAAACATCGTGATGAAACCTGCTCACTCCTGCGAAGAAATTCAAAGGTTGCGTGTGAAGTCAACCAACCCGCACTGGGCCAGCGTGGTCGACTAAGGCCTAATCGCCCTAATTCAGAGTAGGTTTAGGCCCTTCGTTAGAGACGTATATGAGCTGTTGATAATATATTTATAGCATCAGTCAAAATTTCATGTTGTTCACTCACATACATTAAAACTCTTGTGATTTCACTGCTCTAGTTTTTCTTAGAAAATACGAAATGGAACGCAGAGTGCATTTGCAGTAATGATAATCTCAGAATGGGCGCGGAATGCAGCTACTTACCTACCATTACAATTAGCATCGAATTAAAATAATGTGCGCACTTAGTAACTGGACTATTGGTGGTAGGATTTTGCATATTCAAGAATTTGCTATTTTAATTTACAATTATTGTTTCCTGTTTTAGTAAAAAGAAAAAACTTTTTTGTCAAGATTGAGAAATTTGATAAGACGTTGCTAAAAATCTGAAAAAGAAAATGGCTATAACGAAATGTTACCTGGAAGAAATTGCACTTAAAAAATCACCTGTTTAATATCGGGTATTTTCCTATTCCGGAATTTATTCTTATCTTAAACCCAAGTCCTTAAAACACAATATTCAAAACATCAATTTCTTAGGGCCAAAGAAAATCGTCAAAAATTCTTCTCATTATACTATTTTATACATATTTATTATTTAGGTCTGTTATTATATAGTAATATTTTAATGAAAGAAAGTAAAATAATAAAAAAAAATCAATCTTAGATAGCATTTGAACCATTATCTCCTCGAGGTGCATTCTTCCAACTTATGCTATCATGCTCTTAGAAAGGTCGGCATTTATCATGCGCAGAGTGCATTACATTTTGTTTATTTCGCTTGATGTTTCGCTTAATAACAAAATTATTTATTGAATAATTTTCCCATAATTCCTTGAATGTCCCACTGCCATGTGCCACTGCTGGGCAAGTCCTACATCACGGCAGGCGCCGTCCAATGTTAATGGATTTAATTTGTATACAGCGTTCTAATTGCGCGGGCGCAGGCCACTTATCATAATGTCTCGCAAATCACCAGCGGGGAGGATAAATCTACTGCCGATAGATGGCGTAGGGCTGTTGGTGTTCTTGATAGAAAGTAACACCTTTTTACAGACCCTTATACAGTGAAATTGATTTATGACTATAGCCTTACTTATTTGACCTTGCGATTGCCTGGAAAATGTTGCTACCGTAGAAACAAGACAGCAATAAAATTATGTTCCACTTTATACTTTTTATAGAACAAAATAAAAAAAAATTGCCGTATGGTTCCCGGTTATCGTTCTTGAAGTATCAAATCACCCAAGAGTCTTCAACAGGAAATAAATAAGTACGTAATTACCTACCTAGGCACATAATTAATAAAGTATGCCTACGCTTTCAACCTGTCACTTTGGTGCAGTAAGAAACACCATGTTCGGCATTCTTTACTTGCGTCCGTGATAAATTTATAATACAGCCAATGCCTGTCTCTCACTGTGCACACCCCAAGAGCTCACTCTTCATACAAGAATAATTTTAGTGCGAAAACTTTATTAGTAAAGCGCATTCACGTTTGCTACGTATCTTATCGTGTTGATAATCGTGTCGTAGGTATATCGTAGCCGTGTCGTAGGCATGTCGTAGTTGTCGCGTAGCCGCGTCGTTGTAGCCATTTCGTAGTCGTATCTTAGCCGTGACGTAGCCATGTCGTAGCTGTGTCGTAGCCATGTCGCCGCCGTGTCGTAGCCGTGTCGTAGTCGTGCCGTAGACGTGACGTAGCCATGTCGTAGCTGTGTCGTAGCCATGTCGCAGCCGTATCGTAGTCGTGCCGTAGACGTGATGTAGCCGTATCGTAGCTGTGTCATAGCCGTGTCATAATCGTGTCGTAGCCATATCGTAGTCAGGTCGAAGCCCTGTCATAGACGCCACCTTAGCAAAAAGGCAGTATTTTCACTCAAAAAAGAATATAATAGCATTGTATTGAAATTAGGGTAAAAGAGAAGTCAGGGAAATACTGGGAAAAATTTTTGCGTAACTTAGAGAAAGTTGTTACTACGTTGTTGAAAAGAACTGTGAAATTCTAATTTGTACTTGTACTTCGTAGATTTTCCATGTAAAATTATACCTAGTCTACCCAGATTCTCTAGCTACCATGTTCAAACAATGCTTTAGTCATTACACTTCACCGTGGTTCACTGGCTCAGATGGCCTTCGTAGGAAACTATAATGATCTACTAAAGATAGACAAGGTTATGTCATAGTTTGCATGAACCTTTATATTTTGATGTCTGATTTAATAAAATCACACGCCTTAGGTACACCCCGCAACTGAAAGCGTTTAGAAAAGTTGTAGATACCATGAAATAGGATATTTATTATTTACCTCGTGCTTATAAGAAAGCAAAAGATACTTGTCATATTTTAAGTTAGCGCTCATTGCGTGACCTGTTTTTTTGTTTATTTTTTTTAATCATTATTTTGAGCGCGTATTTTTGTTTCATCAGTACTAATCAACGAATGTACTACTGAAAGTGCTATAATTATAGGTATATGCTATTAAATAATAATGAAATAATAATTTATTTGTTCAAAAAGGTTTACAAAAGATAGTGCACTAGTCCTTGCACTAAGATATCTTGTATTGCAAGGGCTAGTTCCTTTCATGATGTTCTTACATTCCAGACTAAAGAATAACAACAGTGCTGTCCATATTTAAACCTTAAATACAAATAGGCCAATATAAATTATATGTGTATGATTATACTATTATTTATTTTTACTGCACACAAGAAACTCACAGAAAAATGACAGTGCAAAAATAATAGTACACACATGGGCTGCTTATTACTAAAAAAACAATTTCTTCCAGGCAATGTTAATCACGCTGAACGAGAAGAATAGCTTGCAGCCCTGCAAAAGGCAGTCAAGTTCAAAAATGGAACAGCACGCGAATTTCTAGCATAAATCCAGTCGACGTCACATCGTCGCACGCGCTGCCGTTTGAACGTCATGCTGGCACTACTTTAGCACCAACATATTCGACATTTAGCGTACATTGACGGCTTATTACCATTGCTGCTGGACAACTGAAGAACAAACTACGCAATGCTATGGAACATTTTACATAAATTAGTGCGCTAAGTATTGGATCTAGCTCGCCTTATTGGTTTATTAGATACAAACACGAAATTATCGCAATCCTTGCTAGCAAAATTAATATCGACTTTGGTTATTAATTATTATTTAATACATGATTTATAGGTATAATGTTCTGACTTCCTAGTTGCAGTTATTTTTTATGTTGTCTTCAACATGTACTATTAATAATATACAATATCTTGTATGAAATAATTCAGTGATTTGTATTATTTTAGTTATAGAGCCCTGTTTACAATCTCGGTCGAGAAAACTAAACAAAACAGAATGTTTATTTTTTCATATTTGACAGGTTCGATTTCCAACTCTAGCTGGTAAAATTTTCAAGTCTTGAATTTTGTTTAAATTATTCTTAAAATAAAAACGAAGTCTTTTTATAGTAAAAATAATTTATTGCCAATCCTATTTAATCACTTATTTCCTATTAAATTACTTTCCGTTCAAGTGGCAAAGACATGAGTCAAACGAGAAAAGTTACTATCTATCACACGTTGATCTCTGATACTACACAGGTAGTGTCCTATATTCATCTAAGCAATGCGTTGCTGCACAAAACACCTATAAGGTCCAGACAGGCTGCACTGAGACTGAAATCTATGCCTACGGAGAGGGTAGACCGAAAATTATTGGGGGTGAGGGGGTCAGCCCACCCCAGGGGGAAGGGAGTAGTGCGTGCAGAGACGGAGTTAGTAACGTCAAGGGGGTGGTAGTGCAGCTACGTGATTAGTGAAGAAACTAGTATTTTTCCATAATGATTTAGGACATCCCGTGATGTTTCCAGCATTCTTCAACTACGTCATCGTGTTAAAGCTCATTAGATTTTTAAATGGTCTTTTTTACAAAACCGTACTTTTGGATACATACTAATTCAAAACGAAAAGCAGACCTAAGACATTACCGACCAATTAAATACGCTGTTGGACAAAGGCGTCCCCCACGGAACAGAATAAAATAATAGTATTAGCGTAATCACGTCTACAACAACGGCTCTTTGGGACTAGCGGCTTCCCACGGCACGATTGGTTAAAATAAAAAAATATGTATTAATAAGTGATTTTCCAGAACATTCACCAGAAAATATCGAGGTTGTTCACGGAGGAGATGGTGCGACGAATTAGAAGCCAACAGATGACAAGAGATGGCCTAAGATAAGACAAAAATGAATAGAAGAAGAGAAGGCCTTTGCCTTGTGATGGGACATCAGAGGCTAAATCTAAATTTAAATGTGCTCTGGTGATGGTTCAAGGGGCCCGGGGTATGCAAGTGTAGGACCATTCACGTTGGAAACTTATAGGGGAGGCCTATGTTAATCAGTGGACGTTCCGGCTGAGATAATATGATGATCAAATGTGATTTCAAGCTCACACTGTTACGAGGGGGCTTAAGATTCTCAACATCCCTAACTCCGCCCCTGTCTAGGGGCCGTCGCCGGCTGATATGTGACCGGAGAGTCTTGTTCAACAAACGATGACGATGATTTAAGCTAGGCCGTTTTAAGTGTATTACGGAGGTAGAAGTCGGCTTTTGGGCTTAGGCATAGATTTGAGAGTCGGCCATTATGGCGGAGCTGCCTTCCCGATTTATGTCTGCCTGTCCGCCTGTCCATTTGACGCAGACTGATATTGCTTAGCAGTCTTCATTTTAGTGGGAATTTGTATTGGCGTGCGCGGTATTGCATTGGATAAACGTTGGAATTGTACTGGGACCTTGGAAATGTTTAGCTGAGACATGTGAGTATTTTTATTTGCACCAGGTCATCATCATCATCAACAGCTCACATATTACGTCCCCACCGAGTGGCTCAAACTTTTCCAGAATTAGGGTGGTTAGTGCGGTTGGTCTAAATAACACAAACTTTGAATTCCAGGAAATTGGGTCCAGAACCAGGAAGATAGGTTTCCTCACGACGTTTTCCTTCACCATAAGAGTGACGAAATTCGAAAACACATTGGTACGTGGTGGGGATCGAACCCGCCCGCGTCTTGCACGGAAATCAGCCGCTACTACACTACCGAAGCTCTTTTATTCACTCACACCAACGAATTATCTATAGTCATGAAACGTAACTACGCTTCAAACTTGACCCCACCAAATGAATACCAAAGAAGCCGGGGAAAAAAAAAACTATACCATACATACCACATTCGAATACGCGGTACAATGATGTTTATATGACTTGGTTTCTAAGAACGTCGAAAGTAAGCTTCAATGTACAGCAGCGACACCATCTGCCTGTCTGTTGTCGTCGTCGTCTGTCAAAATTAATTGTGCGAGTTAGGTGCTATGTTTTAGCGGGCTTCGCTAGGCGGTTACTCTTCTTGACTATTGTTGTTCGTTGACTCACACTCATCATACTGTTTCAAAATTCGCTAACACAGACCTCAGATCATAAGCGACTCCAACCGTTACACTAACGACATACCTCGATTCTAAACAAGAAAATTTAATAACTATCAATATATTATTACTTAATAAGTATCAATAAATTCTAAATTATTAACTAGGTACATTTCCCATAGCATTAAAATATGTTAATACCAACTCAATCCTTTCCCATAAATCATAACACGGTAACTGCTAATCCGATATTGGTTTTTTCTCGAGCTAATCTTGTATTCAAATTTTAATTATATCATTCTGGCGTTTGAATAAAAACGAATTAATTTAGACCCGCCGCCGGTGAATAATAATGTGTTCGGATGAGCTGACTCCGGTATTACTCCAGGGCGGTTGTCACACTGAAAACGCATTGACTACTACTGAAATCGTTAATTGCATACGTTAATCGTTAAAAGTCGTTAATTCTAAGTGTGAACAGTTTCGATGAATCTTTGGCCGTATACCAAATTATACGCACATTAAAGAATTCAGTAAATTGCTTAGAACATCGAAGGGGTTTCTTCTACATTAAACAGTAAAAAGAGAGATATTTTTTGTTACAAGTTATACAGACAGGACACAATTATAGCCTTAGACCAATATGGTCTAAAGTTATTTACAGCAGACGTCACACCAGATTTTTTAAATTTTTATAACAGTCTGTTCTCAGTTTAATAATTCTAAGTGTCACCGTCGTCACCTGTTCTAGAGTTCTTATACAGCACTAGCTATTTAACCCACGTTATTTCAATAACCTAATGAAGCATGTTGGTGTGAGTGCCGGTCTGGTTATGGATATCAACAATTAATTCGTATCTCTGTATCAGGAAAAGCACTTTTCACGCCTAATATGCATATTGAAATGATGCCCTCCGTAATCAGACAGCGTCTATTGTGCTTAGATTTTGTTTATGTCAACGCATTGCGGATGCTAACTAATGCGCTGAAATGCGCATGAATAATATACAGCATTTATAATCTCGATTTGAACTATTTTCTACATATTTAAAATACGATCAACTATCCTATTTCTTACCTAAAAGTCACTTCATTGTGTTACATCACAGTGTTATTAATTAAAGATCTATTTTGAACGTTAGATCCTTCATGGCTCGTACAATACTAAAAGCTTGTAACACCATCAGCGCCAACATCTCGACGCAATCTCGACAAAGAACACCCCACTTATACAATACTCGTCAATAATAATTTCATTAAAATGTAGATCTAGTTAAAAGCATTTTTTCTGATTAATTTTCAGTCGCGGCCCGCTCTTCTTTTTTTAATTGAATATCAGGCCACTTTGATGGCGCGACGAGAGAAAGGGTTGAAAAAAAGTTCGCCCTCATTTGAATAAAATAACAGCACTCGCACTTTGCATTTACGGAGATATTTCAAATTATATCTGGACTTTTTTGTTTTAATTTTTTTTGTTCGTTTTATTTATTTTATTTTTCCATCAGCGCTCCCATCTAATTGAGTTAGGCCTCCAAATCGAAAATGTCGATCGAGTTGTAATTGAATTTATTTTTGTTTCTAATGGAGTTCACCGCTTTTTTCTGTAATTCTAAATTATTCGTTCGGCGAAGGGTGCGTACTTACTTGTTTATTCGGAGGATGTGCTTATTTACTGGTTAAAAAGTTTTGAATACATTTTTAACTGGTTTTGCAGTAGGTTTGTTAAGATCTCATACGCACATTTAGATGTGATCTAAAGTCCCTCTCAATAGAATCCGGCAATAATGTAAACAAACCAATTTAAACACGATTATTCCGTAATTACTTACATCAAAATCAAAGTCAAGTAATTGTTAAAGTAAGAATTAAGATTTTTACAAATCATTTTTCGACGTCAAAGCTATCATGGATGGCACGTTCACTACCCAGTGTACACCTTCTGTGGAGAAGAACATTTGAGTATCAATCCTGATCATATTCACATTACAAGGAACCATACATTCTTCTTACAATCATTTCACCCCCTATTAACGTCTTTAATAAAAAATACTCGGACGATAAAACTTTCAATAATTTGTAAAAAGAACAATATTAATTTTTTAATCAACAAAGTCTTGTTTGTCTTTGGAAATTTAGTGTCAAAAAATGATTTTGTTTACATTATTGCCGGATTCTATTGAAAGCGACTCTACGTAACTTGATGTTCGATGCTAATATGGATGTCTCAAATATTTACCCATGATTATTTTATTGAGCTTGTTGATTTGATTTAAATGCATCATCATTATCAACAGCTCCACAAAAAGATCATAAAAAAGTTCAGGTTCCTAATTTTATCACCAATGTTACTACCAATGTTAACCAACTTTAACATTGGTATAGACATAGAAGACATTTTGTACAAGAACTAATTATTATTATACATGCGGGGAAAATGGCAAACAGCGCGGTCGCAGCTTGCTATATGCCTTTGTAAGAAATATCGGTCTAATAACCTTGTTATTTAAGTTCAAATAGCAAATTAATTAACTTGTTTCTCAGTTTATTACACATAATAATAAGCTTCAGGCAAAGATTACTTCCTCATAGAGACTAATAAAAACATACTGTGATTCAAGGAAACGCATTTAGATTTATGCAGTATCTTATTTCACGATATAATGTGAAAGTCTATGTTATTTGGTAGTATTCTAGGTTTACTAGGTCCAAGGAAATAAGTCTGAGTTAGATCATAATGCGCGTGAGTTGGCCAACTACACCCCCGCTGAGATCACATTGAATGAATATTACAACAATGCTATCTTACCTTAGTAAAGTCATAATATACTCGTAAAAGTCACTTTGACACACCCGACCGGATCAGATCATCTAAGGATAAACTTAGTGTATATGTTTTAGTAACTATTTTAGTTATTGTCAGTATGACATCATAGCTTATTCAATTGACGACAATAGTAAATATCGATCGTTTATCATCATATTTTTAAGTTTTTCCCGTGGTACTACAATCCCACGGAATAAAGTTCCTACTGTAGCGAGGCATTCGTCCTTTTTCCTGTTTTATGATTGGCAACCTTTCTTGCTGACAGTTTTATCTTTCATTTTAAATTCATTTTCAAATTTAGATTTCTTACGTTTCGATTTTGTCTTTTTTCTGCTAAATTCTACACTTCATGTTCATCTCCGACAGTAAACTCCTAAAGCTTATCAGAATTTTTTTATGTTTGTTATATACGAGTAATATATAAATACCTTTTCTTCGGACTGTGCCCTGGATATTGCCACACACCAATCCTCTACAACACTCGTGCTGGGCCGCACTACTACTTAACTTAAATCATTCATACATTATCTACAGATCTGAGAATTTAGGTGCAAGAAAGCCTTTTCACTACTTGCTTTTTTCATAATAAAACATTTTTTAGTCAGCGTCTATGTCCGATCTATTTTTATTTTTTTATGGAACATCTCACACACGGCCATCTGCTACCAAACTAAGCAAAGCTTGTGCTATGGGTACCAGACAGCTGTGCTGATATACATTGCGTAAATAGATAAAATATACATACTTAGATAGATAAACAACATCCAGACACAAGACAAACACAAGTGCTCATCACACGAATGTTTGCCCTGGGCGGGATCCGAACCCGCGACCCTGTGCTTCGGAGGCAGGCATACTACCAACTAGGTTACGGGACCATCTAATATAACAATAATGTATTTATTTGAAAAACAGCTGTAAGTTTTGACGTAGAGTAGAATACATTTGTCACCATCCCCTACTCTTCCCGTGGGTGTCGTAATAGGCGACTTAGGGACTACACATTGAACAGAGAACGGGCAGCAGCGCTCTCTGATACAGTAACCTTTTAATCTGCGATCTCCAACCCGCCTGCCAAGCGTGGAGATTATGGCAAAACCCTCCACTTAAGTGGAGGAGGCTCATAGTCCAGCAGTGGACTGTAACGGGCCGATGAAGTTTTGACGTAATACTATTAAAGCAAGCTTGTGTAGTAGGAACTGAGCTACAGATGCTCGTTTAGACTTTCCCAGTATTTTTCTAAATTATGTTTAGTACGCCAGTATTATAGTACTCTGTGGTTCCATTTCCAAAGTGCAGTTATTTTACTCACATAAAATATAGGTACATTCAATATTAACCAATATTATGTCCCTTGATTCAAAAACGATCAACACCTGTATATGCCTAGAACCATTTTCTTTAAATAAATAAAAAACTTTTTTTTTTCATTTATCTGATTCGTTTTCGAATCAACAGTCAGATAAGGAACCAAATAAAAGCATAAAATTCTGGGCATATATGGGTTAAAATTGAAAGGGAAACAAAAACACACACACATTTTTTTTTTAAGATATTACATGTGTACTCATTAGTGACAATCAGCTCTATAGGAATAATATTTTAAAAAACTATCGGAATTCCTGTACATTGAAAATCCGAATATGTTGTATAATTCAGTATTTAACTTCTAAGTTTAACTTAGTAAAAAATGAATATGATAGAGTATTTAAACCAAAAAACATAAAAGTTAACAATAAGGCATTGTATAATGATTCGGCGACAGTGGGCTTTATTTAATACAAACAGATTAAGTATACGAACTTAAGAGAGGTCGTATAACAAAAGTCCTGCCTTCGTAAATTCTGTTCGCAAGTATTCAAAAATGTTTAAACGCGTTTTGTGCTATAGCTTGATATTATTTTTGTAAATGACAATGACTGTGGAGCTTCTTCGGTTAGGTCTTCTCCACTGATTAGGGAACTAACCCAAGAACATAGACGAATTTAGTAAGTGAAACAATTTAATTTTATTTTATTTTTTACTTTTTTTTACTTTAATCCTTCATTCTAGTTGACATGTAGTCATTATTGTATAATTCGCGGTTGATACAAGCTGCGACAATGCCGCGCTTCGGACGAGGTCTACAGCGGCACTTGTGGCGTCTACTGTGACTTACTAGTCTTAATACTTTGATTTTAATTAATTTCAGATATTAATCTCGTTATTCTCTGCAACAAGGCTTCCGTGCAAGTCCAAAAAGAGGGAAATGGTTATTTATTTACTCCCTTAATTGAGCTCGAGACGTGAGAGCCGAGACGTGGAACATGACGGTGAAGCTGGCCCACCGGCTACATGTCACTCAGCGAGCTATGGAAAAATCTATGCTTGGTATTTCGCTACGGGATAAAATCCGAAACGAAATCATCCGGCAGAGTACCAAAGTAGTAATATTGTCCAGAAGAGTAGCAAGCTGAAGTGGCTGGATACGTCTGTCGTAGAACCGATGAGCTCTGGAGCAGACGAGTTCTCGAATGGAGACCACGTCTCGGGAAACGTAATGTGGGACGCCCTCCTGCCAGGTGGACTGATGACCTAAGGAAGATCACTGGTGGTGGCAGGATAAGAAATGCGGGTGATCGTGCACTTTGGCGTGGCCTTGGGTTAGGCCTACGTCCAGCAGTGAACTGAAATAGGCTGATAGATTGATTGAATTCTATGTCGATAATCTTAGTTCTTCTGAGGATCTAATAATTTCTGTTGGATGATAGTAATATTGTAATTGTATTGGAACATATAATATAATTTTAAACTTTCGCGGTCATAACATTTAAGAGACATTTCACGGGCTTATTATATTAATTAATATTCTACATTAAAGTGAGTTCTAGTGGTGACCCGCAGAAACGAAGAAGAATGAGGGTAGACACTAGACAGATATGTCTGTCCCTAGTTCTACCCGCAACGTCTCTCCAGTCTACACGCAACCATGGTGCTTGTATCGGGTCTCCTCAACAAAAATATTATCGCGGGAAGCCCGTAAAATGTCTCATAAATGTTATGGTATTGGAACAGTCGAGTAAAATGAAGATTACCTGGTCGTAGTATAATAAGTGAGAGCGTTTAAGAGAGTGAGGAAAGCCGCCGCGCGGCGCGGACGCCCGGCCTATTCGTTCACGAGGGACGCCTACTTTTGTCTCAGCCAGCGGCACGGCGGATAAAACCAAGTATCTCTATTTTTAAAAATTTTAGGGATTTAAAAAATTGACTTTAACAGTCTAACGTAATACAGTGTAGTACATTCATACACGTGAAAATCCAATAAAAATTGAACTATTCTAACATAATTGATTCTGTGATCTATTAAAAGTGTGATATTTATTCCTGTATTCCATATTATTCGTGATGAATTCAAATGGAACGAGCGGTTGATTTAGATAAGACACGTTGTGTACGTATCATTAAACGCTCGCGCATAATGTTATTTTTTATCTATTGCGTTTGGCAACTATTTGCTTGCCAAGGACAAGTTGGTTGCCAAGGACGTTCAGGTTAAGAAAACAAACTGGTCCAACGTCACTAAAACCTATCAACAGTGATGCATAAAACGGTAAAACTAGAAATAATCAAACAAACATATTTCAAAACTGGTTAAGCGGATCTTAACACGATGTAATTAAACAAACACTTATTTTAAGCTGCTTGAAAAGCTGAATTTCTTAGGTACACCTCTGTACTCCCTGACCAAAAAATCTCAGAAGAATCTCGGGGTGAGGTGAAGAAGTGAGTGGCCCTCCGAGGAGCGAGGGTGCGGGGAGGGGACTTGACACTCATTTAAGTAGCATATAATTCAGTTTGTTTAGCCGAATTGAATCCGGGAAGGGTTGGACTGGAAAAAATAAAAAAAGTTTATAAGTATAACCGGGAAAAACAGGGTGTTCAGAAAATTTTATATTTGGATACATATGAGGAATAAATAGTACGTGCACTCTCAAAGAAGTCTGTTCTTTATGCATTAATATTGCGTATGACGTATTTTTTTCAAGAAAATTATATAAGCTTTTGCCATTTTGATGCATTTCGACGTCAACCGTTGACGGTAACTGTAAACTGCAAAAGATATATTTGGTCGTTTTTTCTCACTAGTGATTCATAAACAGCTGCTATAGGTAGGTCCCCACCAAGGGGCACGAGCCTACTCTGAATTAGGGCGAATAATCTATGCTTTGTTAATTCATGTCCAATTTGAAAAATAAAATAAAAGAAATAAATAAAATGTAATTTGATTGAGAGATTTTAACATGAGTAGGTACCGGAAAACTTAGTCTAGATCTTATTATCAGAAACATTAGTATAAATTCTCTTCCTGAAATAAGGTGTAATATAACTAGGCAAAGGCTATAAAGATATTGCGAACACAATGGGGCAATTATGAATGTAATTTTCTTAGAAATGTGGTGTTTAAACACCTATTACGATTGTTTTAAATGGAGTAAGTATAACATTTGCTTACTATTCGTGTTAAGTAAGCTATAAAATTATAAAAAACACTTGAAAAAAAAGTTTTAAAATCTGGATATTTTTTATGGCTTTTCTCATGACTCTATTTTCATAAGAACACCATAAAAAATATTCAGATATTCGGATATATATATATATAGAATATTCAGTCAGTTAAAATATACATATTTTTAATTATTCATACTTTTACATATATAACGTATTTTGACAGAACAATAAATTATAGACTATATAATTTTTAGACGGTACGGCATACAAGAATAGACAAAAAATGAGGGCGCTGTACGATAAGTACATTGGCCTGGGCTGACGGCTCCGTAGCCCAGGTGGTAGTGTATCTGCCACCGACGCACAGGGTCGCGGGTTCGAATCCCGCCCAGGGCAAACATTCGTGTGATGAGCACTTGTGTTTGCCTTGTGTCTGGTTGTTGTCTATCTATATACGTATGTATTTACCTGGGCTGATTGATAACTGGCCGAAACGACGAACTTAAAAAAATTATACGCAAAAAAAAAAAATTACATTATATTTTGGCATCTTTTTGAAAATAGAACGCCAAATTTGAATTTAATCGAACTGGTGGAATTTGTTTGATAGGACGTAGAACTTTCTCTGTCGTAAATTTTCTTAACAATGGAAAGAAACGAAATTCGTGCGGTGATAAAGTTTTACGTTTTAAAACAGAAAACAGCAACCCAGATTAAAACCAAGCTAGACAGTGTTTTAAGTAATTCTGCTCCTGCATTGAGTACAATTCACACCTGGGTAACTGATTTTAAACGTGGAAGACAGAGCTGCGAAGACGCCCACAGGTCTGGCCGTCCAAATGAAGTCACGAATCTGGACATGATCAAAAAAAATCACAAAATTGTATTGAATGATCGGCGCTTGAAGTTGCGAGAGATAGCAGAGATGGTGAGCATTTCATCTGAACGCGTTTTTAATATTTTGCACCAACATTTGGGAATGAAAAAGCTTTGCGCGCGATGGGTGCCGCGTTTGCTCACTGTTGACCAAAAGCAACGTCGAGTGGACGATTCATCGGAGTGTTTGGCGCTGTTTAACCGAGATCCTAACGAGTTTTCGCGGCGTTATGTAACAGTCGATGAAACCTGGATACATCATTATACTCCCGAGACAAAAGAACAATCTAAGCAGTAGACTGAGAGCGGAAGACCTGCGCCGAAGAAAGCAAAAACGGTTTTGTCGGCCGGCAAAGTGATGGCGACTGTTTTTTGGGATGCTCGAGGGATTATTTTAGTGGATTATCTGCAAAAAGGAAAAACAATAAATGGAGAGTACTACGCAAGCTTGCTGCAAAAATTAAGTGAAGAAATCCAGAAAAAACGACCACATTTGGCCAAGAAAAAAGTTTTGTTCCACCATGACAACGCACCTGCACACACGTCAATGGTTGCAGTCGCCAAACTCCATGAATTGCTGTTCGAATTGCTACCGCATCCACCCTATTCCCCGGATCTGGCCCCGTGTGACTTCCACTTATTCCCAAACCTGAAGAAATGGTTAGGTGGCCAGAGATTTTCATCAAATGAAGAAGTCATTGTTGCCGTGGACGAGTATTTTGAGGGGTTGGCGAAAACATTTCATCAAACTGGTGTAACGGCATTGGAGAAGCGCTGGACTAAATGCATCGAGGTAGAAGGAAACTACGTTGAGAAATAAATTTCTTTTAAATAGATTTTTAAAGTTTTTCTTTGTTGTTTCGGAAACTTATCAATCAGCCCTCGTATCTATTTAAGTAATGTATATCAGCTGTCTGGTACCCATGGTACAAGCTCTGCTTAGTTTGGGATCAGATGGCCGAGTGTGAAGATGTCCCCACATATTTATTTATAACACTGATGATTTTTCAGCCAATCATTGCAATTTCCTGTTTCGGGCTACCAATCATTGCCAGCTTATCTGGTGTTGCTTTTAGTAAAGAATTTAGTTCCATCTTTTGTGTCGCATTGTACCTACTTAAATATTTTTGGGACATCCTGTAAGTGTAATATTACACAGAGTAGTCAGGAAGTGGGGTTAAGGGGGGTTGTTATTCGTTTTTATCGGAATAAATTAGCAGAATTGTGTCCCGGGCGTCTAACGAATGTCCTTCGGTGACGAGAGCCAAGTAGATTTTGTTTTAATTAATTTAATCAATTTAGAGTTTTGACTCGGTTCACGAAAAATAAGCCAAATCTTCGGATAAGTTTGAGTTTTAGCCCTTTTATTTTGTTTATAAATAAATAATAATTGAGATAATTTGATTTTTAAGAAGTGCGAATTAAATCAACAATTTTATTCAAGTATCAATATTGATTTAACTCGTTCTCAAATAGCAAGTTGAAATAATTTTAGCTCATTAAATAGCTTGATATACCTAAATTAACTTATATAAACCTTGTCACTTACACTGTGGATGACTTACTGTGTTTAAAAAGCTTTTTCGATACGGCCGTAACTGCGTCGTATTAATGTCAGTCACGTGTTTATCAGATTCTGCTTTGCAGTCAAAGTATTTCTTACAACAATCTTCTTTCGGACCTAAATGGGTCTAATAGTTCAAAATCATCTATCATTTGCAGCTTCCGTGGCTGTATGAGCAGTGTTCAAGTCTCATTATGGAAGTCCTAGGTTCGAATTCGTGTTTGTCAGAATCCCGGTGGGGATGTACCGTCCAACAATAACCTCTTTGTAAAACTTTCTCCAGTTTGGTTCTTGCGGACTGAATCACCGCATTGTCTAAAAAAGATGATTCCATGCCTCAGAAGGCACGTTCAAAGTCAAAGGCAAATTTTTTTATTCGAATTAAGATTTTTACAATTCATTTTTCGACGTCAAAGCTATCATGGATGGCACGTTCACTACCAGTGTACGCCCTCTGTGGAGAAGAACGGCCAGAAGAAACTCCACAGGAATTGTATCTTTTGTACTTTTCTTAAGTCCCGGCAGCTATCCACGAAATGTTAGTGGTCTTTGGCGGATCTCTAACACCGACGCTAGGGTTAGTAAGGTCGGTTGTCGACCTTACAGCCCACACAACGAAGAAGATCTATCATTCCAGATAGTTCATCTGCCCCCTACATTTTACCATAACACTCAAAACGAACGACACCAACTTAAATTATGCAAACATCAAGCCGTTGCCAGATTTCTCATTAGAGCAAGATAATGACTGTACACACTGTTGCAAAATTAGATGGCAGCACGCACCCAAACAGATATACGCGGGACATTAACATAAACCGAATTTGCATGGAAATTACATTTTACAGCGTCTTAATTAAAACATTTTGGCATTATAAATGATCGAGGGAGGCGCGGGCGTCGGTGCTGTGACCTTACTTTGGGGGGGTGTTAATTTGATAGTTTATGCGGTTCTTGTATCAATCTTGTGGGTTTAGAGTTTTGTCTTTTAATGTGGGAGTTTGGTGAGTAATGATGACGACAATACGAAAACTTGAATTAATTCTTAGTATCATCAAGTTTCTGCCAAGTTTGTAAAATAACTGTTCATCATCATCATCAGCATCGTCATGTGGGTTGTGAATAAGTCGACAAAATAACTGTTAATAAAAATAAAATAGAAACCTTTTATACTCGTACCTCTATAAAACACACCCTAGTCATAAATAAAGCAAACAAAATCAAGATAACTCTATTAAAATAATTTGCCAACCAAAACCATGTTTGAGAAAACTCATCAACTAAGCAAACAAAAAAAAAACAGGGCCATTTTGTTTAACACTCACTTAATTAGAATTTTTATTGCCCTCCCTAACCCCATCGATAATATCCTTAGGTAATAGCATTTACATGTAATTTGGAGAAAGAAAATCTTTTCTTTGAGATACCCCCTTTCTTTCGCCACCCCCGGGGGAAGAAATTTACAGGGCTGTTTAAGTAAGTTTGAAAAGGGTGGAATCATCATCGTTTTTATCATCAATGTCTCCATTGTGGGGATGTAGTCGTAACCAAGGTAAGGGGGGATTTTTGTGAAAAATTATCAGTACTTCTCCCAAAAGCTATCGTAAAACGAGGACAGGACACTGGTCTTAGTAAGTGGACTGACTCAGTGCGATATGAGTTGAATATTATCTTTAATCTTAAGAGCAGTTTAACTTTCAATATTTTTCCTACACCGTTATTCATAACGGATCCGATAAACCTACAATGTACCCGTAATTCAGAATTTTCGAATACGACTAGCTATGCATCGAACTCAAGATTTTCCGTTCCAAACCCAGCGCCTCAAGCAACTATGCCATCACCGCTGTTTGCCACTTTCCACCCTAAGGGAGGAAATTAACAAGCCTCTTTAAATAAGTTTGCAATTAGGGGTAACATAAAATCTACATAATTGTGTAAATCGTGTTCTGTTTATGTTTTCACAATGGAATCTCCGCGACTGTTCCTAATGGCGGTGGAAATTATCAAAAAGTTCCGCTGTGACGTCATTCTATGTTAATATACGGGAAAGGGTTCTTGAAAGAAAATAATTCGTCTTTAGTTTAAAAACAGTGGATTTTATTATGTATTTTACAATAAAATTGTAGTTGTAGTTTTTAAGTAATAAGTAGGTATTACATAGTAATAAGTAGGTTTATCATGTATGTATGTGTAGGTATATACGAGTATTATTAATTGAAACTGTTGTGCACGTTACTATCCGCTTCTTTTCTGAATTCTCACTTCCAAGGTCTGCTGTAAGACATTTCGTTACAAATAAGCAGTGCCTGTTGTGTCGTTTTTCTATGTGATCATTTTCTGTTAACTTTATTGTGTACAATAAATAATAAAATAAAATAAATAAATAAAAATAGGTAGTACAAATTATTAAATGTATGTGAAAAAAATATATTTTGGCTTTATTTACGGCAAAACACCTAATTTCCGGGCACAACCTCTAAACAAAATCTGTCAGTCTAGAACTGATAAATAACTTGCAGAAATTGGTGGTTAGAAAATAATAAATTATGAGATGTTAATGTAAGCAATCTAATTAAAAATAAAGTATCCGGCCAGTTATTTGAATACTGAAATACCGTTTTCATTGTTATTTTTCTCAACTCATGAAAAGCATACCTACTTTCCTTCGTTACAAGCACGTTGAAGCTTTCAGAATAAGTCATGAACTTTTAAAGACGTGCTAGAAATGTTCCAGCATTCTCTGGAGCTCGGTATAAAAAGATTGGCTTCGGGGCACTGCTCCTTAGCGTTTGCATCGTTGTTCCATTTTGACCTATTTACATGAGTGTGCTCTTTTGTTTTGAACTGGCCAGTACTGTCCAGTTTTGTGAAAAAAATTAAAATTAAACCATTCATTCATTTCATTTTTTTTTTCGTTTTTAATTTTTCGCTTTATAATTATTAAACCGTTCCATTTCTAAAAGTGTTTTCATTTACTTATGTCATGAAATTAAATTTGGAATTACCTGTCAATAAACGATACAATTATAATTTATTTACTACTTGACACTGGCACAAAGCTCAACTAGTGCCATAAAAAAAAAAAACTTCATGTCGAAAACCTATAAGTAGGTAGACAGGTAGAGTATACACAAAAAAACTAAATACTGAAACAGGCAAAACAAAACAGATATCTTAAACAAACATCTTTTTTCTAAAAGCAATAATAAATCTAACATCAAAAAGATTTCAACCAAGTTTTCATAATTATACGTCTACATAAACTACAAAACTTGCAAAAGGGAGAAAGTAAAATAACGAACAAAGCTTTTTATTTCAACACAATTACTACAATGTGTGTATAAGAGGCGACTTTTCCTCAGCGTACTTCTTCCGCTACCACTTCTAACATTCAGGCCACAGTGTAAAAAACTCTCAAAGCAAATAGTTAGCTGCCTGGCAGCTTACAATAACTACAAATACTGGGTTTGAATTCTGTGGCGCGTTATAAAATTAAGCAAATGCAGTCTGTACAAGACCTATGCAGCCAAGGCCTGAGGAAAGTAGTGAAAAACAGGTGTCTAGTGTCAAGTGTAAATCGTCTTGTTAATTTCGCAGAGCCTGCGGCGAATTTTGCTGAGGACGCATTGTGTAGGCGGCTTTATGTCGCGTCTTCCGTTGTCTGTACACGGCTTTAATTGCGCGCGTCATTGGCGCGCTTTTTGAAAAAAGAATGACGTGTAATTAACGCGCGAATATGGAACGTGACAACGCGTTCTGAGGGAGCGTTCTTTTTTAATTTTTTTAATTAGGCACGGGAAGGGTTTTGGCTCGTGCTTTGTTTTTGTTTTCTGTATTATAATTTGTTTGTGGCTAGGCCAGACAGACTACCTTATATTTTACTGTAATATATGTATAGTATATATGTATAAACTAAATTATATTAGTGTATAAATACCACGTTACCCAAACGCATTCTCGAAAAGAAAAAAATACTCAGAAAAAAATAAATTTCCCGACAAACTACTAAAAATTCAAGTTGATCACTTCATATAATTTAGACGGCAATTAATTTGATGTATACTTTCGTTTTCCCGTTAGCTGGCTGGTAAATAAATAAAAAAATATATTTTTTCAGGACAATGACTGGCCGAAAAAAGCGATGATACATGATCCTCGTTTGGCTGGCTGGTGTATTTTTTTTTTATTAAAAAATCACATTAACGGCCTTCATTGGGGCGGGTATAAATAATGCCCTCCTTATTCAAATTTTTGTTTTTGTATGCGGGGGCGAGTTATAAATGAGCTTATTTGGAAACGCGGGCGAAATGATAGGGTGCGATAAAAACTCTCAATTATAAATGTGATACCTAGCCATAGAGATGAGTTTGTTTGTGGATTGTACTGTAAACATGCACAAAAAATTATATATGTGCACATACACGCACACAAATATCTAATTTAGTACGTACTATGCAGTAATTACGGTAAAATTTGTCGTCACTGTATTATTATTTAAGTTTCGAGACAAAACATCTTGCTGAATGATAGTAATCATAAAATATTATAGATAAGTGGAAATTAGGCCATGACTGTTATTGTTGACTGAACAATCATTATATTGTGTGGTTTGTAAGGTCAATGAACTACCATACCCTAACGTGAGAGTTATTGAGCCGGCATGGCTTCTGAAATGGTGCATTTAACTACAAATTCAGTAGATAACCCCTTTTAATTTGTAAGAATAAGAATAAGAATAATCTTTATTTGCTTTAAACATGGTATAGGGGTGTTACATTGACAAGAAAGTTAGTGCAGACATGTTTAGCTAAAGTTTAGTAGCATGCAAATATCACACAGGTTATCTTTAAGTATTAATCAAGAAATTCCTTAACACTATAGTAGTTTTGTTTCTTAAGCCATTCATATAGTTTTCTTTTAAATAAAGTCAAATTAAGAGATTTATATTCATTAGGTATTTTGTTATAAATTCGAACACACATAGTCAAAGAATTTTTAAAGTATTTTGCACTCTTTGGTTCCATATCCAAAACTAATCTGTAAATATCTCTTCTTGCTCTGGAATTTACATCACAAGCTCTTTTAAATAGTGCGTTATGCTTTCTTACAAACAATCCTATTTCCAGTATATAAAGTGAGGGTAATGGTAACAATCCAAGTCTGACAAATAGTGGCCTGCATGACTCATGTGGTGGAATGCCACATATTGCTCTTATACATTTTTTTTGGCTAGAAAAAACTCTTTTCAGGCAGTCACAGTTTCCATTACCCCAAAGAATAAGCCCGTAACGGAGCACAGATTCAACGTATGCATGATATGCAGTAACCGCGGTTTCAATATTAGTAATACGCTTTATTTGCTTTAGGGCATATACAAATTTATTAACTTTTTTCGAGACATACTGTAAGTGGGGTACCCAATTTAAAGTGCGGTCAATATTAACACCTAAAAATTTTGTTTCATAGACTTCATTAATTATTATGTCATTGTATTTTACATTCAAGTCAAAAGTATTTTTAGATTGATTAGATTTATTAAATTGCATATAATTCGATTTGTTTAAATTAATTTTTAACTTATTCATGTCAAGCCATTCAATTATAGTTTTAATTGTATTATTAATGTCAAGTTCACGGTCCTTAATTGTTTTATTTTTCTTGTCAGTTGTAACAATAATAGATATATCGTCAGCAAATAATACGCATTTATGGTTTGTTATTTCAATAATGTCATTAATATATAATAGGAATAAAATTGGTCCCAAAACGCTACCTTGCGGAACTCCGTATTTAATAGCAGTGTAGTTTGACGAATAGGTGGTCATCTCTTTATTTTCATTAATTTTTGAAATAGTCACGCATTGTTGTCTATCTTTAAGGTACGTTAACATCCATTGATGTGCCAGGCCTCTAATTCCAAGCTGTTCAAGTTTATACATGAGCAGGTCATGGGATACGTGGTCAAAAGCCTTTGACATGTCAAAAAACAAAGCTGTCGTCAATTTATTACTGTTAATACTAGTTAAAATAGTAGACACGAGTGTGAATATAGCGAGCGTAGTGCTTTTGCCTTTTTGAAAACCAAATTGTTGCTCTTTAATTATGTGGTATTTATTACAATATTTTAAAAGTCTATTTAACATGCACTTTTCAAAGATTTTAGAAAAGATCGGTAGTAAGGCAATTGGTCGGTAATTGTTAATATCATCTAAGCTACCATTCTTGAAAAGTGGTCTTACTATTGTAAATTTAAGTGCCTTTGGAAAAGTTCCTGTCACAAAAGAAAGATTAATTAAGTGCGTGAGGACTGTAGCGATTTCGTCAATACAAGCTTTAACAACATGCGTACTTATTTCATCATAACCCTCCGATTTTGTATTGCTAAGGGCCATAACTTCCTTTCGTACTTCTGTGACAGACATAGGCTCTAAGAACATCGAGTTTGGTAATTGACTTCTGATGCCTACTCTATTGCGAGCATTACTTGAGTGGTCAGCTATGTTTATGTAATGGTTATTAAATGCTGTAGCTATATCCGTAGGGTCGGTTATTATTGCGTTATTTAGTTTAATTTTTTTCAATGTCTTGTTTAACACTAATTTTGTTAAAGATTTCTTTGTTAATAACTGTCCACGACGCTCTACACTTGTTTTTGCTTTTTACAATATACTTCATATTAACGTTCTTCCTTGATTTGTTGACACATTTTTGTAATATGTTACTATAAACCTTATATTTATTTTTGTCACGAGTTGATTTACTCTTGTAGTAAAGGAAACGTAATGAGCGTTTAGTTCTGAAGCTGATTTTCAGTCCTTGGGATATCCATTTTTGGGTGCTTCCTTTTGCACTATTAACCTTGATACGAATCGTGGGAAAGTATAACTTATAGAATAATTTAAATAAATCATAAAATTTTTCAAAGGCTGTATTTAAATCCGTTTCCAAGTATACTTCAGACCAAGAAATGTTTGACAGGCAATCCTTAAATTTTTTCACATATTCTTCATTTTAATCTCGCTTATACACAAAATATGATAGATATGTAATTTTCTTACAACTAACTGGAAATTTGAGTAATTGTGCTGTATTATGATCTGATAGATGTAGCGGTAAGATATAACCCTTTGCTTCTTTGATATTGCTAATTATATGGTCAATGCATGAAGCTTTGCGTGTAGGTTCATTAATATGTAGTATTAATTGATTATTAAGGGCTATATTTGTAAAACGATCAGTAATTTTCCCGGTTTTTAAAGTATCTACATTGAAATCTCCCGTTAGAATTATATTCATGTCTGGTTTTCTTTTTTTTGTTAATTCATAGAGTAATAAGTCAAGTTTGTTTAAAAATTCGTGTTTATCAGATGACGGTGTCCTATAAATGCAAACTATGATTAATTTGTTTGAACAAATCTCTACACCACAACATTCGAAGACATTATCAACAGCCAAATGTTTCAAGGTAGTTATTTCTTTGAATATCAAACCTTCTTTTAACATTATGCAGTTGTGTGGCCTTTACGAAAATTTATACAGCCTCCGAGGCCGACTGGTCGAGATTTCGACGCCCATTATGGAGGTACCGGGTTCGATTCCCGGTGAGTGGGGACACTGTCAACACAAATCTTTTTGTTAGGACATTGCAGGCTGAATCACCTGATTGTCCGAAAAGAAAGATGATTCCGTGCTTCGGAAGGCACGTTAAGCCGTTGGTCCCGGCTACTATCTAGTCGCTACATGAGCCAAGTCAGTGGCCTTTGGCGGCTCAATAACACTGACGACAGGGTTTGTGAGGTTGGTTGTCAACCTTACAACCCACACGATGATGACGAAAATTGATGGTCTCAAAACATGTTACTTGTCAATTAAATATTTTAAGATTTGGTAGGTATATTACTTATTTTGTTAAAATTTACTGTTTTGTTTATGTTTTCTCTTGTTATATATTTTAGTATAAGTCAATTTAATCTCTTTTTTATGCAATTGTTTTGGGTTATCTCCTGTAAAATTGTATAAAATATTTGTTTGTGATAAATAAATAAATAAATATTTTTTTCGGAAAATCAGGTGATTCTAGCAAACAAAACAAAAAGTAAAAACATCCTACCCAAACTGGACACAATCACAAAATTACAGGGATTCCAACCTGGAAGCGACTCGAGAACCTTCGAATCTAGAGCCGCGGAGGCTGTATCGTATCGACTTAACTAAGAACGCGCTTAAAACTCAATAAGAGTGAAACCCAAAATAACCCTCCGGCAAGGCACTCCCATAAAAATTAAAAAAGTAAACATTACAAAAGTAACAATTTGCATTAACAGCTCTTGTATAGGTAGTCCATCGATAAGTTATGGCAACACAACACGACGCAATAAATTTCTCGATTTATGCATAATAATTATCTTGTTAGTTTTTGTTGGCTACTTCTATCTACAAGAGTATTACGGCTAATTCAAAATGCCTCTGGCCGGGTGATTTACATCGGCTGATTATAGCTGGATGGAGAAATGATTCTTATCTGATGGGAAGTCCACAGCTGGGATGATGTGTCCTTCTGTTTCTTCTATTTACTTCGTATTTGAACATAGGTTTGAATTGAAACAATTATATTCTAGTAGTGATCAGCCTCTTGACCACGCGAAAGCGAGGTCTAAGTATTTTTGTTTTCTGTTAGGCCACATTTCTTCGGAAAAGTTACCTGATTTGGGAATAATTAAGTTTTTTATTATCTTGCCAAAACACTTCGAAAAAAGATCACAATTGGAAGGTATCAACATTCAACATCCAGTTTTCTTTTAGATAGCTGTGTAATCTTTCATAGATAATTTATGTGTGCGAATGGCGGGTCTACTGATATATAAACTCAACGTAGATAGCGAGAATATACCACAATAACAGTTTTAGTGGAAACATTTCAAGAGCATAGAAGATGCGAATTCATTAAAATCTAGCACAGACTGCAGTCCGTTCCCACATTTGGCCACAGGACATTCAAACTGGTCTAGAACATCCTCGCTCAAATCCTAATCAACCACTTATCATATCAACATTCGCGATGACCCAATAAACGCAATAATGCCGGCATAAGTGGACGAAATGGTCGCGAGGTGCTCCTAAGTGCTCCTAGACTCCTGGTACTTTAGCTGGTGCCTGGTCCTCCTCAACTGCCATTATATGCGGATCTCTAAACATAGTTCACAATGGCTCGCCATCATTCAATTGTACCAGTGGAAATAGCCCGTTTATCTACAATAGGACGATCATTTTATCATTTCATTGCATTTCTTTAAGTTTCATACATTATGTATGGGGAACGTGTGGTGTGTTACCCGTTTGGATTAAAGGCGGTTGAGAAAGGATGCCAGTTCTAAGATGACAATTCTAGATTATACGGATTTCATAAAAATGGAGCGTACAGCATTTAATTTGTTAATTTGACAACCATTTAATAAAAAATAGGCTACAAAAAGATGTCGGCCTAGTGGCATAAATACACAAAAACAGCAATAAAAATGTACGAGATTTTTTTTTTGTTCTGTATGGAGACTTATAAGTATTACAATTATGTAACAATGTATCACCAACTACACATTACTCGTATTACAATTGCAAGAAATTAAATGTAATAGCGCGACATAGATTGTACCTGATAAATACTATTCAGCACTTTGTACCTTACATTTCCATTTATTTTATAATTTAATACATAAACTATGCAAATTACTATACCAAGAAGCGGGACATTAATTATGTTTAATCGTTATAAACTAGGAATAATTATACCAAACCGAAACGTAAACACGTGCAATCTAAGATCTGGATCAACGAGTCCGCAAGAGCGGATAAATATCTTATTAGATAACTTTATAATATTATCCAAGTGTTAGCAAATTATACAAGTTAAACCACAGAGTAATTGTAGCTGCATCTACAAGTTTAAAGTTCTGTCATTCAACTACCTACATTACATATTTAATCGGTATAAAATTATATAATTCAATTTAATAAGATAAGATAATTCAATAAGATTTTTAGAGTGTTTAAATGTAAGTATTTTTGATTTATCGGGTTTAAAAAACTAGCAATAGTCCCCATGGAAGTCGTTTTGGTGAAGTTAATCATAGTGAAATAAGTTGACCTTTTACATTACTATGTAAGATATTGATAAGATCCACTTTCAAAATAGAAAACATAGACGCATGACATTCACATTTTAACATAGCGTTATACCAGCTACGGCGTAGCGACAAGCTACGACGACGTAGCAAATTTGCAGCATTCGCTACGCCGTTGACGAAACTTCATTCTTTTATAGCAAACGAAAATAATATTAATGAAGAATACAAACTGGTCACAATGATAACAGACTGTTCAGTACAAAGCCGGCGGTAGATGCGATGTTGCATCCCGTCTTTGGTTAGAGCCGTCAGCCGCGACCTTCGCCAGTCGTCGCGATTATGATTAACCTGCTACGTCTTTATGTTCTTCTGGTACAGCCAATTACATTATTTATTTATGTACCTATAAAGAAATATTATTGGTCGGTCTAATTTAAAAATATTAATATAATTAAATATTCCGTGCCACTCTTATTCTATTTTTTGCCCATTGGTCTCAAAATGAATTCAGATGAACGAATTATATTGGTTATATTTATATTAATAACTCAATCAACAGCAATCATCATCATCTATCATCAATAAGGGAGTTGGTAGTTGTCAAAAATCCGCTCTTGAACTCACCCGTTATCACATCTAGGGGTAAGAGCCTTTCGCTCCACCAAAAGGCCGCTAACGTTTGATACGTCGATTTTGCACACAAGCACTAAGTCCATTAAAAAAAACCGCTACCACATGTTATGACGAATTTAAATACTATGGATTTTTTTACTTTTGACGTTGACTGTACTTCCTTATATTATACATAATATGATCTACAGTATAGCTATGGTGTCGTTCGTTATTAGGTGTAATTTATCATATGAAATTTTAAAAACAAAAAATATCGTGAAGGATTTTATGTTCAGTAATTTTCTTTTTTTGAAATAAGAATATATTTAATTTCTTTTCAGAATCGCTGGCCGAAAATATCTGCTTTTTAATAACAAAACGTTTACAAGCCGATACACGTACGGTGTGCCTCATTAACCCCTCAGTATGAATTTTAAGTTGAATATTAATCTGGGCCGACGGTTATCGACAACTGCAACGACATTTAAATTACGGGCGGGCCCATTTTTTAGAGATCCACAGGTAAATGAGGACAATAGTTTTGTTTTTTAAGTTATGTAGAAGAAACATACACAGACATTGCATACAAAAGCACAATAATTGTAGAGCAGAATATGATCCTTGTAAAGTCCCCGTCTAAACAATTAGCTATTACTAGTTTTCAAGGTCTATTTTCTTATAGCAATATTAGCGACAGTTAATGTAGGTAATTTAAAATACTTTTATATTTTTCGATAAGTATTTGTTTTTATACCAGTGAAGGTAGTGTGTTTTTTTGGCCTCTCGCTAAGTGTCAATTCAGCTCTCGTCGACTGCGCATGTAATGAAAGCGCAAATCGTAATTTCTTTGTTAAATATTACAAAAACCATTGCCAGAAGCATTGTTATCGCTATTGTTGATGTGCCGCCGCGGATCCGCATAAGGCTGAGCTGCAGACCCTGGACGTTACCGGTGAGTTGGCTTTTGACTTCCTATTTTTCACTGGTATCGTGTTCATTGTAGATTTTCATCATAGCTTTCGTTTCGCGTCACAATTCCTTGATTCGCGAGGGATTGTTCAATCCTTATCAATTTAACATTCTCTTGATTTGGATGTAAGTTTGCTGTGAACAAAACGAAAAATACTATATTTTAGTTGATTGAGGTTTGATTTTAGATAAGAGAGGGATAGAATTATTTGTTCGTTACAAATAACCGAACACATAAAACGGAAATTAATTAATTCGAAAACTATCTTGGCTTATAAAACCGTATTTGATTTTGACAATGCACTTAAGGCCAGTTTATACTTTGACAAGTATAAGTGCGAGTTGCAAGTGCAAGTTGTCAAAATAAAAGTTTCATATGTTCCTGTTGTCAAAAATCCTGTTGCCAAAACACTCGCACTTGCAAAAGATAGACAGGACTTCTATTTTTGCAAATGCGAGTGTTTCCTTGGCAACAGGAAAAACTTGCAACTTGCTACTTGTCGAAGTGTAAATCAGCCTTTACCCTCAAAAAGCCTGCTTGTAATTGTATCGCAGTCTGTAATCACATAATATTTAGTGTTAGCTAGATAAATTTTACTTTAAGGAAAATAAATTATGGGGGTGGGTATGTATATTGTTAGAAGTTAACTGACCGCTTGGCGCTTGTTTTGTTGGTGGCACATACGTACGCGAATGTGTACTATCATTAAGTTTGGCTATTTTATATTACATAATTACCTTATACTATAATAGGTTAATATATGAAAATGTTCACATGGAAGGGACTGGTTTCCGAGACACAGGCTCGGCCTAGTTCGGTTACCAGTGGCTTCGTCATACCTTATTTCGGAATAAAAATCTTATCTTATCTTAAAATTTGAACACACCACACATTCCCAAACCAGCTGTTAAATAATTAAAGGAACCCTCACACGATGCGTGTCCACGGCGCACTTGACCGACATTTGTACGTTTTTTTTCCGGCGCGAGGGGGTGGCGCGGATTTTTTAGTTTTTTTTTTATCGAGCGGCCCCGAATGGACCGCGCATCTGTGAAGGGTTCGGGCGATCGATACAGCCGTTTGTGATAAGTGTGCCTCTAAAACAGGGTTAATGTACCGGCCTGGCAACACTGACAAGTAGCGAAACATTTCGATAAAAAAATAATTCGCCTTAAAAACTAACTTAGCTTTAAAGATTGGTAGAAAATTCTTTTGAATTTTTAGTCGATAGATTTTATTGATGATAATGTCATTGTATTCCACTAAAGATTACTTTACTATTGTGACTAATCTCATGTAGTTATATTTTTACTCGTAGTACATCAAGATTTGTTTTTCAGATCAATTTTTATCCTTATTATCAAATTTTATCCTATAAATTATTATTAACAGGAACTAACTTAGCAACATAAATTCAGAACTTAAATGTTACATAATCTATAAACACGAATGATTAAGTAATCTGTTGTTACCAAGTTTGTTACACGGAAGCTACAACCTTTCATTTCAAAACTTATAGAGCCCTTCAAGAGGTGTTGTGAGCCAATCAAAGCGCGCACATTTTACGCGCAGAACAGCGCGCGCGCATGCAATCTGGACGCTCTACACAGACACGATCTAACCCAACGACTTGTGCTTGTGCGACTTTCAAACTCGATGTATTGACAGCCTTAGGATTAGGGTTGGGAGGTTATTATTTGCTCTAAATAATATCACAGCATTCACAAAATATACTTCTCATAAAAAAAATCGAAGCACCTTGCAAGTTTATGTTGTATATTCATAAATAAATATACACATTTTTCTGTTATTCCTTACAAAACGTAGACTTGCAAGGTGTTTCGATTTTTTCATGTGAAGTATATATTCCTCAAGTATATTGAGACCAAGGATTATACTTATATATGTGCAACTGTTATCTAGTCAGTTGCTCTTTACCTTATACCTTATATACCTTATTATATTATAAAAACTTATACACAGAACATAAATACAGACTAGAAGTAGTAGCCCTTTACTAAAATATGAAAACGTCATAATTAGAGCTCTCACTTAACTTACAAGAGCCCTTTCCATCTCTTTATTTTTTACCCATCTTCCAAAAAAAACGCGTAATATTTGAACAGGCTTTCTTAATTTCAAAAGAATAATGGTACCAGCCCTACGGTATCACTACTACACGCACAGTAGCCGAGTATCGACTTGCCTTATTAATAAACATACGGTAACAATAAATAATTGTTTATAATGAACTTTATAATATATTAGTGCAGATACTTCATTATCTCGCGTCACACGCACACTAGCGTACGCGTTCACGCAACGGTAATAGAGTTGGGACTGGGAGTTGGTTTATCGATGTTGATACAACATCCCTGATCTATTTTCCAAACGGTATCCCTTCAGCGTATTGATAGATAACTGTAGCTTCTTGTGCAATTCAGCCCGTATTATAAAATTAAGAAATTGAGGTGTACAAACATTTTAATAAATATTTTTACATGAACACTAGTCATACAAAAATCAAATATTGACATAAAATAAAAATAAAACATGACAACTGGAATCACAAACTTAAGAGTGTTATACTTGTGTTTCAGTAACCTACCGCTTTAATACATTTGGAAAACAGTCGAAAATAAATAATTAATCAAGAAAATACATGACTGGATCCCTTTATGCATGTGTTAATTAATAAAATGTCTCTTTATTTTATTTTGTATTTATTTTATCAAGTTTTATGTTAAAAACAATAATTTCAAGTTGTTTAAGAGTTAATAAGATAAATAATGCTATTTCAGTTTTATAATTACGTTTGATTATACTAAATTCCATGCCAATGAATCAGATTATTATTCCTAAGCCTTCATTTGTTGTGAAATGAACGAAACCTGAATCTAAAAGATATTTTTATCATCTTGTCTTAAATAAATATTTTATATTTTTCTGTTTCTTCACATACATATAAAAGAAACATGACCTTTTTCACTTTATCGATATTTAGCTACAGACTCTACTTCATCTCTATGTTGCGCAGAAGCATCGCCGCACGCATTTTCTTTTATCGACGCATTGATTAATGCTGCTTGATTTGAATAATAATTTTCAGATACAAACGTTATTGTATGATAAATTTAGTGCAAATTGTAACATAAGATCCTTATGAAATATTATCCTGCACACTATTTTTGCGTTTAAACATTGTGATGTGTTTAACGACTTCTGTTTGTATACTCATAGTTTGAAAGTCTAGAAATGGAAGAAAAGCTTTAGAATCAGGTTGAATTAGAATATAAAATAGGTAAGGTTTGAATTTAAAACATTATAAATACAGACCAATAACTTTTTTGTTTATGAGCATAGATTTTTCTATGATTTTGATGTTGCATTTTTATTTCCTTTGCAAATATTAAATTTTTAAATAGTTAAAAATGTCTCTCGCAATATTTTTTTAGTTACCATTGTAACACAATACGTAATAATCGTATCATAATACGATCAAGAACTAGATTTACTTATGAATAATTATGAAAAAAATAGTATGCTCAATAAGAACTGCAAAAAGTGTTAGTTGATAAAAATTTACGATATTCGGTAAATTTCTACCAATTCACAAACGCAACAGTTAAAACGTAAGCTGAAGAGTCGCCGTAGAACTAAAATACCGATGTTACCGAACTGAAGTGGCATCATGAAATATGCGACCACCGGCGCCCGGCACTCCTTAGGAAATGTACAGAGCTGAGTCGGGTGTGACTGCTGAGCGTATTGGTGTGACAAGTAAAATAAAAGACCGATGTTACCAAACTGAAGTGGCATCGTAAAATATGCGACCACCGGCGCCCGGCGCTCTTTAGGATAGGAAATATATCGAGCTGTTTTGGATGTGACTGCTAAGCGTATGGGTGTAACAAGTAGAACTAAAAGACCGATGTTATCGAACTGAAGTGGCATCGTGAAATATGCGACCACCGGCGCCCGGCGCTCCTTAGGGAATGTACCAAGCTGATTCGGGTGTGACTACTGAGTGTGTTGGTATGAGGGCGTACACTGGTAGTGAACGTGCCATCCATGTTAGCTTTGACGTCGAAAAATGATTTGTAAAAATCTTAATTCGAATAAAAAAAAATTGACGTTGACTTTGACTTGACAAGTGTTTTTAGTTCTAAATGTAATACCTTCTTTTTTGCGAATCAATACTAATACGATAAAATTATAATACTTAGAAACGATTGACTTTCAGACTCACAAATATATTAGCCAAAATTAAATAAAAATATGAATATGTAACTCGTAGAAAATTAAAAAATATTTTTTGTATTATTTCAGAGTATACGATTAAAGAGTAAATAGATTCTTCGGTGTATAATAATCTAATATTTTAACAAGCAACATAAATGAATGTATTAATATTAATGTATTTGGTAAAACAAAAACCCAAAATATTATAATTGTGATTTCAAATAAACATTACTTTTACCATGCCGTTATTTTTTTCTTTTCGGTAGGTACCCAGTAATATATTTTCAGTTTCATATCACCACACAATAGCAAATGAGAACATCCAAACACTACATTTAATTGGATATAAGTTTAGGTAGTATTAATTTTGGAAGCTACAAAAAGAATCAATTTTTTGGCACCTTCTATAAAGTAAAGGATATAAATCTAGCTTTTTGTAATGAGTTTTTTTTTAATAATAATTTAAACGAACAGAGAATGTTCTAACAGCTCTATGAAGATCCATCTTCCTCGCATCTTTTTATTTCTCTTTCCGACGTAACCGGTAGCGATGTTCTGTCCGGTAACTATATCAGCCGTCTTTTGTTTGTTGTTTGCGACCTTGACCGCGTTCGTTTCGTGGGTGTGAAGTTGTGAATGCGGTAGAATGAGGTTTTGAGAATCAGAGGGTGGTATGAGCTATATGTAGTTTCCTGTTTTGAGCGTGTTTTTGTCCCTCCCGACTCGTCGTCACACCAATTATTAATGTTTTGAATGTAAGGCTAGATTGTAATTAAACATTTACAAAAATAATCAATTGTAATAACTTCGAAATTAAAAACTTGAACTTGCATCTTAACCATAGGCCGTAGAAACAAAATGGTCTGTAAATTTAGCCTTATTGTTTACTAGGTCTACAGAAAAACAACGTGAGTTATAACCTAAAAAAATACATTTTTCATAATACCCTCCACTTATATCTTTGAAACCGAAGTAAAAAATAAAATCAGAAAAAATAAAGTCGGTAAAATAATTTATACTTACCTGTTCTTAGAGCAAAAAGAGGTAAAGAAGGCTAAACTACAAAATAATTGCTTTTGCAAACGCCACGACCTAATTTCCGTTTTAGTATCACTTATCTCTAGCTCTATGTCCACCAAAACAATATAGTTCACAGTTCACACACATTGAGCCCGTTCCGGTGCACCCATCAAAGTCTTACGTTCCGTTCCAACAAACTGTATCCTCATTAAGTTGAAATGCGTAATAAACCGGCACACATTACTCCGGCAAGTACAATGTAGCTGTAAATTACTTACTGTCGCCAAATAGCGCATCAGCGAATAGTTTGCGCTTCTCCACTAGTGCCGACTACTACCGACACAATACCAGATATTACATCATAGTGGTCAAAGAATGATACGTATATTTTTACTCCGGCAAGTACAATGTAGCTGTAAATACCCCTATTTACATCGGACTGTTTCTAAATTTACCATATTTTATAAATAATTTTTAAAATATAGATTAGTTGCAGACGATTCGCGAAGAAAAAAACAGAATTAGTTTCTAAATATACAGTGATTTTTTAAAGTTTCAATATGTCTGTCTCTTTCAAAAACGATTTTTTGTATGGAGATATATGGCGTTACTAACAAATGACGTCACAAGTGGGTATGCGCCTATCTGTCTAATCTTGAATTTCAAACCTTTATAACTCGGTCAATGAAGAACACCGATAGGTTCTTATTTCACATTAAAACATGCTTTATATTAAAGTTTATATCATGTAGTTAGTTAGTTAGTTGGTGGGCTCCCGTTTCCGCAATTAGACTCTGAATTGGTCCGTTTTACGTTCGGTTTTGGCTGGTTACTCCAACCAGCCCAGCTCCTTCCAGAAGCTCAGAAGCCTCCTGGGACTGTCACAGGCTTCGCGGAGCGACCCCACATTCTGGAGGATTTTTGCCCGTTGGTCAGTCAACCCTACGCATTCCAGGACTACGTGGGTGACCGTTTCTTCTGCTTCCAGACATCCTCTGCATAGAGGGCTGTCCGTCGCGCCGATGGTGAATAGGTGTTTATTGAGAGGTATGTGACCTGTTAAACTGCCTACAACTATTCGTTTATATTATGTACATTACATTACTTTTTATTTTACTTCAATTACATACAATATTACCAAAAATATGACCGCGAGAAGTTCCGAGACGTCATATGCAGGCGGTTGCGGGCGGTGTAATAGGAACGTTGCGTGCATATGACGTCAATATGACGTCACAGCTACCATTCGCCTCGTGCGGAAGTGTGCACTTTGATCGTTAATAACTCAGTCATTTTTAAAGACATAAAAAAATAAAAACACGGTATTTTTTGTAATTTTTTATAGAACATTTTGGCATTTTCAGCTAAAATCATTGGTCAGACCCATTATGAAGATTTTTTTAGTGTTCGATAGCAGAAATTAAGCAGTTTGGATTTTTAAAATAAAAAAAAGTAGTCCAATCCCCTATTAGTTACTGTCGCCAAATAGCGCATTCGCGAATATGTTGCGTTTCTCCACTAGTGCCGACTACCGCCGACACAGAGACAGATGTTGCAGCATAGTTGTCAAAGAAAATGTTTTTACTCCGGTAAGTAAAATATATCGAAACAAAACTTTAATTCTAGCGATAAACAGTTAACTTTACCATCATCGCGATGTAAATGCATCGTTATCATTTCAGCCGAAAGACATTCACTGCTGGAAAAGGCCTTTCCCAGGGATCTCCATAACATCATACTTAGAATCGTGTCTCTCTTCTTAATTCTCAAATTCAATTAATAGCTCTTCTCACTCTTTGAAATATAAGAACATGATTATATTTATGTATGTACGATGTATGAAAAGTACTTAAACGCACATAAAGTTCATAATAAAACATGTGTAACGCACGATTATAAGTACATGATTTTTTACCGATATTAGATTCAACAAATCAAACGAATTAGTTACAAGCTTTTTGTCGGACCCAGTGAAACACGCCCGGCTAGAACTTGTGTCCCATTGTGCGAACTCGAAACAATGATCTCGGACGTAATAATGACTACACGAGCCACGGGCTATCCTATAGCGCATGTACAAGTTTATAATAATGTGTGTCGCGCGTTTGGTGGGATAGTTTAGGTGTTTAGTTTTCTGTTAGATGCTACGTTGAGTTAGATTTTAGCATGACCCTTTCTCGATATAGGTATGATTTATTTGCATTGTGATCATACGTAACGTCTCTTCGTTTTGAAACTTGAGTGATATTTATCATCGACACCTCTTATAGGTCCCCCGTGTTTATCTGCTTGCAAGTTAGAGTAGGTAAACTTAACGATGATGAAATATTTTCAGTTTTCAAGTGTCTACCAAGTGTAAAGGTTATTTTAATTGAAGAACTCGCTTATTATTTAATAAATATTCTGCAACGTTCTAGATGCTTCAAGGAATAAACGGTCCCAGAAATTCGGGTCTATCAACCTTTTCAAAAGGGTAACACGCGTCGACTCACTCAGACAGTCTTGAACAAATTCTTTAAAAAAGGCTATTGTAGTTTCGCTCGAGCACTAGAGGCTTCCCAAGGCTTCTTACAGCTTACAAGCACAATCGCTTAATTGCTTGGACGAGACAAGAGCAAAAACTTCTACTGCATTTGGCTTCGACACAGGCTGCGTTTGTTTGACATTATGCAGATTTTCAGACAGTGGCCCCGATTCACACTGTCACGCTCTAATCCTTAATTTAAGTTAGTCCGTCCTTTTCACCTTTTAAAGATTGAATATGGACAGGAAATGGACATCCTAATATTAGAGCTGTCAAACATCGAATTTGAACCTTATGGCCGTGTCGAATGCACAATTTTAGAGAGCACTTAAAACATGCGACTTAAAAATATCTTAAACTGACAGCTATGCCCTTATTTTAGGTTATCATTCGTTCAAATTAATATCATTTGTTCATCACCTCTCTTTCATTGGTCATAAAAACAAATAGGACAGCTGGATTTTAAAATTAGAATTAGAGCATGACATCCCGAATAAGGGCCAGTAATTCTCGCTCCTTCAAAATAATGAATATTTTGTCTCGTCCGATTCGAAGTCACATCCGTGCTTCTTGATTCTTTAAACCATTCAAGTTAATTAATCAGTACATACTAGTTTCACTAACAACGAAGATTTGTTCCAGAAGCTCTTAAAACCAGTCTAGCTGAGATACGGACAGGAAAAAAATAAAAATATATTCAAAGAGCAAGTAGGTATTGTGTAAAATTCGGATAAAAATTTGTCATAATTAACAGGACCAAATACTTACAGTCTAAAATACAAACGTTTTCACTTTATAACCAATTTTTTTTCTAAGGAAGAGTTGTTCAGCTTCTTCTTCTTCTTCGGAACATTCTTCTTGAAATTTGCGCACTCTGTTTTCTTATCCTAACGATTAAAACAATTCCCTAGAATTAACGACACTAAACAATCTTACACGAAACATATTATCTGAGGACATGAGTCAGAAGTTGACACCTCAAGTCTATGAAATAATTGATACCATAAGAGGAACAGCTAATGGTGATCTAATACCATCATGGGATGGTGTCGGGAACATTTAGGCGCCGCCATAAAAGTAATAATTGTCGCCATTGTTGTTCTAGTTGTTCTGATTACAGTATGTGGTTGAATTATCAGATACATTTTTTTCTTTATTTCAGTTTTTTTCTTTAGTATACCGTATCCTAACTTGTTTTTACTTCCCTGCAAAAATATATAAAAATATTAGGGACGGGATGTCTTTGTCATAAAATGTTAAAAAATACAATAGCTTTATGAAGATTACTAGTAGGAGGATCAATTTTTCTGATCTTATCTCTACTGCAGGACGTAGGCTACCTCTAAAACCCGTCTTGCCTGACCTTAATCTCTACAGCATCCATTGTATGTACATACGCAGGTCATCGCTCTATCTAGCAGGAGATCTACTCAAACTATATTTGCCTTGATGTGGTATCCTCTCTAACTTTTTAACTTTAGCGCATATTGCTTCTGCTACAGAAGTAACATATAACTTCGGCTCACTAAACTCTGTAAGCTATGTCGAACAAATATCCATAAAAAATAATAATAAAAACATCTTTTTCAACTGAAAACATTGTATTGAAGACGAAGAGGCAAACACTAAAAACAAAACTGGTTTATACCCTTACAATATAGATAGGAACCACCCACTTACACTTACAGTTTTGCAATTACCGACTAATTAGTGTTTTCAAAGTAAACAAGTATTGCTTTCACTTCGACGCTTTTGTATTATCTGTTCAGTTTGCGTATACTCAAATAAGCAGACGTAACAATTAATTGATGTAAGTACTAAGGCGAGGCTGATAATTGTATAAGGCATAATGCCAGCGGGTGATTCAGCCAAGTTTTGCGATGATGACGTCATTGTCTGACGTCATTTCAAGTCTTTTAATCTGCAAGCGACATAAATAGGGATGATTTTAAAAGAAGTATTGTTTACGGGGATAAGTTTAACCTTTCAAATATCTACCTGGTACCACGAACAAGCAAAATTAGCTACGTGGAAGTGTTGGAAGGGAAAATTTATGATATGATTGTTTCAATTCGGTAGATTTCATCAGAAACATCTTTACGTTTCACTTTTTTTATTGATTATAATTATACTTTTTTCTACAATTTACCAACATAATAATAATAATAATCATCATCATCATTATATTCTAAAGTGTGCACCAGTTCAGGCTCGTCGAATTTATTACTACCTTCAAATTATTTTACAAGTTTCGTTTTTTGTAAACCTTGTGGAAATTAAGGGTTTCATTTCACTTGAAAACTCTGGTAGTTTCGTTTCATTGATATTGAATTACATGACCAATATTTGCAACTAACAAAGAAAGGATTCTTGAGAAATAAGTGGAAGATAATATCATGCTTTCGCATACCCTAAGATGTACTTAACTATTTTGATGTTTTAATTCTTAATTTGTAATCTAAAAGGCAAGTTAATTTTAATTTAATATTCCAAAGTCTTAGAAGCAAACAGCCTTCATCTAATAAGAATCTCCGTCGCATATTTATCACATAAATTAATTAATTAGAGTAGATCTTAGCCATGCTGAGTGCATCCCCAACTTACAACATCAATATTCAACTCGAGCGTTTATTATCATATCTCATTATACGAGTTAGTGCTTGTACAGGCCTGGGTAGACCCCTTCTTAGGTTATGACCTCCAAGCAAGGCATAAATTCGCTCTTAGCTTCTCCTTTACAAGTGACTCTAAACTTGGTAAGTAAGGGTCAGAATCGAGTGGTCGATTGACGTTGTAAAGTCGATTTTCGGTTTCGAAATGCAATTTGGAAATGAGATCCAGAGGGTTGCCCTTGAGGGGGCAGGCGGGGGTGGCGGGCGCCTTGCCACTATTATTTATAAGGGGAGGGTCACTGGACGGATGGCCGGCGAGCGACTAGCGGCTAGCGGCGGCAGTACGTTCTGCAGTGTTACGTTTAAACGTGTACGTAAATTGTTTTGTTCTATTAATTAGCGTGTCTTGCTCCCGTTTTGATAAGGACTCGGCTGCAGACAGTTCGGGGCTTTGTTTTGGTTTGATTAACGCTTCTATTCTTCCTGCCCTGTATAAATTATACAACGGAACTTGTTTGAAACTACGGTTTATAATTTGGAAACTTTCAGATAGTTGTGCTAATATAGATAAAGCGAAGATGTGGATGGAGGTAACGCTTATTCAGCAAGAATGAGATTTTAGTGATATAAGTACTTGGATCTCCCTACCTATCTAGGTACCTGGGATTTTTATCTTCGTCATTCAAAATTCCTAATGACGAAACACGTCCATTGCTGGACAAAGGCCTCCCTCACGATCTCCACGTTAATTTGCTCATCGCCGCATCCAGCGGCTTCCTGCGACCTTCACCAAATCGTTGATTCACGCAGGGGTACGTCTGCCCATTTTTCGTTTTCCAATGCGTGATCTTGAGTCAATGCGTGATTTTTTGTAAGTATAAAATTATTTCTAGAAAAGGCTAGACAACTGTAGTGTATTGTATGTGTGAAATAGCTCATCACAAAACATTCAACGAAGATTGACAATCAAGAGCTTTGTATCAATTCTGACAAAAAGAAACCTTCGTAAAGTTGAAAACTATAGCAATAAGGCTATCGAACATTTTTTTTTTATTTATTATAAGATGAACATAAACAGTGTTGTACAACTATTACAACTTATATAAAGACTAGTTTATGGTAAGTACACACCAGCGACATGTTCCACAGATGATAGCAACATTAAATATGTTTTTGGCTATCTACAAAACTAAGGCTTGTGCACTGCATGCAATGAAGAGTGAAAGGAAAAAAAACATACGACTATAAGTGTACAAATTAACAGTTCGTTGAAACATCTCTCAATACAGAAACTACTTCTTTTTTGAACTTGTATAATGATATGTTAAAAAGATCTATACTAGTGAAGTGGTCGTTATATCTTTTACACATTCTGTAAATAGGGGAACGTTTACCAGCATTAGTACGACAGTTAGAACTCGAGAAAAGATTTTTCTTTCTAAGGACACGGGCAGGTACTTGGTATTTCATTTTTGCAACGAGCTCAGAACAGTCAACATAGTTGTTAAGCAACTTATACAAAAAAACTTGATTCGAGTTGAACACGACGGCCGGGTTATTGCAAAAATTAGCAACTCAACGCGGTTTAGTCCGACACCGCGCAGGAATCGTGCGAAAAACTCGTTTTTCTTGAACTCTTTTGCTTATTAACAGAAAATGGCAGAGTTTATAAAAATGTAATTGATTTAAAATCTAAGTCAGTAATTGGCAAGTTATAATAACGAAAAAAAACTATGGTTATCGCTTTAAGTTACGAGATCAAGGACGTCAAAAATTTTTTTTGCTGCTTTTTTTTTAAACCTGTGCTTCTTATATCTAAATTATTATAATGTATTTAAAAATTCTACTCGATTTAAAATTTAATTAAGGATATATTCTGTTAGCATATATTTTTTTTACATTTATAGAATCAGTACTAGTGCTAGTATTTGATCGTCAAAGTAGCGACTATGGGCGCTATTTCCACATAACCCCGCCTTAAGGCTTATGAATTTATACTTTTCCAACAAGTCATCATAGTCACAATAATTACCATGGCACCTGTAATTGTTGTATCTTTAACAATTATCGTATGTTAAATTATTAATTGTGTGTTATGAACTAAAACTTTCCACAAAACGGAAATAGGATATTGGAACCGTATCCACATACAAGAAAGCGACCTCGAGACCCAAACCCACACAGACATTCAAAGTAGAAATAGTTATGTACTTAACTGTACTTAAAACTAAGCTTTATTTAGTTACACCTTACAAACTGCTTCCGTGGCCTAGTGGTTGAGCGTTTGGCTCTCGTTCTAGATGTTCGGAGTTCGAATCCTCGTGAGGACATTGGCCCTGATTCAGGAAGTCACGCTCTAATTCAAATTTTAAAATCCAGCTATTGTTTTCGTTTTTATGACCAATGAAAGAAACGCGATGAATTCAGAGGAATTAATGATATTATTTTGAATGAATGATAACCTCAAATAAGGGCATAGCTGTCAAATTGGGAGATTTTTAAGTCGGATGTTTTACGTGCTCTCTAAAATTGTGCAATCGACACGTCCATAAGGTTCAAATTCGATATTAGAATGGCCATCTTCTGTCCTTTTTTAATTTCTAAAAGGCGAAAAGGACTGACGAACTTAAATTAAAGATTAGAGCGTGCGTGACTGTGTGAATCGTTGCCATTGTAGGCTTAATCACCTGATTGACCAAAAAGTTAGACTATTCCATGCTTCTGCTATCTGCGGGTGTAGTCGTTTTTTGAGCCATGTCTATAATGTCTCTAATACTAGGGTTTGTAAGGTCATGAAACAAAAACTTTAGTTTCATGGGCTAAGATACAACACGAGAGGTTTTGCGTTGTAACTATTAATATTTTAAGAGCGTCGGTGGTATAGTGGCTAAGGCAGCGGTCTTCCGCCCGGGAGACGGGTTCGATCCCCACCACGCACCAATCTGTTTTGTAATTTAGACTTCATATGTATGTTGTGTATGCAGTAAAGGAATACGTCGTGAAGAAACGTGCATACTCAAACTAAAAAAATTCAAAGTTTGTGTTTGAAGTTGACCAACCCGCACTAGGTCAGCGTAGTTAAGATTTGATCGCCTGGGTAGGTGGGGGCATATATGAGCTGTTGATGATGAACTAAAAGGTTGCAAAAGGAAGCAGCCTACATGGTAAAATTAACTCATGTTCTTTTATAACTCATCTTTCTGCATTAAAAATGTTTGAATATAACAGATGGACTCAGAAACTTCCTTTAACCTCAACCAACTCGTAAATTTTGTTTATAAAAACTAATTAGTTGCTCGCGTAATGGCTCCAATTGTTCTCGCTCGTGTAATAATTAACAACTATCTAATTACAAAACTTAGTATCTAATTAAAATTGTTTCCATAGTAAAACTTAATACGACACGACACAATGTATCATGTGGAATTTTCAGAGTGAAATACTGAATTTTGCCCAAATTTGGGAAAGACAAGTTTTTTTTTATCGCACAATTTCATTGACAGTTTGTAAGGTCAACACCCGACCTCACTAACCCTGGTGTCAGAGTTATCGAGCCGAAAAGACCAACAATAATTTAACGTGCCTTCTGAAGCACGGAACCATTTTTCTTTTTGGCTAATCAATTAAGACAGTATCATAAAGTGTTTTTCGTTGACAATGTCCTCACTGAGATACGAACCCAGAACCTTTGAAACGAGAGCATCGGAACGCTTCGTTTGTACTATGAGTAAACAGTAAGTATTATGAGAGCGTCGGTGGTCTAGTGGCTAAGGCCGCTGCCTCTCGTCCAGGAGACACGGGCTCGATCCCTACCACGTTCCAATGTGTTTTCGAATTACAAATTCATATGTACGTTTATTTGACGCTCTTACGGTAAAGGAAAACATCTTGATGATACCTCACACTCCTGCGAAGAAACTCAAAGGTTGTTTGTGAAGTCGACCAGCCCGCACTGGGCCTGCGTGGTCGACCCTGATCGCCCTAATTCCTCGGGCTCGAACCCCTCGGTGGGGACGTATATGGGCAGTTAATGATGATTATGAGTACAAATAGTTAGTACGTTAGCTGATTCCTTGGTAAGGGTCAGAACGTTTGGTTCCTATACAGGAGGTTGGTTCGAAATACCCGTGTGCCTCTTTCAAAAACTCTTTACGAGGTTATCCTTTATTAGGGCTTAATTGGTTGATTTCAGGGTAGGCTCAAGCCCCTCGGTGGGGACGTATATGAGCTGTTGATGATGATGACGATGAATTGGTTGATCTACCGAATTAAATTTTGAAACCAACATTGAGAGCTAGCTGTAAGATAACTACGTTTTCTACTAACCTTACGTTTTCTCCTAATTATAATTATGTATGAAAAGCGGAGTCTCCTAGCACAGGCACTTTACGCCTAACAGGAGACTTCTTAATGTTTAATTAAAAAGTTAATGTTGTAAAATATATAACTTTACTAACAAAAATAAGTACGTAATCGAAAGATTATGACCGTGAGTGAACAATTTTTTGAAAATACTTTTTATTTTTCGGCTAGGCCGAGTCATTAGCTGACTTGAACACTAAGGCTGGTTTTATATCATACCTTGGATGTATGATTTTTTAAAAAACATCAGTATCCGTTCCTTTTTCAAACAACATATTATAGGCTCATAAATATTTTTTTAATTATTAAGTGGACTAATGGGCACATACACACATAAAACTCTCAAGAGTAAATCTACTTTACTCATTGTTGGAATAAATACATTGTTAAAGAATAATTTACATGAATATATTTCGTTTAATAGTGTACTTGTTTGAAGTTAATAGCCACTAATAGCTCAGTTTCCACAGAATTTTGTACTTGGTAATATATTTTTTCTTAATGCTAAGTAGTTTGGAAGGAATGTTTTGGAAGATTTATGTTCAGACGTAGTAATTTAAGCGCTGATTAAGTGGTGAGTTGGTAAGTCGTAATTGTAAATTATTAAATCTGCCTCAATGTATCAAGTGAAATAGAAAATTTTTTTTAAAAAAATCATTTTTCTGACGATTACATTATGACATTTAATTAATTTTTGTTTTTATTGATGGTGTATTTATTTATTTTACAAGGTGTTCTTTTAGCGGCTGTAATTTCGTTATGTGAATTTTGTAAATTAGTCATGTCTTTGTTTTATTTATATTCAGCCAATATTTATTTCAAACACAATTGATATTGTTCATGAATAAATTATCTGAATCTGAATATTAGATGTCATCAACAATAGCTCGCTCGTTCCACAAAATAGGCTCGAGCCTACCCTGTATTAACAAGTTCAGTCCTTAGTCCTACGCTGACCCAGTGTGGGTTGGTCGACTTCACACACAACCTTTGAATTTCGTCGTAAGTGTCCAGGTTTCTTCACGATGTTTTCCTTCACCACGTCGAAAGCGTCGAATAAACGTACATAAATGAAGTCGAGATAAAACACGCACTACCAATTTCAATGTTAACTTTTTTAGTAACGCTTTATGCTTCTAATAAACTTTCCCTTGGGTTAAATTTTTATCCGATGTTTCGACCGTACTAAGATCGATTCTCTACGATCACTCTTACGCACAAAGTTTATTGTTACGACGTCATAACTAACAGTTCTTTTTTTTAATGTTCACGCATATTTTGCAGAATTCAAGATGGCCGACTTGACTTTAATTACTAAACTTCGTGGAGAGGTAATTACAGTCTATATTACATGCGTGAATCTATTGAAAGTTGGGACTACAATTTTAGAACATAACTGTAGTAGCAGTAATTTTTTTTTTAAAGTAGAACAATCTCTAAGCACTAGAACATTTATGAGAATAGTTGTTGGATGTCCCATAGAAAATGTGTTGCTACATGACGTGTTTGTCATCACTAAAAGAAAGATCGTGTGGTTGTAAGGTCGACGACCTACCTCACAAGACTTGGTGTCAAAGTTATAGAGCTGCCAATGACCTCTGATCTGACAAAGTTAATGTATAACAAATTTATAACAACTGCTTTCGTAGATAAATTACCGAGACCAGCGGCTTAACTCTTCAAAGCTCATAATCAACTTACTGTTCAGACAATCAGATGATTTAAACTGAACTAAGTACAAAGTGATTTTGCTTGTAAATGTCTACCACCGGGTATTGCACTTAGAACCTCCGAAATGAGAATCGAACACTGACCGGTAGAGCACGACGGCTGTTAAAAAAAACAATAAATTATTTGATTTTTATTGAAAAAAAAAAACATAATGGTCGTTTTTGCCATTGTCATTATTTAAGCCTATTGTTTATGAAAAAGACGACGTGTTTTCAAATATTTTTTATTTATTTATATAGATTTCCATTTTAAACAAAAGAAGCAACCTTCCATACCCTTTACCTATCATTAATTACCAAACATTTGCCTTTAACTTTAACATAAATATGACATGAAAACCATCAACCTACAATACTAACTTAATTCTAATTACCAAGGCAAACTAACCTTACCTGCCTTGGACTAGCTACCAAGGTAGCATTAGAGGAGTATAAGCGCTCATTAGGTCCGCGGTATCGTCCATAAATACATTATCGAGGCATAGGGGGGTGAGCAAGGGTGTAAGGAGGTGGGTTATCGAATTAAAACTTCACTAGCAATACTAGAGTTGAACATCGTATTAATACACGATGTATAATTCGTGCGCTTGGTCAAAGCTGGCGTGTTCCGTTTTTGGTAATGAAAATAGTAACTTGTAAGTTCAAATATGTATCCATGAAAGGGCTTGGATCTACCCTGAATCAGGGTGAACCCCGTACTTGATAATGGCATAGTGCAGGTTGGTCGACTTCACACACAAACTTCGAGTTTTTTGGTAGGTGTGTGCAGTGCTGTGTCTAAAGACATTTCATTTGACATCCCCACTGGGATTCGAACCTGGAACTTCCTTAATGAGAGTCAAAAATTCGACCACTTGACCACAGAGGTTGGTCTATTTACTGTTGGCCTCATCAAATATTATCTTTGGATTAGTGTCTACAATCTTCGTAGCAGCTACGGCTACGCTCGCTACGCCGCCGTAGTAGACACGCGCAGAAGTCGTGTTGAGGAATTTAACGCACATTTTTATGCGCCTGGGCAAACCGGGCGCGTTCCGCACATGCAATATTATCGTAAAGGTATTTTAAACAATTTTGCGGACTATTTTGTCGAATTTATTATACGCACATTCTGGTTTCGGTTGATTAGTGTTTTTAGTGTTTTAGGGGTCAGTTGGGTAGGGCTACCTGTTTGGTAATTAGTACTTTTTACAGGAAAGTCTGATCTGAATCTAGTAGTTTAACATAATATTTTGTAATAAGGAAAGGATCGGCAACTTGGTTCATCTTTTTGATTCAGATACAAATGAGAAAAACAAGTAAATTGTACTGGAATATTAAAAAAAAAAAAAAAAATCTATTTTCCATAGAATGTTGTTTTGTTACATCACTTTGACCAGCCATTACATTTTTTCGGGTAAGTTCACTTACGCAATTCTCTATTAAAATTGCCTTTACATAGTTTTATATCAATTATAATTATTATCAAATTATACCAAACCAACATTTAAAAGCTAAACTTGTCCAATTTTTATCATGCTTACTGAATTCCAACGGCTGATTTTCCACGTGATTTCACACGGCAACTTTTATTATAGTTAAAACCTGTTTATAACGTATCCCGCCAGTTTGACAACCACTGGAACTAATTCGACCACAATTTGACACTTTATTAGTAATTTTAGTAATTGTGCGTATTCAAAAATTACTTATTTTAATAAAAAAGGTGTGAGATCTTTATTTGATTGATTTTTGTATTTGATGTCAGTTTTACGTATTTATAAATATTAGTCAGCACGCAAAAGGTTAACTTTTTTCATATAGCTATCAACCTCTAAAGCCTTAAAGCGAACGATTAGGTTAATTCGTAGCTAGGTTAACGTGTAAACCATAGCACTAACGACTTTTAAACTACGCAAATATGAAAAGAAAAATTGTTATTTTTATAAATTTTGTACTTAGTCATAGAAGTTTACAAAAAGGTCTCTTATAAAACTTTTGGCTTACTTGCCAAAAACTTCAACCATGAACAAGCTTTTTTTTTCGTTGGTACTTATTTGCTAGCTCTGACATGACAAATCTCAATTTAATATCTGATTTCTTACTTAAACTTGTTCACTGACATAAAAAACAAACCTGAGATCGAACAAAAATCATTTTGTTAATTTCCGATTATTTCGAACTAAGCATTTGGGAGTAAATGGAAAGCACTGGGTGGGTCGGAGTTAGTCGGGACACGGGACTTATAAAGCTCTTGCCAAAAACTCAAATAATAGTATTGTGTGTCGAATAGATGCCTCGTTTCGGCTTCTTCTTGATGCCGCAGATATTCCTGGCTGTTCAACGCGGCAATACTGCGAGAATCTTGGGTACGTTTGGTCTGGGGGCTGTTCAAGGTGGCTTGTTTGCCTAAGATTTTTTTTTATGATTTTGATTTGTTTGTTTGTTGAATTTAACATTGTACTTTTGTTTTAAAGTTAACAAACTGTAAAAGACAACTGAATAAAATTTATTCATTTGGTTCAAACTATTTTGAACTGAGCATTTGGGGGTAAATGGAACGCACGGGGTGGGTCGGGGCTAGTCGGGACAGGGTTTATAAAACCTATGGCACACCTGCCAAAAACTCAAATAATAATATTATGTTAACAAACTGTAAAAAACAACTTAATGTAATTTATTCATTTCGTTCAAACTATTATGAACTTAGCATTTGGGGGTAAATGGAACGCGCGGGGTGGGTCGGGGCTAGTCGGGACAGGAGAGAGGGGGCGCGAAGGAACGATCGAGGTAAGGGTGCTGGCTACGTAATTAGATTTCCAAAGTCCGAATACACTGCTCGTACTTGTCTTCATAATAATGTGAGCGGCGCGAGCAGTTTTGATCCGTGCATAATTAATTAATTAATTTGATTAATTCAATATTTTTGCAAAGTTCTTAAACACTGCCAATAGTTTTCATAATTAATCTATGATTGTTTAGTTCATAGAATTATTATCTAAAGATTTCTAGAAAAATAAAAACTGTGGCTATGGTCACATTCTTCAGTGCAGTTATATAGCCTGTACCTATACTTTGGAATATCTTTTAAATATAGTCTTTACATATTTCTATATTGCTACGAGTAAACTTATATTACTCGTAGTATTTTTGTAAATTCAACTCTGTACACTTCATCCATATAAAATATAAAATTCCGTGTCCATAACAGCAAAAACCAAAAGAAACTAACTCATAAAATATAAGTTATTTTAAAGTATAAGTACACGTGATTATGACTGCACTTATGAACATGTTGCTATTCTACGCTATCTACGCTGCCAAAAAAAATATCCAAGAAACGTTTAACAAAACAATTTTTTTATGCTACTTCAATCTTTCGAATATGTTTCTAATGTTTTAGAATTATTGTTCTACGTGTTCATATGCCAATGATTCTGTACTCAAATGCCTTCTTACTATATTCGATATTTATGATGCTATGACTGTGAACCAGGCCAAGATTGGCTCCTAAGAGAAAACGGTCAAGTATCAAGACCGAGTCACCGGCAGACACCACGAGTATCGGATATTTAGTTTGCTTGGGCCGGGGGAGGGGCGAGGCGCTAAGTCCAACTATAAATTAGTAAGGGTATAGTTACATTAATCACCCATACGCCGTTATTATTAATTAACCCCCTTCGAACCGGAGGTATTAGCTATCGACCGAACACAACACTAATGCCAACTTAGCTTAAACTTGTACTTAATTTTATATATTTTAAGTTTTTATTTTATTTTTTTGACAGAAACTTTTTTTATGTAAACGTATGAAGTGCATTCATCAATGACCCGCTACAGTCCACTGCTGGACTATGAGCCTTTTTCCATAATCTCTACGCTTGGCAGGCGGGTTGGAGATCGCAGATTAATAGGTTACTGTATCAGAGAGCGCTGCTACCCGTTCCCTGTTCAATGTGTAGTCCCTAAGTCGCCTCTTACGACACCCATGGGAAGAGTAGGGGTTGGTGACAAATGTATTCTACGTGACGGCAGTGAAGAGAAGTGCATTGCATAGTCCTATAACAGAATAGAGTGCCATGGTTGCCATATATATCTAGCACAGGTACTTATCATTCAAATATCTGCCTGCCCAATGAGTAATTCCTGAGCATTCGGCCAACAGTGTAGATGTCGTAGGAAGATTTGATAATTCGAATTTTCGCGAAAGCACCGATGATTAGACAATGGTGAAAACATTTATTCTAAGTATTAGGCAAAATACTCTTTATTTTTTTCAGCTTTACCTGTCTACTCAAAATCGCTTATGTATGCATTCAAATAACTATATATTTTGCCTTTTTTTCAATTATTTTAGTAGCTATAACTATATAATCAGCTACGAGTAGTCAATTGTATAGGATTAACTACTTTATCAAATTTTCAAGCATATCTAAACTCCTGACACAAAGAGATTTGCACGCCTCTTAGCAGGATGATAAAAAAAAGATGGCGGTTTGTAATTTTGCATAGACTTTTGTACAACTTGATTGAGTTGTCACGACATTCAAATTAAGTTTAAAACTTTTTTGTAACATATTTTCTATGTAAGCTGTTTTCGAATTTCAAAATATTTTTGTTAATCCGGACAGCTTGTGTAAGTATAATCCAAATGTAGTATGTAACTTAATTGTAAATGTTTCGTATAATGATGTATTCTATAAATTAATGCCTTATCTAAATACAACAATACGATAGGGTAAACAGTTGAGAGAGGACAATAGCAGTTCCATCTGAATTTTAATTATAAGTAATAATGATTTAAGCCATCAGTAGCGAGACTACGACTGACCCCCCACCGCTCACACCCCCTTCCTTTACTGGGAAGTTAAAGTTTGAGTAACGTTTCGGATGTGGCATGACAGACTTCTTAAAACTATTATCGTTGTTGCCTATAATGAATAACTTAAAATGGCTTCAGCCCATGAAATTGAAATTCTTTTGTTCTACAACTTTTCAAAAGTTTCATACTTTTTTTACTGTATCAATTTCAGCTGATCAATTTGTGTAAAGTTTTCTTTATGTTAAGTATATTTTAGCGTAACTTTCCTCATCAAAAGCTATAGATACACGTTCTATAAGTCCCCACCGAGGAGCTAGGGTCTACCCTAAATAAGGGCAATAACTGAGGAGGTTCTTACATATATGTTATATGTTGACTATTCCACTTTTTTGTTTTTGCACAATTTGAGAAAATAGTTTTTTAGGTATGCAGTTATGAATTTAAGAGAAATTTTATTGCATTATTATAGACGACTAGACTACTCATTGGTTCGTACAAGTTTCAAAAATTTATAATCAAGTTCTGACGCGTTGGCGCTGGAATAGTCAAGTTTTGTTACAATACTACAGCAATAATTACTTTTTTACTAACTAAAAAGTTAAGCGGTAAAACATATTTTGTTATAATTTCTACTGAAATAATAAAATACCTTCTAGATTCATTATATTTTGTTCCAAAAATTTATGTTTGGAGTTGGTAATGTCATTTCGTAATGGCATAATCAACTTTTGACGAAATCATGCATTTTAATAATTCTTTTTCTAGTGTAATGATCCAGTTTTGACCAATTTTTGTTTTTGCAGCGTATAAAATTCTAAGTTACCAACCGAAAAAAAAAAAGCACTGTTTTGTCAAAAGTGGAATAGTCAACATTTGAAAAGTACCTCCTCCTCAACCACGTTACTTTAGCTCACACACTGTTTTTATTCATAGTAAAAGCTTCGAAAAACGTACACGTGAATTTGAAATTATTCCTATAGCTTTAAGTAATATAAATACAAAAAACTTACCAGAACCCAATAGTGTAGGTACCCTAAATATCTAAATAAAAAAGAATGAAGTTTTTAATTTTTCGGTCGACTGGTTAGTGTAATATAAGGAAAAAATATTTTTTGACTGTAAAAACTTCAAAAAACGTTTATTAAAAATATTTCAGTTTCATGAAATTAGGCACCATGCATTATTTAGTAAAAGAAAAATATGTCCAGCTTTTTAAAATGAGCCCACACAAAACAGTCAATCAGAAAATCAAAACTCAATACTAATCGTATAGCTGTACAATGTGCAGTTAATAATTTTCTATTCTATTCAAAAAGTTGAAAACTTTAATTTTCCATTGAATGTTGTTACATCACTTTCTCATTACATATTTTGAGTGAGTTCATGAAAAAGTAGTGATACCAAAAGATTTGCCCGAAAATTTTGATTCTGCAAATTCAACATTTTGGGATTTACAAGTTCAACATTTTGCAAATTCAACATTTTATCTGGAGAAGATTTGTTATTATCGACTCAAATACGTTCCACCGAAGGGTGCTCGAGTGATCAGGTTGTACTCAGCCACGTAGGCCCAGTGGAGGTTGGCCTAGAAAGGTTTAGTTCTGTAGAATTCTATCGAATGCCTTCTCCAACCCAACCCAACCGACCGGTTTCTACCGTCCTCCCCCGGAATACGTCTCGAAGCAACTTCCCAATAATTAATTACGCTCATTATCATTATTGTTCGGAAGGCAGTCTCAGTCCTGAGTCCTGCCCTGCCCGATAATGAATTGTTCGCCCTATCATTAATTAGTTTATTATAATAAGACGAGAACTTTCTCCAGATTAATCAAGTTTTATCTGATGGTCGCTCCTTTTGAATATTTTGCCGAAAGGCTCCCAGTTTCCCTTTTGGTTGGAATAAGTTTTGAAAAGGATTATTTGCGAATTTATTTAATGAATTTATTATTGAACTTATTTGGAGTTCTGTGGGTGGGTTGTGGTTTGAATTGGAAAGAGTTACAACTCTGAGTTGTAGCAAGAAAAAGGTGTTTTTTTTTTAAATAGCGCGGTAGTTGACCGATTATTCAAATCTAGTCCTTCTCTTTTTTTTATAGGTAGTTTTTGCGAAATCAAGGCGAGAATTAAGGTGTGACGTCAATCAATGGTATGATTGTTTGCGAACTCTTTTTATTTTGTAGTGTAAGATAATTGATTTAATCCTACTAATATTATAAATGGGAAAGTTTGGATGTTTGGATGTTTGTTGCCGAATTACGCTTGAACCACTGGACAGATCGGAATGAAACTTGGCATACATGTAGGTTAAGTCCTGGAATAGGACATAGGCTACTTTTTACCGCGGTAAAACACTTCATTCCTACGGGAAAATTAGCTCATTACACGCGGGTAAAACCACGGGCGGAAAGCTAGTTATAAATAAATTAAAAAAGCTTTACTATATACCGAATGATTTCGCTTTTGGTTTTTATACATTAATTAAAACATAGGTAAACTGACACTAGCTTAGCACTTCATAAAAGATTTCTTATTTGATACTTGCCCCTATGCTAACGTAAGGAGTGTGTGTATAGGGTTGTCAAAAAGATGAGTCATAACCAACTTTTAGTTTCACTCTGAAGTCTGAGCTTACAAACGAGACGGTTGACATGATAGAATGAAGTGTAGCTATTTTGTTCAGCCAAACTAGCCAAAATACGACGTACCAACTAGTATAAGAAGACCCTGTAGACTTCGCTGGTACTCATTGCACCGATAATGTCATGTGTCAGCTTATACTGGGAAAGTGTTACCGACGACTATTATTGTGTTGACCGTAAGTGTGATTTTAAAACTGTTTGTTCTTTTTGTTTGTTGTCATTTATTTCAAAATTTAACCAGAAAAATTGTGCAATAAAAGTTTCCTTTACAATAAAAATTATCAACGCCAAAAATCGATCATCGTTAATTTATTGTAAATCGTGTGAAAAAACGTTAGTTTAAAGGAAAAAAAAGCCTGATCTCCATGATATAAAAAAAAATATAATTAATTGACACGTGTTACAGCATTTCTTAAAATCCCCCATCCGAAGTTGAGTTTAGAATGTATGAAAAAATAATAAACATTAAGACGCGACGAACTAGATGCATTCGAACGGCAATGGATGAAAGCGGCCCAAGATCAAGATCAGTGGAAGGAAAAGGGGGAAGCCTTTGCCCAGAAGTGGGACAGATAAAAAGGGCTATTAAAAAAAGTCTCAAAAACGCCAGTAAAAGAAAAACAGGACATGTGTAATATAGTAGCCCAAATGTAGTAATATAGAAATGTAGTTCTAGTAGTACTTGGTAGTATATTGCAGTAGTAGTGTATAATATCTTCCGCTGAATAACTTTAGCTTATTATAGCTTTGACCTTTTCAGCTTGAAGCAAATCACCTGCACCGACAAACTGTCTGGTTCAACAAGATATCAGTTGCACCAGTTAATTTTTAGAACCACTCCAGACTTTAGGTTCGGATACAGCAGGTGGGCATCTAATATGTTTCACTCTACTAAGTATTATCGTGGCAATGAAGGCAATAGAATCGGAGTACTTTTTTTTTATTTTATAAATCCAAACTTCTTAGTTTCTACTATCGAACACTAAAACAATTTTTGTTCTATCTTTAAAATTTACCGAGTTATATAGGTTTGAAATTCAAGATTAGATAGAGAGGCACATACCCACTTGAGACGTCATTTGTTAGTAACGCCGAAATCTCCATAAATAATCGTTTTTGAAAGAGACAGACATATTGAAACATTAAAAAATCACTTAATTCGTTTTTCAACCGATTCTGTTTTTTCCTTCGCGAATCGTCTGCTACTAATCTATATTTTAAAAATGATTCATAAAATATAATAAATTCATAAAATATGGTGAACAGTCCGATCTCCTAAGAAAATATAAATATACAGCCAAAACACAGCGACAGACGACAGTACTCATGAAATTGAACAACTTTTCCCAAGGAACATGGGTTAATATGTGAAGGAATTTTTGAAGTCTCCATACTAAGTGTGTCAGCTGATTGAACAATTTGCATGTTCCATGTTCTTTTTGAAAATTATTTCAGTTTCATGGGTGCTGTCACTATGCGTTTCAGGTGGGTTTCCCTGTTTTGTTACACCCTGTATAATAAAATAACGATCAAACTCAAACATTCTGGGTTCAATACTCAATTATGAAATTAAAACACAGACATAGATAACTTAAAAAAAATTAAATTGAATGATGAATTTCAATATCTGTATTCGAGTCTGCAAGGATTCTTGACACTGACACAAGATTGAAGCTACGAGTGTGACGTGTGGGTGTTTTTTCCCTTTGGACCATGTTCATAACTGTTTTTCATAACTAGCTACGAAAAAATTCTGTTTCTTCACTGTTTCAGAACCAGTTATCAAAAAAGAATATTTGATTACTGAAGCTAGGAAATCAGCAAAATTTAAGTTTTTTCGATAACCAGCTACGAAACCAGCCGAATTTTTTCTACTTTTAAACCATAAGACGCATGGGTGTGGGGATAATACTTACATTTTAAAATTTTAAAAAATATTCTGCTTACACAACTTCTGACCAGAAACTATCTTTACCACAATCAGTTGTTTTGTTAATGGAAACAATGACAAACAGACAAGCATATTTTCACATAGTCAAAATTGATTGGAGATTCGATTATTATTAGAGAAAAAAAGATAAATTAGAATTATAAGAAACAACAAGTGTTCAGCATGCAATAATATGTAGGTACTGTTCTATATTCAAAAATCGATATTCGAAAGCAATAGCCACTCCGGAGCAACACGTAACTGGCCAGTGATCAATTATTAACGGAATTGGCAACTTTGGGCCGCCCAACTCGGACGGATTTAAAGTCGTGACGTCATACTGCTATTTAGGTGAGTACCTATGGAAGTTTGATGATAACTTTCATGTAAGAATATTGTTTGATTTGCATTTCTGTTACTAAAGGTAAAGGTGTTTCAGGTACTTCACTATTTTCAGTGCCTTCCTTTCGATAGATGATCGACTATTAAGTGCAATTCCATACATTATTATAATGTATCAAAAAGAGTCGTTTGAGCTCTAGCACCGTATAACATTATCATCTTATACACAATACGTTCTCACCGGGATTTTTCCAATTTCTTCTTCTTTGTTAACAAACCAAAGCAGACTAGCCGACATTTTATAGGTAGTTTTAAGTACACCTTAAAAAATGTGACTGCTTTTCTCTTTTTTCTATTTTCGAATAAGTTAACCACTTTTTAAAATAAACTATCGAGCTCGTACTTCTTTTCAAATTCAAAACTAGTTTATCTTCTTTGCTTTAATATTTTATTTTCTTAAGTACACCATGGTTTCAATAAAAATCATCATCTGAAGCAACTAACTTGAAACATACAGCATGAAATTTACATCGTTTTGTTCCCGTCGTGTAGTGATAGTACCCGTCAAACTGAACAACTTTACACGAAAAAAAAAATTCCAGTGACAAAAAAATTTTTAGTCTCTCCATACAAAATGGGTCGCTCGGGAGTCTCACTTTGTATGGAGAGACCAAAAAATTTTTTGTCGCAGGAATTTTTTTTTCATGAAAAGTTGTTCAGTTTGACGGGCACTATCACTACACGGCGGGAACAAAACGATGTAAAATTCACGGTGTATACATATTATTTAGTTTTATTTAATAGTACATTTTTTTAGAGTTCTATAAAGACTAAGTATGTAGGTGATTCCTATTTGGCACCTAACTGTTTTCAAACTTTCTTGCATATTCTTGATCTTAGAATGACCCAGGTCCTTCTTCGTTTAGAAGTAATTTTTCCTTACTTTTGTTCCATCTTTTAAGAAGAGTTTCGTGTGGCAGAGCTCTTGAAATAAAGATAAGAAAAGTTTCGTCTAACGGTTATGTTGGTTCTGGAATAATTACAATTATGTGAGAAAAAAACTATCAAGACGATAACTGAAACAATTTGTTTCATTTTAACAAAATGTTTGTTTGTGCTTTTCCCAAAAACATTACGTGTTAAAGATTGGTAAATGATTTTTTAAACGTGTAATTCAATTCAAAAATAGTAAAGGTTAGATGGGTAGACTGGCTAGGTTAGGTTATTCTTTGAGATAATAGAGTTGAGTTTACGAACGAATCTGTTAATAAAAAAATATAGTTAAATTAATCTTTATGTGATGTTTTCAGAAGTCTCGTATTTTACAGGAACTCTATATTTTTCTTGTTATTTTTTTTTAGAATTGCACGTTTTACTCCTAGCTTTGGATAAGTTTGTGATTGAACTTCGTGGAACTTTCTGTAGTACTATTAAACAAATACAGACTTTTAAATTGAGGCAGGTCTAGAGTCTCGATGTAAGATAAAGACAGATCTAGAGTTATTATATGTATTGGGCACATCAAAATAAAATAGCTATGACTTATTTTGAAAAATATAAAAAGTTTTTAATAAGTAATCATAAAGACAATAAGTTTATGCGTCGATTTTAATGTCAGATGAATGCATGCTTCAATCCTTCCATTAGATGTAGACTACAAAGATACACCTACTGTACAACTGTAAAAATTCAGTCAGACAGACTGACCATTGAAAGAGAATAGTTTTTGAGTTCAAATGGAGCACTAAGGTGACGCCGCCGAATCGCCCGCGCACCCCGATAATGCATTGTCCAGTTACGCGAACACCCCCGAAAATACAGCATGCGAAAAAAGCCATCCTCGCCTCCTCCCGCTGGCATTAATGTCCCCCCACCGCGCACTAAGCTTCTTTTTTTAATACATAACTTTTTTTCAAGATGCATTTTTACATGTTTCGGCCTAAAACTTTACACACCCAGCAGTGCGAGCTGAGAGACGCGGCACCGCCTCTCGCCGCTCGGTTTTCTCACTCCCACCCGCGCAATACGCGCACTGGACGATAGTGGCGTGAACGAAACGACAACATCCGCGGCCACTGCTGCGTCTTAAACCAAGATTAAGGCTCTATTCCGCTTTTCCAAACGCAGATTCTCACTTCAAACGCCGGCCACGTAAACGTTTGCCTTCCTAACCCGATTTCCGTCTGAGACACCTTCAGAAAACATAAACACAAACAATTAAACTGACTTATTAAAAAGTTGTCACGTGTGAAGTAGGGGGATGCTATACGTCTCACTCTAGCGTCCAGTACGAAGGCATTCGCGCCACGACAATTGAGTTGAGTTGAATTGGATTGAGTCGGTTAAACCGTAAAAATGGTCGGGCGGGCATAGGCAGGCGAGAGAGAGACGAATGAAAGGCGTGCTGGTGGAGACCGCTGCCTTCTTCTCGGCGACTTACGGCGAGGCGCGACTAGTGAACGGCAGTGTGCTGGCGCGGCCACCCGTCTGTATCGCCACGTGGCGTTTGACAGCTCAACAAAAAAACGTTTCGCGCGCATTTGACAGCCCCAAACTTTTGAGTGCGTGCGGAAAAAGACTGAATACACTTTCTGTGCTGTTCTTGTGATTATTATTCTTTATTTGGGATTGTTTAGCCGGTGTAGTGGTGCAGTAATTATCGCTGCTGGACTGAGACGCTATAAAGTGATGAATCAGCGAGGGGGTAATTAACGGCTCTACGAAAACAAATCCATCGCCTAGCTACTGGTATTGTAAGTGTCACGTTTCTGTTTACTTTAGATTGTCTATTGTCCTTGTTAAAATGCGAATGAGGATTTTGTTTTGTTAATGAAGTATATTTTGTTTTTGCGTTGCTGGTAGAGTCGCATTGTTGGATTTTATTTACCAAGATGTCTTATATTATTTTAATAATAATAAAAAAATTGGTTTAAAAAATAAATACTAAACTTCAAACAATTTTTAGAATCCAAATTGGAAGAGTTCGGTTTTTAATGGATTTATATTTTACTATGGATCTTTCTTAGAAAGAAAATATTTAATACTAAGTATTGCCAAGAAACTAAGAGTAATTCACAAGACAGAGTGCACGCTTTTCTCCTTTGACGTGAGCTCGCAAAACTTTTCTCCGATTAAAATACTGAAGTGAGAGAAAAATAATGGAATGGTTTATTACATTTTTGACGTGTCAAAGAGGAAAAGCCGCGGGGCGGAGCGACCGACAGACGAACAGCTGATTGGTTCATACGTGTGCTGCATCCGTAGACGTAGGTACTCTTTTTTTCGAATTTTACACAAACTTTTTTTAACGACACACCGGCAGTTTAAAAAAAGGAGTTAGTTTATTTATTGATTTACGTAGGTATGCGATTACGTTCAGTTACTTTATTGTGTTATCTTGAAGTCACGTGTTATATACTTTAATCATGTTATTTTGTATTAATTATACTAAAACAGGTTACGGGAAATAACATATTCTGAATTTGCTGATAAAGTTACAAAGAATAATGAGTTCTTAATTAATTAATTAATCAAAACTACATTATTTTCTACTTAATTTTAGATAAATAAGTGCATTAAAATAATATTATCACGTTTATTTGATATTCTTATATAACGCACTAATTGTTATTAATTTATTATTCAAACTAATTAAGTTATTCTACTCTAGTCTACAGTTTTTGTTTTATTGTTTTACTACAAAAATAATAAAGGTGAAGAAATATTATAAAAAAACATATTTATCCCACCGAGGGGCTCAAACTCTTATATTTTCAGATCATAGAAGACGACGCGGGACTACAGTGCGATTCAAAATTATATAGAGCATTTTGACAGATTAATATTGCCAGATCGATACGATAGTGGTCAAAAGCAATCCAATATAAAAAAAGAACCAAACTAAATCTAACTACCCCCGAATCAATTTTAATCCTACCATAGGTAGATACTAAAGAGAAAAAAATCCAATCTCCCATACAGCAGCCAACTCAGCAATTAGTATGGGAGGTACAAAATTTTCTTTCATTTCCGGACCTATGTTTCTTGAGGAAAGTTCTTCAGTTTCATGGTCTGAACAACATATTAAAGTTTGGTGCACTGACTATAAAATAACCTCGTATTTTTATTCGATCTATAGGTAGGTAGGTACTCTTGCTAAGTCACCAATATACCACATTTTAACCCGAATGCAAGAAATGCGTTGTATTTGATGTGTCGACCTGAAACTAAATTAAACTAAGCAGCATACCACGGTGTTTTGTTTCATGGTCTGGCAACATCAAGCTGTCAGTAGCTCTATACGATTTTAAATCGCACTAGTAGGTGTAGGGTTGTCGATAGCGTTATTGTTAGTGTACGCCATTTAAAAGTTTCTTTGGTGAGTTCTTCTCCACTGAGTCCGCACATTGTGTAGTGAACTCACCCAAAAGAAAGTAATGACGAAACTAAGAGATGTAACATCCAAAAGTTAATGAAGTATTCATTTAATTTCAAAATGCCTGTCATAAAAGGTTGTTTTTAATCAGTACGCATATTTAAAATTTAAATATGGTAATCAAACTGTCAAATACAACAACTTTTTCAAGACGACTATTGTGACGACTATTGAACATAATAATGTTCAACCTCATAGCTAAAATATAATGATAAAACTTGGTAATATTGGCTTAGCTTAGACCGAACCAAATGCAATCTCATTATAAACTGCCTCCTAAGGGTTACATCACAATGAGCAACGCAAAATAAGCTTTATGTCCTATTGATAGGACTCTAAAACCTTGTATCACAAACCCTACTGTTCAAAAGTACAAACTTACCCTCATAGGGGAAACAAACCCTACCTAAGTATAATTATCTATGACATAGAAATGTTATTGATAACATAATTATATCAAACCACACATATATTTTTTTATCTATAAATAAATAATTTTTAAACAAAAATCTACAATCATTATTACCATCAGAAAGTATAGTTTTATTTTATACTTTTGACAAGATGTGCTATAGACAATTTTATTGTGCATTCAAAATATTTTTTTATATAAAGTCTCCTAAAAAAAAGTAAATAAATCAATACGATTACGGAGAAATTTGTTTACTTTCTTTTGAATATTTATTTAAAAAAAAAAACACAAACAAAAGACAAGTAAAAGAGACAGTCTTAATACTGACAAAATCGTGTACTAACTAAATCTTATAAGTATAAAACTATAGATAAGATGATACCTAATTATGATTTGGGAAAATCATGTGGATAGAAAGGTCTAATAACCGACCCTACCAGGGTTTGAAAGTTGTTTGATTATAGAGTTGATTATGAAGAAATAAAAAAAAAAGAAATTCAACTAACGTAATGGACCTCATAATGACTAAGTGTAACTAAACGAAATCATAATATATTAAAATAAAGTATTTTGTTTTGAAACTTAAGTGAAACAAACTATTAATTTAATTAATGCAAAAACATGTCCCTAGGTATAATATTCATTATTCTGCCTATAATGATGAATTAATGACCATATAAAATTCTTAAACAATAGGAAGATGTTAGTCTCCACGACACAGAAACCTATTGTGAGACCATGAGGAAAATTAAAAACTTGTCATGGTAAGATATTTTGCAATCGGTCGTAATTTCTTATAAGTTTTCTAAGAATATGTGCGTTCTATACTGCGGAGAACTACCGAAGTACATAATTACACCGCCATTGCATCTTTTTTTCCATTTTGTTAGTCCTACTTAAAATATCGTATCCGAATCACTATCCTGCGCTCCAAATCCACTATACAGCATGAAATTTACATCGTTTTGTTCCCGCCGTGTAGTGATAGTACCCGTCAAACTGAACAACTTTTCATGAAAAAAAAATTTTTCCTGCGACAAAAAAATTTTTGGTCTCTACAAAGTGAGACAGACTCCCGAGAGACCCATTTTGTATGGAGAGACTAAAAATTTTTTTGTCACTGGAATTTTTTTTTTCGTGCAAAGTTGTTCAGTTTGACGGGTACTATCACTACACGGCGGGAACAAAACGATGTAAATTTCACGGTGTATAAGATATGGTAGAAATTAATGCCAAGTTAAAATGGGTTTGAGTTTGCAGGATAAACCTTAACTCCACAAATCCTCGCCAGGATCACTTCCCAGTAGGTGCCCATGTCCAAATATAGCAGATGTGACAGGTAGACCTTGCAAACGATGGCAAGACGATCTCGACGCTTTCAAATGAAGCATAAAGAGGAGGCCTCTACCCAGGAGTAGGACAGTCGAAGCTAAGAAACCAGTAAAAGGGCGGGTGCAGCGGCTTCTGAGGCTGAAGGGTTTAAGATGCTCAAATATAGTGAGCTCGCGGGAAGCTACATGTTCTCACCTCCGGGATTCGAAACAATGGGCCCTTGGGGCCCGGAAGCCAAAAATCTTTTAAAGCTTCTTTTGGCGTGTCTCATCGAGACCACTAACGACCGCAGGGCTGGCAGCTTCCTGACTCAAAGAATCAGTCTAGCCATTCAGAGGAGGAATGCTGCCAGTATCCTGGGCACCATGTCTGGCGGGGACGCTCTGGACGAAGTGTTTTTTTTTTGTAACTGATTTTTTATTTGACTTATTTGTATTTTATTTGACTTATTAATAAACAAATAACAAAAAAAAGTTATAAAGAAACAAAAATAATCGAATACAGTATAAAACAAAAGTACTAATGTCCAGAAATCATCTTAAAGTTGTAACGACTATCCTGCTAACAAAGCAAAATTAATCCTTGCACACTACATCCGATTACCAATTAAACACGTGCCATTACTGCTTGATGACATAAAATAATGAACTTTTGGCTGCTGGTTTAAATTGTTTATCTAAAATGTTCGATCTGGCAACCCCTGTCCAAATGCAGTTAGCTCACCCTTCCGAGGGGAAAGTATGACACTGGTCACCAAGTTTAGTTATTGGGAATGTGTATGTGCAATGAATCAAGAATCGTAATACAGTAGATATTATGGTGAATAATACTATAATAGATAAATAGATAGATAAACTGTTTATTGCCACAATAACTTACAAATGAGTAAATACAAATGAAAACTTATACATCTATTAATAGTATCATAACCAGTAGTCTTTTCGTATTTTTGAGAAAACCTTACTTAATACTCAATATCTTAATTTTTATTGCGTTCCACAGTGGCAAACATAAGATGTCAAATCTTGGATCTTGAAATGGACAAGTAACTTACAGAGCTTCCCGATATCGTTTTTTGTTATATATTAGGTTAAAATTAACAAACACGCCTTAAATTAGGATTATCTGTGTAAAATTAGAACTTCATATAAAACTTTTCTGCAGTAAATAAATATGTATTCTTCAATCACGATAGTGAGGTGTTTAAAGAGTAATAAAAGTATTTTATAACAAATTAAAAACATTTAGTACAAATCAATTCATATAATAAGGTAAATTCAAAGTGTCAAACAATCCCATTAAAAATAAAATATAGTTAAAAAAAAACTAAAAACCACGCTTTTAAAGCACATCAAACTAAAAAGTGTAAAATAATTTTTAACATAAGCTGAAAAGAATATTGAACGCAAAATACTGGTATTATTGTGAAAAAAAAAAGCGTGGGTTGCTCGACATAAGTACGAAAAATATGGCACAAAGCACCCCACGCTTTTTTCACAATAATACTAACTATATTTTATTTTTTACTCTTTAGTTTCATGTACTGTGAAAGCGTGTAATTTTTTTTCAAATTATTATATTCTCACCGGTTCTTGAAAGTGTACAAAGTTTCAATTAAATCTGTCCGTTTAAAGTGGGTCAAAATCGAGTCCAAACAAACGAGTCGGTTACATACAAGCATACAAACATACAAGCATATAAGCATACACACATGAAGCTAATAAAAGCGTGTTAAAAATACATATTCATTACATACAGCGACGACCTCGAACCTAAATGTCGTACGTATTCATTCTATTTTCAAAACAACACCTATTTATTATTTGTTCGAACAGATAGCTTGATCAACATTCAAACTACTGGCAGGCATAAATTCGCGCTCCTAATTTCTCGCTCAGACAACTGCCAGAGCCTAATTAAAACTGTTAACGCTACAGCCAGGTTCTATTTCTATGCGATCACATCATTTTCTTTAAATTCCTAAAGCCATTGTACTAATTAGTATAAATCACGTGACTCATTTATATCCCAACTTTATTGCTATGAATCAGTCATTTTAATTGTGCCCGCGTCATTAAGACTCGGGCTTAGATTAATTCACCGATTGTACTAAAATGTAATCAAGGTTTGGAGAAAAAATAAATGAATTTTATGTACTTGTGTGGCTATTGTGTCAATGTCTCCACTTTCAAATTTTTGTTTGGTAAAATTATGCCAGACTTGTAATAGATACAATAACAGATTAGATTAGATATTTAAACAATTTTATTTTTAATCTGTCATGTTTTTCGTTTCACATACTAACACTGAAAAATAATGGAACGCTTTCGTTACTTGCTTCAAAAATAACTCAACATTGAAAAGAAATGTTAACACAAAACCCTTTTTAGTAGAGCTAGTGTGTAAAATATTTATTGATAGTCGCATCGCAAGTGCTTTTTAGTAGGCAGTGACAAAAAAAAACAGCATCTTACTTTATTTTCATTGTAATAATTAGGTAAGTAGAACAATTGCATTGCGCATAAAAAAAACAAAAATCTTGACCACCCCGAAGGACAGCGAATTTGGAGGCCATATGTTTTTTTAAGTCATTTTTATTATAAATCTATGGAACCCACTAAAAACGAAGAGGCTTTTAATTTTAAATTGCAAAATTAAATATAACTATGTTTATATTTTGAAGATTATGTGGGTATCAGTAGCCATGACTGGTTCACCTACAATCGACATTCTATTCTTCACTTGATCTAGAAATGGATACATCAACCAGTTTAACGACAAACAGAATACCGTCTGACATCAACTTTTATAACCGTTCGAACAATTACACCTAATCAGCCTCTAGCTTCTTTCTCTTTCTTCTAATCTACAAACAACGCCAAAGAAAGAGATAGCCACACCGACTCTGCTACGCCCATCAATGTCTAATTGCTTTTATTATTTTAAGGCATCGTAATCATTATGACTGTAATAAAAATTGTAATTACTTCTCATTAGTTCAATTAAGAATTTTCTAGACACGGCTTAGTTAGATAGTGTGCGAATGCAAAATGCGTTTTATGAGCGCATTTTGAAGGATTGGCACAGTTATACTAAAGCATTAACTATCATGATCATCTCAGCCAGAAGACGTCCACTGCTGAACATAGGCCTCCACCATAGGTTTCTAACGTGAACGGTTCTGCGCTACTTGCATCCACCGGCGCCAAGCAACCTTCGCCAAGTCATCTGTCCACCTTGTGAGAGCCTCTCGCAGAAGGCGTAATGTTGGACAGCCGTCCAACATTACGCCTTCTGCATCCACCGGCGTCCAGCAACCTTCACCAAGTCATCTGTCCACTTTATTGGAGGCCGTCCAACACTACGCGGCCCGTGGTCAGCAGCACTATTAGTATTTATAATCTTTTTGGCGGTCGAGTGAAGCTAAAACTACAACGTCAGAGAATATAATAATATTGCAACGTCTAGTACACTCTGACGTTGCCGTTTCAACTACTTTATACTAGGTACTATAACATTCTTACTACCGGTCATTTCCGTTACAGTAATTCACCGTCTCAATTTTGACTCAAACACAGTATAGTAATTCGAATTAGTCACTAGATCTATAGGTAGATAAACTCCCGGTTGCCTGGAAGAAATTTCTACCTTAGCAATAAGGCTGCAAGTTGTATTATTTTTACTTTTTTAGTTACTGTATGTGTTTGTCTGTGGGCAATTAAGTATATTTAATTTATTTATTCATTTAGTTCATTCAATAATAAATTTTCATTCAAACTCCTCGTCTATCTGTCAGGCAGTCATGCTAAAGTTTGAGTGAAAAAAAAAAAAGAAAATGGCGGTACACGAAATTCCTAGAACTCTTTGTAAATGATACACGTGTTTCATTATAATATGAAACATATAAACTTGAAGTACTCTCTCTGGCATTTGGTAACCGGGCTAAACCGGCTTAGACTAAATAAAATATGTAGTGACTGTGCCAAGTGACGTACTTCAATTTCCATCCTTAAATGGTTTGTAAAAATCTAGAAAGCGTTCAGCACTGAAACTAAACAATTTTCTCTAAGGGTTGTTAGTAAAAAAATACTTGAGAAAATTGTGTTTTGAATGAATGATAGGGGATTCTATTTTGACAGCTCTGTAAACCAGATTTTCATATTCCAAAGATTTCTGACGCGCGTCGCCTCGCGCGCGAAGCGATCGTCTTTTATTTCCTCTGAGATATTCAGTCTTAATTCAGTGTTTTTTTTTCAATGAACTGACAAAGCATCCCTTGGTACATAGAGCCTTTTTTCGTTGTGGGCGTAGAAACTACATACTGTCGTCGTATTTAGTTTTTCTCCATACAAGCATTGTATAGGTTGTATACGTTGTATTCTCGAGAAAGCCATTTTTATTATTATAACGATAGTAATAAGGGGATTGTCCGTCTGTCGGTGAAATCGAACGATAACCAATAAACTTTATGAGTGTTAGACACGGCTAATATCAATCAATAATAATGATCATTTTGAAATTTGGAACTAATCAATCTGTTTTAATTTTTAATATCCATAAGTTATACTATCCATATCCATAAGAATACATAGTAAACCGATTATTCGCCGAGCGTTCCTATAAAGAAACTAGACCGGGTGTGCTTGCCCAAAACGGCATCTTCATAAAACTATTATAATTTTATAAAGTTCTTTTGATGGTCATAATGATGGAGAGCTATAAAAATTATCTAAAATTACGGCTTGAAATTATTATCAAGCGGTTGATAAAAGGATGTTATAATTAAGTGTACAATTATTTTGTAAAAGCAAAACTAATCAAAGTGGCTGGGTGTGTTTAGTTCGTTGGGGCCTGCTTAGTAAGCCTGTTATAACAAAAAATACACCAACGGGTTTTGTTGGCTCAACCCAAATCAAGTTTTAAAGTTTAAATAAATATAGAAACATCAATTTGCTTTACCTACGTCAAAGTATTCAGTATTTGGTAAGGAACGAATACTGTGATAAAAAATTGAGTAACTAATGCATTTGTTCTCAAAACTAATGCAATTTTGGAGAAACGCAATTTTTGTTTAGGCTGAAAATAGTTTAAATTTAATTTTACGAAGTTATCACTATGTTCATATTAATTATGATAGTATGCTTACACAATTTTCATACCTAACACGAACCAACATATGCATGACTTTCCTATAACATTATCACATCTTTTCCAAGCCTCACCGAGTCACCGAATTCTTCCGACAACTTCCGAGCTTCTCCGAGAAAAACTTGGCGAAAGTTCCGTTCCACGCACGTGGCGTGACGAACACGTGGTCTTGAGTGAAAAATCGCGCAGGATCGCTCTTCCCCGCGCTCCCCTCGCGGGAAGATGTGAGCGAGTGGAGTGGTGGAATAATTTGTGTTCGGATTTCGAATTCAGATTTAGAAGGAATGTTTGTGTGTAATAAAAATTACAACAATAACATTGGGTCTGCTGAAACATGTCTGTTGTCTGTTACTGGAAGATAGTTTATTAAGCAGGTCTGTTGCGACGTTCTTCTAATTTATTGTTTGTATAACAAGTTAAAATATAAAAGTATAGGATTATCTGTAAAAATTTGCTACATAATTTAATTTTACTTATAGCAGTCCTTGTATGTAACAATCATCATCAATAGCTCATATACGTCCCCACCGAGGGGCTCGAGCCTACCCTGAATTAGGGCGATTAGGCCTTAGTCGACCACAACAACTACATTATTAATATTTGATAACGGTTATTATCACTCGTAGTTAATTTGCTTTTTTTTATTGCGGCTGGGAATCAAAACCAGCTTACTTGGAAATTTAACAACTATTTTCATATTTTTTTTCTATTTTTTTTTAGTTTTTTTCATTTTTTTTTCTATTTTTATAAAAGAATAATATTATTATTTTTTGGATAAACGTGCCGGTCAGTTAAAGTAGCTAATAATGCTGAAATATTGTTGGCAGCCGCTGGTGCAGTACGAGGCAAGGCAGCAAGCTGTTTTACCCCTACCTGAAGACGTCTTCCCTACACAGGGACTTCCTGTTTGCAAGTGGCTCTGGTACGTACATACATACATACATACATACATGCATAATATTACGTTCCTAATCCCAAAGGAGTGAGCAGAGCTTTATAGTTGGATCCCAAGAAATATAAAGATCGGTGTATACCATCGTTCCGAATCTTGACCTAAAACAATATGTGACCTAAAATTGTTTTGGTGAGTGTGCTCCTCTTTGGTAAGTACTTAACTATCATTAGCCATCATCAACATCTTTGCTGGAAAATGTCCACTGCTGGACAAAGGCCTCCACCAAGTGTAAGGTCTCTACCACCTCTACAATGACTGATTCTGTGAGCTTCCCACGTCCAACGGACCCCCAAGATACTAGATCGTTGCTACCTACCTAGTATTAAAAAAAGTATCACTTCAGAGTCCATTTTATGTTCTAAGGAAGGAATTTGAAGATTTTCACAACAAACGTTAATTTTCTGCCATTGTCCTATGTTACGTTGGCTTGTTCCCAGAGGTCCATGATTCTACAAATTAAGTTCATACTTTGATTCCCAACGGGTCCACGACATTTGAAAATATGAAATATTTTCTTTCCCAACGGGTCCATAAGATTGTTTGGGTCTATGCAAGATTTGTCTAAGTATTTTTTTATGTATAGACATACCCAGTTACAATTTTATTACGAGTATAGATTTTAAAGTTTTTTCTTTGGCTAAGTTCTTATCCCATTTTAGAAAGATAAATAACTATAAATCAATGCCAGGAGCTAAGCTCACAAAAAACCTAATAATGATCTTGACGTCAATAACAAAAGAATCATGAAATGTAAACTTTACAGACTCATTTACATTAATTTGTAAAAAAACACACGCTTAATATAATTACCAGCTATGTGCATATATTACGACCACAATGTAATAATAGCCTAAGAGCTCATTTGGTGAAATATTTTATCTTCAAATCTCTATCGTGTGTACTTTGTATTACCGGACTTATAAAAAACTATTAGAACTATTATAAGTGAAGGGAGATTTAGTTTATTTGTTTATGAATAGTTAGAAGTGCTAGGAAATAGGAAATTTCTATGGACGTTTATAGTGTGTTTTTAGTATGATCTATAATGGCTTTCATGATAGTTTATGTTGACATTATAATTTATCATTATAAAGGTACTATTATAAAGATAGACGTATTATATTATTTGAATAGTTAGCCGTGTGCCGTGTGGTGACGGCAGAGTAGAATACATTTATCACCAACTCCTACTCTTCCCGTGGGTGTCGTAAGAGGCGACTTAGGGACTACACATTGAACAGGTTACGGGCAGCAGCGCTCTCTGATACAGTAACCTTTTAATCTGCGATCTCCAACCCGCCTGCCAAGCGTGGAGATTATGGCAAAACCCTCCACTTAAGTGGAGGAGGCTCATAGTCCAGCAGTGGACTGTAACGTGCCGTTGATGTATTATAAAAGTATAATTAGTAATTTAATAAACAATAAAATAAATAGGTAATGGAATATTACGAAAGCGATATCGCATTGCAATAATCTATGAGCTTAGTCGATGTAATAGACATAAGTACATAATACTACTAAAGTCTACATTTTACATTAGTTTAAATGCTACTGCTGCATATTAATGCACTTCTTATTTTCTTATCATACTGGGTTTAAAGGTGGACGACTATCCTCACACCACCCTCTTGAACTTTATTTTTGGGCCCAGTAGCAGGAGTCCTTGAACAGCTCATATACGTCCCCACCGAGGGGCTCGAGCTAACCCTGAATTAGGGCGATTAGACCTTAGTCGACCACGCTGGCCCAGTGTGGGTTGGTCGACTTCACAACCTTTGAGTTCCTTCGCAGGAGTTTGCAGGTTTCATCACGATGTTTTTCACCGTAAGAGCGTCGAATATATGAATTTGAGATTCGAAAACACATTGGAACGAACGTGGTGGGGATCGGACCCGCGTCTCCCGGACGGGAGGCAGCGGCCCGAGCCACTAGACCATCGACGCTCGAGTAGCAGGAGTAGTAGTAGTAGTAATATAAAAAACACCGCAAAAAATAACTTCGACTACGGGTACTATATTTATATGTCTTAGTCATAGTCACAGATTACATCAACAAAAAAAGTACATCCAGATAAAACTACAATACCCTGACGCACGTGTAGATAACTCTACCCTATGTGTGTAAAAATAGATTTCTTCAAATCTTTCAAACTACTATGCACGCATGCATTAAAAAGCTAATAAAAGCTATTAAAGGGATTGAAAGAAGCCATTACTGACACATCTGATTACGATAGGTAAATGTTATTTTAACTTAAATCGACTAATTATGTTTTTCCAAATACCCGATGAACTAAAAAAACCCCTTTATAGTGTTTTCTCTGATATAGTAGATAGACATGGAACTCGTATCATATATCCTAGGTGAGCTTTTTTATCATAATTTCGCCAAACGTCTCCTTTGTTCTGGGTCAACTACACCGTTTAGGTCATTCTTGAATGAATTTGCTTTAGAAGCAGCAAAAACAGGTAAATAATTAGATTATTGCAAGAAGTTACCGTAGGTTATATTATAAGCAACGAATTATCTATAGTCTAGAAAAGTAACCGTCTAGCAATGCCCGCTAAAACATGGCACGTAATAATTTTGACAGACGACGACGACGACAGACAACATTGAAGCTTACTTTCGACGTTCTTACAAACCGAGTCATATAAAACGCTTATAAAACATCATTATACCGCGTAATTTGAATGTCGTATGGTATAGTTTTGCTTTCTTTGGTATTCACATGGTAGTTTCAAATTAGAAGCGTAGTTACTCTTCTAGACTATAGATAATTCGTTGCTATAAGCTAATTATTTCGCTTATATTGAGTTACGATAAAGTTTAGTCTGGTGACATCGAGTTCGGTTTCAGTGACGTCGATTCCTTTAAGTACAACCTAAGTATTAAACTTGTCATTAGTATCAAATTATGTACAAAATAAACCCTGAAATAATTAGAAAAAGTTTTTGGCGTCTTTCGTTGAAATTTTTCTAATATTCATCGTTAGCGCGTATTACACCGCCACGCTGCTCGCGAACGCCTCGATTAGACCGCTCCGAGAACTGCCCATAAATCGAACCTAAAACAACCGCTCTGTTTAGTTTGGAAGCTCCCATCCCAGTAATTATACAATAATTCATACTTTAATAAATACTAATAAATCCTTCCCTCACTCCAACGCACCGCATTATCAACCATGATTACACGATGTAATTACAGACAATAAATTACCAAATAATACATCAATCAGATGTGTTATAATTTCGTTATTATTTTTTTTTTTTTATCGGGCACCAGGCAATTTTATTAAAATTATAATGCGGTCGGCCGGCTCAAATTGGGGTTGCTGCAGGCTAAGCTTGGCTTTAATTATATACGTAATGTTTAATGATATATTCTTATAATAAGCTACCTGATGTTCTGTGGGTATAAATCAAATATTTCATTAAAATTCGAAGCGCTTACAACCCTTCATTTGGAGGTTCTCGGGGTCTGATTGCTTGCAAAATCATCTGAATACGTAGATGCTATAGGGAATAGCGTTTTAAACATTTTTGCTCCGACATTGATGAATGGGATCAATTTGACGTATCGTGATTATCAGTTTAAACTTTTAATCGGTAGTTTATTATCGATCAGATGAGTTTAGAGTTTGGACCGTAGAAGATTATGACGTCATGCAGTTGAAAATATGTGAAGGTCAGAATATTCAATCAAGTTAGAAATCGTCTGCTGAAGTTTGGCAGGTTTAAACCTTCATCTTAAAAGATAGTTCGACAAAAAAAATTTTGGTCTCTCCATACAAAGTGAGACACCCGACCGACCCATTTTGTATGGAGAGACCAAAAATTTTTTTGTCACAGGAATTTTGTTTTCGGGCTTGAGCCTACCCTAAAATACGGCGATCGAGCCTTAGACGACCACGCTAAAATACGAAACAATATTTTCTTATTACATTTAGCAGAATCGGGCCGCGGAAACGTCGACTGCTAAATTCATTAATCCGAAGCAAAACGATCTAGAAATTTCTAGTAATTACTTCAGCAACTTCCTGTGGCAAGTTGCATTGACGCGGCAAGCTGTCGACTCGATAATTCGTACTTATAATAATAATCAACAGCGTAAACGCGAAAGTGAGTTCGTTCATTTAAATATAATATTATAATATACACCGTGAAATTTACATCGTTTTGTTCCCGCCGTGTAGTGATAGTACTCGTCAAACTGAACAAGTTTTCACGAACAATAAATTTTTGGTCTCTCCATACAAAGTGAGACTTCTGACCGACCCATTTTGTATGGAGAGCACAAAAATATTTTTATCGCAGGAATTTTTTTTTCGTGAAAAGTTCAGTTTGACGGGTACTATCACTATACGGCGGGAACAAAACGATGTAAATTTCATGCTGTAGGTATTAGGTTTGTATGCCCTAAGTATAAGCAGTTGTATATGTAACTTTGATTAATAGTATTAAATAACTTATCCTATTCTGTTTTTCTTGCTTGCACCGTCCCACAGTTCCAATGCAGCTTTCTTGTACCCTAAGGTTGCCTGGAAGAAATTTCTACCTTAGCAATAAGGCCGCCTTATAAAACTTGCTGGCTGGTGTAAGTAGATCCTCGGTCTGATGGTCCGTCAACATCTTTTTGACTACCTATAGTGTGCAGATTATCTAGTCTGATGTGAGTCTGATGGTCCGTCAATGGGGATCGGACTGTTCACCATATTTTATGAATTATTTTTAAAATATGGATTAGTTAGTAGCAGACGATTCGCGAAGAAGAAAATAGAATCGGTTGAAAAACTAATTTAAGGTGATATTACCATAACTGCGCATGTAAGTTCACAGTCACAAAGACATAGAATTATCTATATAATTCGTTGGTAATAATCCGGAAAGGGGAAAATAGATCGACGCATCTCAGAAATACTTAGTTCATACAAATCATTGATCTTTCGGATAATTTACGATAGTTCTACGAAATCAATTTACATTAAGAAAATATAGCCTATTATTTCTTTCGACTCTAGCAGCATTCTGATTTTTGACGATATAGCCATAGATTAATATAAAAAATACTTCGTAGTACCTACAGTACGTCGTGTACCTATTCTACGACGGGATACGTTCAGTTTCCAATGTTTGAATGAGAAATTTATATATTGTTATTTATTATTTATAGGTGCTCTAATATACTAAAATCCCAGTCTATAAATGCAGTCGTATAACAAATGCGTTTGCGTTCGGGCTAGTATTCTTGTCTCTTTTCTCAAAGGGAAAGGCAATGGGACTGAGTTCAACTGAGTCATACATCCTGAGGGGCAAGTAAAGATATCTAGATTATTAGAGTAATTAATTATTGTCAAATATTCACTTGCACGCTTACTTAGGACTAAAGATATTTCTTTTGTTAACATTAATTACATTTTCATTAAAAAACAAAAAATATTCTGACTCATCTAGTAAATAAATAAATAAATTAACTCATAATTTCATTAAAAACAATATTATAAATTAAATTTCTCTACAATAACGTTTCTAATAACTAGCTGTCCACCCGCGACTACGCTCGCGATTTATTTAGATTTTCCTAGTTTCTTATATTAACAACGCCATCTATAAACGTGGACGGAGATATACTTATCGTTCCGAACGCATTACACAGATGGCGCTAAAACTTTAAATTTTATTACCGCGGTGAGGTGCTACACCGTGGAAATGAGACATTTTCCTGCAGCGTTTCCTTGAGTATTTAATTATCTTTGTACGAAATTTTATAAAAATACTTGTATACATATTAGTTGAGCCGTAAAAGCGAAACATACCGACTTATTTTCGTATTTATAATATTAGTGAGATTAAGGATAATTGGTAGTACCAAACGCTTTTTAACTATATTTATTTAATATGCGAGTAAGTATTTCCATATTTCCTTATTTATGATTTAATTAACTGCTGTTTTGGGTGACTTTCAAAGGTTACCAACGGAAGCTTACTTCCTGAAACTATTCCTTTCAGTAGGCACGGTGTAAAACTAAATAACGTGATACATCCTGAGTGTGGCACATACAACTAAATAAAAAATACATACAGTTTGACTCGAACAAATGATCAGATTAAAAATATTTTTTTGAGATTTTGAAAAAGTTCTTTACCTTGAACATAAACATTTTACACGTTGTATAGAATCACACACAAAATAACAAAACTTCAAGGAAAACCATTAATAGGTAATCTTAAGAAAATAATATATTATTATTGGATACAGCATAAATAAATACAGATTTGCACATCCCTAACATCTACATTCAAGTCAAAGCTTTCTAGCTTTCAGCAGTTTTGAGCTTGAGCGCCTCTATACAGCTAGACGTTCAAAAAGCTCAAGCGGCTGGAGCGTTGGCGGTTGTGGTTGGACGCTCGACTGGTTTTTGTGAAACCAAGGTGTTAGATTGCCCGAAGCTACAATTGTACCCTTATTTGAGTGATTATAGGATATTGTGTTACGCTTAGAAGTAAAATTCCTTTTTCCTAAATAGGGAAATTATTTGTATTATTTTAGTTCAAAGATTTATTTATTTTCCTTAAAAACTTAGTCACTTACGTGCGAAGATGTAGACTTTACCTTTGATGTATTAGGTCTTGAACTTACTATGAACGAAACATCTTTGTCTTTGTATCAAGATAAAAAATGTTGAAAGTTTATTGCAAAAGATATGTCACTTTTTTAGGTACTTTTTTTAAACCCTCCCTTCGAAATACTACAAGTATTTAACTAGGTACTTTACTTTTAATATATAAAGTATGTTGTAACATCCTCTTTCAGTACTACTATACCGAAACGCGGAAGTCGGCACTCGGTCTATCACGATTATACTATCAATTTGATGACTATATAAATTATTATAAGTACTCATATCCTACACAACAATGTTGGTAGAGAGGCTAAGTAAGTACTTTACTTCGCTAAATTAGACTATTTGATAAACGTTGTTGTCGGTCACGTATGAGAAGATAGCTTCTCTTCTGAACGAAATGTTGCATGTTTGAACCAACCTTGTATTTGGTTATTATGGTACAATTTTGAAATCATGAAGTGCGAAAAAGACAAAATTAACTTTCAGGCAAGAATTGCACGCTTATATTGAATAAAAAAATGCCGAAATTACTTAACTTTGGCTTGGCGTGACTCTGAAAGAGTAAATGTGAAAAACAAATTTGTAACTATATGCAATTATGAAGTGTTTCAACGAGACACGTATTATTTCTGTAATTGCTGATGCCTTCAAAAAAAAATAAGGCAGTCATATACTATTTTCCAAATGATTGGATACTACCTACAGGACAATACTGTTACATTACAGCAGAAATTTATTTATTAACCGTTGAATAACTACCTACCTTATCAAACTTAATACTCTTACATTGTATTGTTTGTTTTTGTTGTAAATACATCATTAAAAAAATAATTTAAAACTAATTTAAACCACAATTTGCGTAATATGCGGGGTTTACCCTACCACGTCATTTAATTACGAAATATTACTATGCGTCATTAACGATCTGTACCTAATAAAGAATTGAATGTTGAAATTAGGTACAGAAGCGATACATCACTAGACACTGACACTTGTAATTATACCTTCTCGTAAGATACTCCCGCGAGTGCAAGATGGCGGTCTAGCTCTTATTAACTAAAATGAATGATCATTTCTGGTAGACACAATTTTAGGTTGGATTCTAATAAGCAGATAGTGCGAACGATGCTTGGTATTTGAGTCCATGTATAAAAGATACGTTTGAACGACCTTTGATCAGCTTAATTATTTGACCACTTAACTCCAAAAAAACATAATTTCGATGATGATGCCATCTAGTGTGAAAAACGATAACAAACCCAATGGAAAAAATCTTGTTTTTATAAAAAAATACAATACGCAGTATTTGTTAAAAATAAGACTTCGTAACATCTTACCATCATTTTAGAATTTGCAAACCGCGAAAATACAGTGTAAATCCGTTTAGTCATAAGAAAAATAAACGTTATAAGTTAATTTTTAGACCTATCTTTAATAAAAGTGCATTAAAATTTAATACATTTTTAAGCATCTTTGAAGAAAATAACTGGTTTTTTCCCTGTAAAAAGTGTTTTGGAGTTACGTAGTCCGCTAATTAAGCCGATGCCTCGTGTCGCGTCTGCTTTATAATTTTCCCATCTTTGTCCTAATTAGGTGTTGTTTACATTATGACGTTATCGCAGGGTTAATTATGTACGAATTAATAGCTCATTGGCGTCGATAATCACATAAAACTGTTTTGTAAATAAATTAAAGGAAGGAAGTTATTTGGTGATAATGTAGCTTTGGGTTTTTTGCTTCTAAAATAATTAAACTAGTAATTATTTTAACCAATTCTTCGGAATGAAAACGTCAATGAGCTTCTTTATGGTCGAGAACTTTTGCGTTATTTAGTTCTTGCGTTATAATTTATCCTACAATCAATCAATCAGCCTATTGCAGTCCACTGCTGGACGTAGGCCTCCCCAAGGGCACGCCAAAGCGCACGATCACCCGCTTTCCTCATCCAGCCACCACCAGCGACCTTCCTCAGGTAATCAGTCCACCTGGCAGATATCCTATCCTACAATAGACTATGATTATTAAGCTGCCTTATATGTCTACTCAGTTTTTTATATGGTTCTAAGTGAAACATAGAAAATTTACTAATTTCTACTTAATTATTCAATAACCAACTTTTGCCTCGTCTACCAAGGTTCTCTATAAACGGTAGTTTTCAAATAGTTTTCAATCAAATTACTCCTGTGCATTTGATTACTTGAACCAAACATTACATTTTTTACACTAACATTATCACAATTTGCGGGGTACCACGAATCTTAAAACATATATTACATTTTTTACTTTTATTTGATTAACCATTTCACTGTACAACAGTCTACGACAACAGTAAAAGAATGGAGAGAAAATACTGGCCATAAAAACCTTAAAAATTGGGGCAGCAATCGTAAAATGGTAGCCGACTTATAATTTCAACTGAGAAAAAAAAATAGACGATTCTGAATTAAAATCGCTAATGACTAAGACCATTAAGTTAATCATTTTAATTAGACCTTGGCGTTCTCTTGCGTCTCTGTTTTGCTTTTTATAGGGTTCCGCGGTTAAAGAAATTGTGCTATTGCTATAGGGTGCTTTTCTCATGCTTTCAAAACTTTTCTTTTTAAATTAGACGTGCGTTTGCTTGTGCAAAGTATGTTTTGCTTTATACTGTAAAGTTCCGCGGATGATCAAAATTAACAAAGGTGATGAGATATTTTGATAGAAGTAGAAAGTTTTTGATTTACTCAAATACTGGATGTATTTTCACGTATCTTGTTTTTTTTAATCTAAGACTATAATATAAGTAAGTAAAAAGACTATTAATTGAGTCGAGACTTCTGCTAGATAAATTAGAACTCATTTCATTATTCCGTTCAATCGCTCATTTCTTCAGCCGTAACGTATCAGACGTAAAAATATATATATCGTTACTTGAAAAAACCAGGTAATAAGCTGCTCATTGGATTATTTTGTTTAATTGCTGATTTCTCCAATTCATATTCATATTCATATTAATTTATTGCATTCAAATGGTACATGGTCTTACATTAAAAAAAGATTCACATTTGATACCTCGTAAGGTGTTGCACTATATATGTTGTATTGTAATTAAAACTTAATTAAATTAATTTTCAATAAAATTATCAAATGAAATAAAATGTTAGTACTAAAATATCACATGCTGCCACAAACCTTAATCTATTATTGTTAGTATTTTAAATTTAATATAAAATGAAACTATTATTATTACCATTAAACAATACAATTCATCGGTATAAATTTTAAAGCTTTAAAAGAAATATTTTATACATAATTATGTCTTATTACATTTAAATTTTTATTTAATCGAGTATACGGGATCAGCGGATTTGTAAAAAAAAGCAACGTAAAAGTTTACACGAAGAACTCACCAGTTGCTACTTAATCAACTTTTAGTATACCTACACATTTCTTTCATGAAGAAAGACTTCTTTGGCAGACTACATTTTTAATACGTTTTTATTATTTACATCTATTTACCGTAGAATATTGTCTACGTTACAAACGTAGTAACAGTTATTAAACTCTATTTTGATTTTGCAACAAAATGCTCGTTTTTTTTTATAAAGTAAAGCCTGAGTACAAGCTGGTTACTTTTTTCATGACTTACTATTGTTCAAGATTTGGTCAATACAAGACTTGTCACACAAGTATACGCTTTTGTGCGTATGTTTCTTGTTGAAGTGTTTAAAAACTTACTCTGTGACAGAACCCTATACTCAATTAACGATCTTGCTGTTCACCGCATTTTTAGTAGATGGTTTTATTTAAAAGGCACTTAAGTAGTCATAATGCAAATAAATATATATTTTTTTGCAGTCATTGTATCTATAGTGGTATTAATACTAAGTACAATTAGTGTATAACAAAAAACTGAATCTAAAATTACTATTTACCATCTTCATTCCAAAGGGGAGCAACCAAAATGGGCTAAGCCTTGATCAGCCACAGCAAAAAAAAATTAAAATCACGAAACATTTTGAAATAATATATAATGAATTTAGCCGCCTATATGGGAGTATCAAAATCAATGTAAATAAAAAAAAAATATTTTGTAAGACTTTCAATCGATTGATAACTCCAAAACTAGTGTTGCCAAATACATTCTGACGAAAGTAATAAGAACTTTGATACTAAAATTCCAACATTTATGTGATATCTTTATTACAGACAACTCAAAACAGTCAATATTTTAAAAATATTTTTATGTTCATATTGAAGCCCAGAGGTCAAACATTATGGTTTCTGTCCTTTATGCGTGTACCTTACCTACCGTACCGTACCGTACCTTGTACCTAATAGACTATCCGCCCGTCTAAGACCGATATCATCATAATTTCTGGTGCTTTTCCTTGTAGTGAGCGGACAAAAAGAGAAATCCAAAAATACGTTCAAAATATGAAAGTCTGAAATAAAATTCGTTATAGAGAATTCAATTAAATGGTGTACAATCATCATTTGTATCTGTTACTGATTTAGCTTCAGTTGATTAGCGAAATCCGTCTAGTTGCGATAAAAGAGTTACAATTCGCCGAATTACAGACGTTCATCGGGCCCTCGACGGCGCTCTTGAAGGATGGCAACGTAGACCTTACAATAATCAGACACGGCGATAAAATCCAAAAATATTTACGTACTTTATTCGTTCTTGTTTTAAGGAAATGACGTCATAATAACATCGTGGTTGGCATCTGATTAAAACTTCATCAGAAACATGAACTGAAACCATAACAAGCAGTGAAACTAGTGAATAATCACAACTTTGAGAAACTTTTATATAATACTTCTTGTTTTTCGATTTAACAATCAGACAAAACAGTGCGAATAAAAAAGGAGACAGTAAAAAAGATGAAGTCAATGTAGACAGTGTCATAAATACAAAATTCGCAGTAATAAAAATTCTTGCAAATGAGGCGTAACTAAATCTTCATCCTAACTTTTTTGTGGTAGTCACCACGAAGTGGCATGATATTCTTCGTCGGATGGAACGTCCTCCAACGAAACCACGTGGAATCTCTCGCAACGAACTCGTTTGTTTTTATTAACATGGGGCTTCTAGAGTATTCCTAGCTCTATCCAGCAAAAGGATCCAGACGGACATCTGAATAGCGTCTCATTATCTCTAATTATATACTGATTCTTTGCCAGAAGGGCGCTGCTTATTGTACAGACGATTTTTTTGTACATGTTATATTTATATATATATAAAGTATCGACTTATACAATTCATCAATAAGCCCTTTTTTACCTTTGAGAAGTGATTTTAAAAAATAGACTTACAAAACGTTTCTCGTTAATATTAATTAAATAAGTGTTCAAGCTATTATATACGTTTTTATATTCTGGTTTTATTTGCATTACAAAATTCACTGAAATATTGGAAAAGTTGTAGTGCGAATTCATCATCATTTTGACACAAACATTGAATGATAAAAAGTGTTCTTTTTTGAAAATATAACTATTAACTAAAGTAAATAATAATACTTACAGTGTTTTACTTGTAGTGAAATAGCTGCGTGCAGATAATTAGGCAATAAACAAAAACATTATTTATTTCTAGAGATGACAAAATATATTTTTAAGGAAATTTTAATGCATATTTCAATTTTCTTTCTACAGACAGGGGCGTCGGCATGTCAAGTGGTAAGTCCATAGGAAAAGTGTATTATGACTCAATCAAGAGGCTCGATTTTACCCTAAATTAGAGCAGTCAGGTCTTAGTCGACCGGGCAGACACACGTGGGCTCAGTCATCATCATCATCGTGTGGGTTGTAAGGTCAACAACCGACCTTACAAACCCTGGTGTCAGTGTTATAGAGCCACCAAAGGCCACTGACTTGGCTCATATAACGACTAGATAGTAAGCCGGGACCAACGGCTTAACGTGCTTTTCAAGACAATCAGGTGATTCAGCCTGCAATTTCCTGACCAAACTGGGGAAAGTTTCACAAAAAGATTTTTTCTTGACAGTGTCCCCACAGGAAATCGAACCCGGAACCTCCGTAATGGTCGTCGAAATCTCGACCATTTGGCCATGGAAGCTGGTGGCCTGTGTGGATACAAAACAGTTCATAAAGAACGACAAAGGAAAACTAAGGCTTGGTTTTGGACTACAAAGTGCGCTAACTACACCTGCTTTTCATATACCTACCTACTGTTTTTATATACCCATGAAAAGTACGTACGCAAGATGAATTCAGACGATAGCTATCAAACGAACCAGTTTCGTTGAGGCAATACTGAGATTTGACCTGAAAAAAGAAACGCAAAATAAACACAATAATACTAAAAACACACATTAACCATGTCTTTATACCGAAACCGATTTAAACAGAGGTTCTTTTCACTGGCACTTAGTTAAGGGGCAAAAAGGGGAGACCGGGGTAAAAAGTATAATTATGTTGATTATTTAGGCTGTAATGTGCCCGACTATCCTGCGCCTCCCCTGTAGGGTTGATACGTGGCATTTTATTTAGGTTTCTACCTAATACGAATAATACAAGCAGTTTGAAGGCACAAACAGATTCATCATCATCATCATCATCTCATCCGGAAGACTACTGAACATAGGCCTCTCCCATAGGTTTCAAACGTGAACACAGATTCAACAGAGAAACAGATTCAGGTTACAAAATAGATTATTTATTTGTACATGTTTTTTTTGTTTTTGTTTATCTTTTTTTTTTGTAATATATTTTTTCTTTCAATTTTATTTAAAGTTAAGTTCTTACTATCTTATGGGGTCCACACACGACCTGTCGATACATCTCATTACATCTTTCCATAGAAATCAAGCTATACATCCCGGGATGTAATGCACATTAATGTACATTTATAGCTGCCGTGTTAGGCTGGGCCAAAAATGATCTCCACTCCATTCAACATAAGTAGCAAGTAGAGCTAATCCCCTACCTACCTGCAGCGCTGGTCTTCTGCTGGGTAATTTTTATCATCTTGGATATCCATCCATCGCTTCTATTTCGGATATCCATCGCTTCTTTTTCGTATAATATCCGAAACCGTTCCCACCCAAGCGATATCATTAATCGCCCCCCTTCCCCCTTTCTTGTCCCTTTATTATTTCGTTTCAATTATATTTGTGATTATCTTTTTATAGCGGCTCGCATTAAAACTCGAAAAAATAACTGTTGGACATTAAATGTAATTAGAAACAGCGTGGAGAGATGTCGCCACCGTCGTTTGTGATTGACGTTAAACTTTAATTCCGTCATTATTGTTTTACATTTGTCAAAATGCTTTTACTTAATTGCTTGTTTAGGTAATTGTGTTTGGCGTTTGCGCGTCAGAGGCGTAGATTTAAGTGTTCGTAAGATAATCGATGATTTACATATTTCGTAATTATCGATTATATTAATCGAGTCTACAGCAAACACAAGGTTTACGTTTTGTAATAAGAACGAACAAATACAAATACAAATATTTTATGAACACAAAGCACAAACACAAAACACACCAACACAACATTTTTTTACGAACACAACTTTTATTAATTTGATACAACTTACTGTTTAGACATTGAATATCAAGACGATTATTATGTCATTGACTATAAAGTCAATCAACTGTTTCATTGATCATGCCATATTTAAACTTTCTATGTACCTAAGATATATAAAAGACAATCGTATTAACTAAGATTTGAAGCACAGGAAAGACTTACATCTAATAGTAATGTTATTTTAACTTCATCAACGTGATCTCTTCTATTTAATAATTGTGTAATCTATGATCAATGTAGCAATAGTTAATTATACCTAAGTTGTAAATGCCGCCGTGTGGTGACGGCAGAGTAGAATACATTTGTCACCAACCCCTACTTTTCCCGTGGGTGTCGTAAGAGGCGACTTAGGGACTACACATTGAACAGGGAACGGGCAGCAGCGCTCTCTGATACAGTAACCTTTTAATCTGCGATCTCCAACCCGCCTGCCAAGCGTGGAGATTATGGCAAAACCAAACACGCGGAGTGGAGGAGGCTCATAGTCTAGCAGTGGACTGTAACGGGCCGTTGATTTGATTTTGATCTGAAGTTGTGATTAATGATTTAAATAACATTCTTTATTTTTTCATCATATTGTACAGAATTTATAACACGGAACCATATATAAGGCTCGCCGAGCTTAAAGAATTGGAAAGGAAACATAAAAACATACTTACAATTATATTACTAACTATTATAGGTCCACGCGTGACTATTAACAATAGCCCACGGATTTGCCAACCCTTTGATTCATATTACTAATGAATACGTACACGCGTTTAAATTCAAACTGTATTTGTTAAAAGATAGAGTTTATATTGGAATGGGGTGGGTTAATGCGGTATATTATTGTATGGATGAGCAATTTTTATGATTGCGCGCATTACGGCATTATGTAGTAGCATAAAGCGCAGATGTTGTTTTGTTTGATCGACTGTTAAAGTCAAAGTCGGGCTGCTTATTGAAGGCAAGTTTTTGTACGTTAATTTGTTCTTTTGTTAAGTAGCTAACCGCTTTGCCCTCCCTGTGTACCATATCCCGAATCTTATAACCTTTGGTGTCTTCAATGCAGGAGAGAATAGGGATCATCACGTTCTATTTGGTGTGGCTGAAGTAAAACGCAAGTTCATTACTGAAGCTGTAGACTCCAGTATCACAAAACAATAACCGGCCAAGCACGTGTCGAGGCACGCAAAGTGTAGGGTTTCGTAGTTGTCCAATACTACCACAAATTACGTAAAGCCGCGGCGCGACCTTTTTTATTTTGTGATACTACTTAGGTACCTGTTTAACGGCACCGTGCGCCGTGTGGTGACGACAGAGGTAAATTACAGTCTTCTAGTACTAAAAGTCTCTAAGCTAACCCGCAGACGAACAGACAGACAGACAGACGGACATGGCGAAACTATAAGGGTTCCTTTTTTACTACGGAACCCTAAAAATTGCAATTAGCAAAACAGTTGTGACCCATGCAGCCGCCACGTTAGATCTGCTGGCCACACGATGTAGGTGGCAAAATGGTAGGTGGTTAGTTAGCGTCGCGTCTAATACGTATCTCATTAGAGCAATTGAAAATCTACAACATATAAAAATATTGTACGACTTACCTTTCTTTGTTTTGCCATAATGCACTAAAATCACTGCACTTCACGTAAAATCAGCCATCTAACCAATCACCGTGATTTAAATGGCCGTTTTTTTTTTAAGTTTTATGGCCCGGTTACTAAGACTTTTAGACCAACGGAAGTGACATTTACGTTCGGATACACAATTTTTGAAGCTTGTCCATAGATAATATTATTTTTGTCAGTTTGTGGGAAGGTCTTTGCCAAAACCTGTAAAGAGTATCGAACAAGCTATGTGGGTGGCATGTTGCCTTAGCCTGGTTAAGCACGGAGAAAAAACTTCATTAGCTACAAGGAAATAATATTAATAATTATTAAAATTTTTGTGATTCCCAGGACAATGAAATTACTGTAACGGTTAGAAATGAGTTTTACTTATTGCGTTTACTAACGGCAAAAGACCAAATTCAATTGGAATAACAATGTTAGTTTACAAATAATGAGTAAAATTTATTTTAATCCAAATAATGTAACATGCTTACTTTTAATAGGAATTACAAAAACGAGGCGTTAAAATTATGAAAAGACTGCTGTTGTATCTAGTGTTTTATTTTTTGGTTTTACGAATCGTGTGACTATGACTAGGATTCACAATTTTAGGTGTGTAAATAATAAAATCGTATTGTAATAGCCAGTATTTTTCATAAGCCCTATTATAATTGTGACTTGATATTAACTAACCAATTGCTTTGCTACGACATCATCTGATCAACTCGGGACTTAACCAAAATTGCCATAAAGCGATGCTATGTCACCTCATCACACAGTTGTACGATAAACAAACAGTGATAACCACTGCTTGTACAATAATGCACCGAAATGCATTCATGAATGAATGGGAAGCTCGAATTAACAACGCACATTTACAAATATCGGTCAATTATAGCGAGAGGGATAACAATGCGATCGGTTTCACTTTCAGCGTTTCAGCGCGAATATAATAATAGTTATAGGTGAATACGTCAATGGGTGTCCACGGTCCACTTTCAGTTTTGCCGGATGCGTGTGCAGGGTTTATTCCCGTTCGGTACTGAAAAACTGAACGTTGTTCTAAAAATTGTGCGTTTACAGCAAAGACGTGATACTGTTTTTTACTCGTATATTTATTGTGTACTTATGCAATTTATAAAAGAAACAACACTATACTATTTGAAAAATAAATAGGAAATATCTGGACGCGCAAAATCGAGACGGTTGGCGAAAGCGAGGGAAGGCATTTGCCCACATGTGGGACACAATAATCGCTACATGAAAAAAACTTTGGTGGAAACGCAATAACAGCTCAAGCAAAGATATTTTTCTCGGATATTAATTCTCGGAGACTAGAGTTTTACTAGACTAGAGTTTTACTCACGTGCCGAAGTTTGGTTATGTTATGATTATGAAACCGTTAAATAAAAAATATATAAATAAAAGTACTAAACAACAACGCAAAGGTTTTTGGAAAACTGTATAGTATTTAAAAAAAGCTATAACTTGTTTATCATACTGCAAGCAGTAAGGAATCTGACTATTACTTCTCAGTTATATTTAATTTCTACTCGAGCCTTTTTAGTGGGGAAATATTCATATAATAAAAACAGCTCATGCTGTTAAAAATGACTAGTAACATCGCGTGTTACTTTTTTTTTGTAAGCAAACATAATTTTCTTTTTTTCTTTTTTTTAAGGGTAAGTTGCGAATGAACCGACAGCGGGGAGTGTTTACGTTTACATACACGCGGTACGCGAGTGACGCAACGCGATGACTCTGATGACGCTGTGTATGTGTGAAAGTTCAATGATCGTTAGCATCGCCAATGTCGACGGAGTTCGGAGCCCCGGTGAGGGGATAAAATGCACTTTTGTTGGGTTGCAAATCACTGGCAAAGTTGACCTCCTTTAGGTAGAAATTACTGTTTTGCAAAATGTCCTCTTCACGATATGACCCACTTATAATATGACTATTGTCCCTGAATGACCACTCGATTTCCTACTTTCTTTATTTATAGGGCTTTTGAGCTAATTGAACACAAGGAAATATACAGATGAAACAGTGTGTACAAATCCAGATACGTCATCAGCTTGTACTCGAAATAAATCTTTATACCTTAATCGACTGCACTTTCCTAAAAATCGGATACTTACTTCTGGACATCTGCTGTTGTAGTATTACTGCGCCGTCTCAAACGCGACCCAAACGCAGCAATGTAATTCGAATTAAAATGAAAGTGTTTGCTTTCAAATGTGCATTATTTCATTCTTTTCAAAAGTGACATCTAAGGTATTCGCAATGCCATCACTATAGTAAAACGTGTTAGCAAAATAAAGCAAAACCTCTCTGGTAGTAGGTTAGCCCATGAAACTGAACAACTTTTGTTTCAGAATTTCCACAAAATATAAAAAACAAAAACTTTTCATTCAAACTGAAAGCTGATCGAGTTTTGTACGAAACAATTTTTTTTTGCTAATTTAAAAAAGTTTTTGCTGTAGTTGCTGACACATTGAACCTATAGGTATACCTATATATTTTAATTCATTTCCTCAAACTAGTGTCTGTAGGCAAAGGTTGGCCTAGTAACAAGTTTGGTCTGGCCTTCCTGTTACCCAAAAAGACCGATTAGGTTTTTTACATGAATTAAATAGTAACGAATTCATTATTAACCGTGGGAAATCCCCGGAACTCCGCAACTTCCCTAACCGCTTCGGTATAGAGAGGTAAATATAGGTACTATACTATACAAGGTTACCATGAAATGCGAAGTACTTCATCACGGCACAGTAAAGAAGACATTTATTCCATTTTAAACAGTAGTCATACAAACATTCATAAAATAGTTTATTTATTACACAAAATCGGTCACCAACCCACTCCGCTTCTTTCCTTATCGGGTCTTTCTATACCCAAAAGTTGCCTGGAAAAGATTGCTACAATAAAGCCGCCTATTTACTGAACTTGTGTAATTTCATGTTCTGTAGTATTTGTTTATCTAAGTCAATTAATAATATTTGTACTGTGTTGGGGTTGTTGTGCCTTTGATATCTAGACTAGCGGCTCAGACCTCCAACTTTTAAGTCAATTGACCATGGTCACGCTACAAGTGACGCTACTACACAAATCTCAAATGAAAGACATGATTTTTATGTCATCAAAGTCACTTAAATGTAGGTATTGGTAGTGTTTGTATGTATATGTAATAGTATAGGTATATCTATGTACTAAAGTGTGTTATTTAGGTTAATTTTAACTTTTATTTCATTTTTGTATTCCGTGCACTTTCTTTTGTTTACTCTGCGATCTCATTTTCCACCACTCCGTGTAGGTTGGCTGGAAGAGATCTCTTATAGAGATAAGCTCGCCTTTGTACATTCATTTCTAATCCTGTGTATGTTTAATTGTGCAATAAAGTGTTATATATTACAAACGCGAACAAAAATACAAATTAAAGGTCTGCCGCTTTCAATATCAGGATTCTGACCCAAAATTCAATGCAGAAATAAAATCCGAGGTGTAGTTTAGTTACTGTATAAAACAACAGGCATATTTCTTTTTACCGTGACCACGTTATTTAATATATAAGTTAGTGAAACCAGGTTCGGAATGTTCCAATTTATAATGCAATCTACCGGATCATGCTGATCCGACTTTTTACCATTCCGTGGTTAACGGATGAAAGTCAAATGGAAAACAAAATAAAAATTTATTCATGCTGTTTTGGATTTAATCGTAAATGTCAGATGAGTCTGTCATTTTAGCAAACGGATTTTAAACTCTCCCATAAAAAATACAAAATTTTCTATACCCAACAATTTTCTTGTATGTTATGTTGAGTAAACGGTCGATATTCGAACGATATTCGAACGGTCGAGATCTTTATTGTATACCATATTCCAGAAAATAATAATTTTTTTAATTTGAATTTGGTATGTGAAGCCATAAATATAAATAAAACTGCCCTAAACTTACTTTTTAAACTATTTTAGCTAGACTTTAAGAATACTCTATCCTTGAAGCGTATATAATTATATACGAACTTCTGACCGTTCACCGATTTCTAGAAACTGCATATTTAATACTAGCTGTCTGCCCGCGGCTACGCTCGCATTATGTAAGATTTTCCCGTGGGAATAAGACTTTTTCCCCTAAAAACTATCCTATATTGTAATCCTGAGTACAAACTATCTCCATTCAACATTTCATCCAAATCCGATCAGTAGTTCAGGTGTGAAAGCGGAACAAACATCCAAACATCTAAAATATACCCACTCACCCACTTTCTAACTCTAATGGCTACAACTTCTTACAACCCAACATCTTTAGCACTCCTATACGACTAATTCAATTCTAAAACTACTATACAACCACCCTAAAACCGGAACTCAGCAACTGGAGCAAGAAGAATTGCTTTGGTAGCAAATTGAATGTTAGCACATCGTAAAATTTGTTCTCTGGCTAAGGGCTTTATAGCTCTTATTTGCATTTTACAGCACTCGTATATAACGAAACGGTCACGTTGCTTATTATAAATTCTGTTAAGAATATCAACACGTCATAAAAATGTAAAGTTGTGAAGGTGTGCGTTCAAATGAATCTGCAGAAAAAAAAACTATCTTTCCTCGTTATTATTAAAATCTTCATTAACTATAATATGGTCCTTTTTCCTCCGAGATGTAAAATGTAATAATTTATTATTCAGTATATGTACATGGTCTATTTCCGATGTTCACGTTGTTCAATGGACAAATTTTATTTGCAACCTTGCTTCGAAGACATCAGCAACAATAACATCAACGGCCCGTTACAGTCCACTGCTGGACTATGAGCCTCCTTCACTTAAGTGGAGGGTTTTGCCATAATCTCCACGCTTGGCAGGCGGGTTGGAGATCACAGATTAAAAGGCGCTGCTGCCCGTTCCCTGTTCAATGTGTAGTCCCTAAGTCGCCTCTTACGACACCCACGGGAAGAATAGGGGTTGGTAACAAATGTATTCTACTCTGCCGTCACCACACGGCAAGAAGAAGACATAATCTTTTCCAAAGTAAGGCAAAGCAAAGTGACCCATTTGTTGAAGAAATTCTACACATATAGGTATATGCCATAAAGTACTTGTAATCTCTTAAACGAATATCCTTTAATGACACTAAGGATTACAAATGTAAAATGTGCATTTATTTACTCTCAAAGAGAAATATTTTAGCACATTACACTCGTACTTAGAACCAGATATGCACCAAAGCTGTCTGACAAATAGGCTTTGAGTTGTAGTAGTTTATTTGCTATAGTTATAACCTAAATGACTGATATAAGCTTATTTCCATTGTTTGAAAGTGTTGTCAACCCAAGTTAGGTAGGCTTTATTCCCGACCTTATATTTCGCATCTATGTAAATAATATTGAGTAAGCAGTGGCTAGAATCGCTATCGAGACGATCTCGACGCTTTCGAAAATGATTGGAAGTCAATAGCACAAGATCGAGAATGGTGGAAGGAAAAAGGGGAGGCATTTGCCCAGCAGTGGGTCAGTTAATGCTAGAAAAAAAAGTACTTCAAAATCTTTCTCGTCTTCTTGGTAACCACGTTGCGTAGGTTGCGTTTAGGGATACACTTTTGATTGTTTCTATGAATCAAAAAATATATTTAAGAGTTTTATTTTTTATTTAATTCTCAGATTTGTATTAAATTTCAACCAATATTTGAATATTGAAGCTAGAATTTAATTATATTAGTTTAAGTAGCATATCACAATGTAAAATATAACGCATGCTTTTAATTCAGGTACAACTTTCTTGCCAACCTTTAAGTTAAAGCGATATATTGATTTTAGATATTTTAAAAAAGATCTTGGTACTTCCGATAAGTTGGCAACATTTCGTCTCAGTCGTGTTTAAATCATGAATTAGAGCATTTTACAGCGCTCACATTTCCTTGACCATTAAACGGATTGTTCCTTGTGATGTGGAGCCATAACTTTTGTTCTTGCTATTAATAAAGCGGTTCAAAGAACTACTGTCAACGCCTCGCTTTATGTTATTGCAGTACACATTATGACAAAGCGGAGTACCTTTTTTACTAAGACTTCTGGAACTGTTTATGCTCTAAGCTATTTGCTAAATGCTACCGCTCGTTAAATTCGGTTACGACGCTGCGTTTGTCTTTGTCATCTTTTATTAAATTAGTGAAATCGTTTAGTCATACCTATCTTAGAGATTTCATTTTGTGCTGGTCTATTCCGTGACAGGCAAGATAAGGGCTAGAACAATTTTCAAGTTTGCTTCAAAACTTCAAAAACATTTGAACTCTAATAAGTTGCAAACATTTTATTTGACAGCAGAGATTGACGTCAAATCACGCTTTGAAAAATCCATGCAAGGTGAAATAATAATTAGGGGAAGAATAAAAAACACTCTCCCTTAGGACTTCTCGAGGTGGGTGTGAAGGGCCCTCACGCACTCGACGGCACAATGCCACTCATCATGCGCCCGATCACTTTTATTTTTCACAAAACAATTGTCCTGAATTAGAATTTCAAACATTATTTTTTAATCATCAATTCCTAAAAAGGACGTAAAGCAGCACCGTTTCCAAAATTGAAAGCGTGACGCAAATACACTGAACTCGCATTTTAAAAGCCCAACACACCAATATTCCATATTCATGATACGAAAAAATTCGTACGCGCGTTCGAAGTAATCAACCCTCGTTAGAATTAGAAATCAAGCGCTGGCCGAAAAAACAATAATTATAAAGCGCGCGTAATTCTAATTTCGAATTCAAATTAAAGCCGCTTAATGCGCGGGAGCGACCGGCGCGACCCCGTTAAAAAAAAGAGTTGACGAGTGCGCGGAGGGTGGTAATTTTTCATTAATTTAAGTTCACCATTCCCTGTTTTGTTTGCTTTTAATCGCATTTCTAATTAATCCCGTCGAGAATAACATGACAACTGTCGACTATGGCCGCCATTTTTTTCGAGCTCAGTATAGCAGATGTCAGCCGATTTCCATTTGTTTCTGAGATTAATGATTCGGTGCGATTGTGAATTTTTCCGGTTGGCTTTTGTTGTTTTAGAAGCAATTTGTCCGCTTACTTTTGTAGAGAGGCATTCGTTAAAGCCTCCGCGAATGATATTGGAATGAAATAGAAAGAGGAACAAAAAGAATAAAGCCTCAGTTCTCATTGAGGTCGCTCGTAGTCAAAGCATTGCTGAAACAATAAGTTTACAATAATATGAAGGAAATTCTAATAGAAATATGTCATACCGTTTATAAATCGTTCGATACGCTGCTGCACTTAAATATCTTACTGATTTTATTCGATATCCACCTATTGTATTAAATGTTCTTGCAGGTACTATTTTTAAATTTTAGCTTAAATTTTATCCTACAAATGACCCTATTTAAATTTAACTGAGTACCTTCCAGACAATCTATTCTCATTTTGTATTACAAACGAGTGCATTCTATGATTTTTACCTCCAGCTACTCAAAAGTTCTTCATTCTTTTCACAATGAGATGTCCTTTAATATTCAGCAAATCTCAGTTTAGGGTGCGTTCACCCCTTCCTATGACGAGTATGTAGTGTATCTAACACCTCTCCCCCAGCCCATGGGGAGTTATGAGGTCAAATACTTGCTTTAGATTTCGGTCAACATCAATAATATCTCCGAATAGCTAACAAAGGCTGAGACAGTGATATATTTGCAGTGGCAATTTGTATTTGATAGAAGGTGCACTGATCCATTTAATCAAGATACAGGTGAAGCTTTGTTGTAAAGTAAAACAATTAGGTATGCTTTTGTACAACTAGCTCTTATAGTTTTTATTGTATAATTTTTCACAATAAAAATGTAATATGGCTTTTCTTAAAAGGTTTTTTTTTAAAGAACTAGATGCTGTACTAATATATAATATATCTCATGAGTTTCAAGTCCACAGCCGCTATATTATCACTTTGGCGTCATAGCAAAATTAAATGGGTCAGTTAGGAAAAAAATATCTCATGTTTCTTTTAGGCGCGACAAAAAGTTCAAAACGCCCCAAATCTAGCATGTTTTTAGTATGCTTAAGAGAGAAAATAATATAATAATGTTATCTACAGAATAAATGCATGAAATCTTCCCACCCAATGCGTTATTTGGCACCCCTCGACCCCCCCCCCCCACTGGGTGCAAGTTATCGGGTCAAATGTCGCCCGCCTTCGATTTAAGTCGAAACACTGTGTTGAAGTTGTCTCAAACTTTATGTCAACGACATTTTTCAGGAAAATTTTCAAAGATTTATTTACTTATCTGTTTTTGTTTTTAGGTTTCCTCATTGTGGCAAGCATTATAATAGTTTTCACAAATATTTTTGCATAGAAAACACAAAGGGACGATTTTTGGAAATCTTCCTCTTCTCTTTTAATAACCTTTTTAGAATAGAATAGAATAGAATATAATATTATCTATTTGCACAGAATATACGTATAAAAGATTTTTTAGAAATTAACAACATAGTCCAAGTACATTCTACCATTTGCATGGCATGCAAAATTTAAGTATTGGATATCCATTACATTGCTTACATAATAATATCTTATCTTAATTATCAGCAAAAAACTCTCTAAGACTATAAAAAGATTTTTCTATCAGCCATTTCCTTAATTTTATTACAAATATAGTAGTGGGTAATTCTCTAAGTGCAGCAGGAATACAGTTATACACCGTGATCGCCATGAGATAGCAATTTCTTTTATAAAGTGCAGTCCTACTGCGGGGTAGAAAAGGTTTGGTTTTATCTCTGGTTCTAAGTCTTGGATCTTGTTCTAAGTTTTTCACTATTTAGACATAAGAACAGTAGCTTTACGAGTGCTTTTAGATGCAATATCCATGTCAACTGTTACATTATATCATATTCCATTAATATCTTAAAAACCAAACAATGAATAACCAACCACATATCACTTTGGACCAATTAAACTGACTTAAATAACCCGCAGTGATTCAGACTACTCCCGCAATGCACTATAAGGGTCTGGAGCCTGTAAATTTTCACAGGCGATCTGTGGTCGGTCTTTGTGCTATTAATTTGTAATGTCCCCCTCCTCCCTCCCGGTTCAGATGCATGGGGTGGGGGGTGGTCTGAGGGTTAACAAGATGTGTTGCTAAATTCGTCGGCGTTACAACTTTGATAGAATGGCTTGAGTTTGTTATTAGGTTACGTTGCATTTGTGATGGATTTACAGTGGGCTGTTGCCGTAGTACGTGTCAGTTTTTATATTAAAGATTCTGATTAAAGTTTACATTTTGAATGTGGTTTGATTGTTCTTTTATAGAAGAAAGTTTATACCATCATTGTGATATCTGTTCGGGTCAGGGGGAAGCTCGACAACACGAGCATTTGAAGAAAACATCATCCATGTAAGTTAGAAGTGTAAAATAAATACCTGTTTTTCAAGACTCATTTAATACGACCTAAAAATAAATCTTCAATCCAAAAATGCTATTATTAGAAACACGTAAAACACTACACTGCCTACATTACTTTAACTATAAAGATCTGAAATTTTAGCAAAGACATAAATCAGTGCTCCATTTCATTTGTGAAAACATGTCGTATTTTATAATTTGTCAACCTAAAGTGCTCTTCAACCCCTTAGATAAGAGCGTACCTTACTGTAAGTTTCCAAAAGTAAGCCTATTGGTCAACCAGTCAACCAACAAAATCAATACGAGATCTTACTACTGAGCAAAATCTTCGGATGTATTCCTGCACATAGCTTCGTATAGAGCCTTAGCTGATCTTCAATGGGTCCGCGTTTCCGATAGGATTAAGCCAGACTTACTGTTCGGTCAGAAACACGGCGCGACGCACCCCCTTACCCCCCCTTCGACCCTTGGCGCAGTAGGGCTGTACTGTCCACTGTCCAGTTGAAGTTGGGTGTCCCGTAAATTCAATCAAGTATCAAATAGGGTCAACATATTGAGAAGGACGTGTTTGTAGGATCAAACAGATACGTATAATATACAAATACATAAAGGTATTACTTTATCTTGTTGAAATACAGGAGGGCTTTTAGGGATAATATTCCTAGCTAGAATTGCAGTTTAATGTACTTAATTTTTAAAAAGAGTACTAGTTTTGATTGTTAATTTCAATACAATAGGAACCTTCGATAAAGAAGATGATTTTAATTAATAGCTGAACTGAAACATCTGCTCTTAGTAGATGACTTTCTTTTTGCCAGCAATTCGTGCGCAGGATATAGCTATGAATCCAGAACTTGGGTTCTTATACTGCATTTAAGAGTTTATTTGGTTGCTATCCCGATAGAATACAACACTGCTTTTGAATCAGCTGATGTTGTGAATGCGTCACTTCTACTGCCACGAAATTCTAAGTTTCTCATTTAACAGCTCGCCCATCATTATGGATGCACTATACGAAATAGATTCTCGTGTGCAGTCCAGCTCTAGATATCTCCCCCTCGGTCGTTGGGCGCATTAGGAGCAATCATATTCGACGGCTGCTAGGTTTTGGCATAGCTCCGTGTTGCTTAGCCCGGCGTCGGCTATTTGCGGCACAATGATCGCTGTGTCTTAGTCGGGGAGGTCGTTAGAGCACAATTTTGCTTGAACGTTTTGATGTGCATCTATTGATGGGCTCGCGAACGTAGCCCGTATTTTGGTTTGGCAGAGTCAAGCTTAAATAAGATCAAACTGGTCCTTGGAATACTGGATCAATGTTGATGTATATTGTCTTTCCATGGAATCGTATTGTGTAGCGATTTATACTCTAATAAACTTGAGGTTGCCAGGCAAATTGCCAATCAAGTTTGTAAATCAGTAGTTTGAATGTTTAAGATAAACTAATATAGATTTATCTAATGCTTTAAGTTTGGAAACAATATTTCCTAAAACGATAAAATCCAAAAAAGTTGAGGAAAAAATACTTTGTTTCTAAAAACAAAGAGAAACTTGACATAACAAAAGCATCGTAACCTAAAAGGCATCGTTCTAACCTAAAAATAAAAACCAAAGTATCATAAAGTTAACCTCATTTAAAAACATGTCAAGCTAATCCGCACAAAACCTTCTTAGCCACCTGTTCACAATAAAGGTGGTGGCACACTCGACCGATATCGCCGGCAGCCGGCAGCCGGCAACAAAGACGGGAGTTTTCCCGAACGGCGCGGATCTTGACCTACTTCGAGCGCGTTGGGGTAGGTCGCTGACACGTACACGTTTCTTTTGAAGTTACGCCGCCACGGTATGTTTCGGATTCGGCCTGTCTAGAGTGGGAGTGGGAAAGGTATCCACCTTTTCGTTTTGCGTTCGTGAATGGAAGTGTACGAGTACATACTCGTAGATTGTTGAGAGACTATTCGGATTTTGGTCTTGATATTTTATGAGACGATATGTATAAATGACTGAATTGACTAGGAAAATTATTGAAAAGGGTCCAAAATTAAGTCCTCTTAGCAAGAATTTAAGGAATATGAGGCGCCAAAGAAATTGGACGCGTGTCGCTTCAGCAACCTTCTTTTGTTTCTCAGAGCTCTACGTGTAGAGCTTTTACTGTAAATTGCAAAGTTTTTTAATGCCGCTCTTTTTTGATATTATACGCAGGTGTTTTCAAATTACTTAATTTCATTGTGAAGCGAAAATTACATAAACATTTTTATAATTATTATCATTAAATCAAAGGAAACGTGTATTATGACTGCATTTTCTTGGCAATCTGAGCCTACCTAACGTAGGCACATTTTAATTAAGACAAGACACTGATAGAAAATAACGAAGATGGTCATTGCTTCTTACTGAGAGAACAGCATTCAATCATCTTTTAAAAAAGTTTTTTTTTCTGTAGGACTTCGAGAAAACTGAGAGTGCAATGCCTTCACAGATAACACAGATTGTTTATATAAATTCCTACATCAGCATTGTCCTGTTCACGCTTACGTATTAGGACATTAGGCTTAATATTCGACTTACCCACCAACCGATGTCCATCCATTACGCCCATTTAACAGAATACCACTGCGTTCGTGTATGTATGGAATAAAGTGCCAACCTAAGCATGTAAGATTTAGTATAATTACTTCAGGATACTGCACATTTGTACAATTTACCTGTTGAGGTGCTTGGAAATACCTTATTGGGACCTTAGTTTTATAATAAAAAATCCAAATCTGAAAAAGTGATTTTCTTGCCTTGCCCTTAAATGCCTTTAAATTAAGGACCTTGAGGCAGATAAACACCCAGCCAAACCTTTTAATTTAAAAACATGTGTTGTGTCTAAATTACAATACAAGAATAAGGGTAGGACGAAGAAGACTACATCAAGGAGCCAAAAAGGGATAACCAATGTCTACGTTGATACGTGTGATAAATAATCTCCTCACAAAACAGGCTTCGTGAGTCACATTCGAGCACATGAGCGCCAAAATCGGAGCTGAGGCAGTCGCCGTGGTTGAAATCGGTCAGAAGCTCATCATCATCAAATAATCTCCTAATGCTGCCGATGATGACGATGATAGTAGTAAAGTTGCGGGGTTGATATGCTACTTAATCAAACAATATTTATAAAAGGGTACGAATATTAATTAACTCGGTCCACTCACGATATCTTTTCGGATGGCTGATTAGTTTTGGACCTATCGAAGGTCCTTTATCAGGGTGAGTAGGACACGACACGAAACACACAAACACAAGACAGTTTGAAATCTATTATTAAATCAGATGAGGATGAATAATGATATTAGATCCATTAGTTTATGTAGCTAATGATGTTTGTGTTGTTGCAGACGAGTCGGGATGCGAGGCTGATATGCTGGAGGGTGCGGAGGGGGGTCGGCACTCGCCGCCCCGGCCGCAGCAGGAGCCCATCAATCTCAAGAATGAGGTCAGATATTTAACATTATCATTTCAGCCAAAAGACGTCCACTGCTAGAAGAATGCCTCCTCAAGGATCTCCACAATGACCGGTCCTATGCTGCCTGCATTCAGCGGCTTAAATCTTGCGATCTTCACCAGATTGTCAGTCCACTTTGTGCCTATCCCACGATGCGTCATCGGGTGCGCGGCGCAGTCTCTACACAAGAACTTCCTGTCAAAGCATCAATCATTACACCTTACATTTTTTACACCATACTGGTTTGTCACCAACCATTGATACCAATATTGAGCCAGATAAGATCACTGATTCGACTGCATCTTGGGTAGTGGTCAAATTCATTGCCACCGAATGCGCTACACAGTCACTTGAATCTATCAACCACACTAATATTTCACACTAATATTATAAATGTGAAAATATATGTATATTTTAATGTTTAGATGTTTGGATGTTAGTTCCGCCTTCACGCTCAAATCACTCATCGATTTTGGATAAAATTTAGAATGGATTAACACATAGGAACCTGGATTAACACAAAGGATACTTTTTACGGGAAAAAGTCTTATTTCTACGGGAAAATCTTACACAACGCGAGGGTAGCCGCGGGTAGTGTTTCACCAAGATTCAAATGCCATACATTCAATCTTCAAATTTAAAATCCTATTTAGAAAATGGTTTCTTTTAGGAAACTATACAAAAAATTAAATATACAAAAACAACATCTTATATTTCTGTATATTTTACATCAATCGTACACTATAACAGTTTCTTAAATCGAAGAACTGTTGATTGTCCTACTAGCCCGATAGACAACCTCTCCAAACACGTGGCTCACAGGAACGCATAAAGCAAAAACCAGAACAGAGCTAAGTGCGAATAAGCGCCCTTAATTCTCAAGTGTTGACCGTCGAGCGGCCGCAAAAAGACGACTCGCCTCAAAGGTCCTCGCCATTCACCGAAAGACTTAACACCCCCGATCACCGCTTCGTTAGGCCTTCGGAAAAACGTAGCTTCGGAAAACTCGAAGCGATCTACCAATCGGTTCACCAGGCGCAACCTACTTGCCTCAGAATCTATAGTATCGATTAGTGAGCGTTTTTTACCCACACGCACTCACACACCGCCGCGTCGGGGGCAGCCTTTTTAACAATCTTTTTTTCGACCACCCCTCACCCCAAAACCGCCATGTCCATTGCGCGGATGCAAAGACCACCCCGTACCCCTCCCCTCATATAGCAGCATTGAAAATGGAATTTCCATGAGTGATGGAGTGTCAAACGGGAAGTGCAAAAAGGAGAAAAAGGACATTATGTTAATTATTGAACGCGTGGTTCGTCGTCCGAGTTTAAATTGAATGTCATGTCGTAGTCTGTCGCGGTGTCGTGGAAACGCTCGCTTTTTCTGTCCCACTCAATTCCGTATGTTGAGCATATTCCATTTTTTAACTTTTTGACGAAATTAATCAGAGGACATGTCCCGTGTGTAGGCTGAGCCGGCGCTCATCAAAGTGCCACTTCTTCTCAAATAGATACAACTGCGCAATTTATCTCCTCATTTTTATTTTAAATTCAACTTTTTTATGAAAGTTTCAATAACTTTTTAAAGATTTTAACTGGTACAAAAATTAAATTAAAACATGTTCGAAGTGGAATCAAACGGCTAAGAAACGGCACGGTTCTAATTCAATATTATGCATAAAATCGAAACTTAATACAATTTTACATGTTGTGTCGTTTTACTTTTTGTTTGTATTTAATGTAATGTTTCTGTGTACAATAAATAATAAATAAATAAATAAAATTAAAAACAAGTTCATGTACCTACTTGATTTTTTTTTATTGAGTCTCAATGTCCTTGTGAAAAAGGTATAAAACGACCAAATGTTGTCTAGACCCGAATTCACGCGCATAGTACTGGGCACGAGTACTGTTGAATAATTTGTTTGACGATAAATATTTCACCGAACACACGTTTAAAATCACACCGCAACCCGGCTTGCTTAACTTTTAATACCATCCCGCTCCGCTAGACGCGAGCACAAAAAGTGCGTGGACAATGCACTTATTCAGCGGACAGCGCAACTATTCCACCGCTATGCTAATGGAAATCCCGAAAAAATATCGGAAAAAATAGTTTAAAAAACCAAGTACATTTGAATGAAAATTGGGTGGAGGCGGGCGGCGCGGCCGATCGCCTATTATTATTATTATTACTTGCATTATATCTGCATTTTTTCGACGCACACAGACGCGGGTTAGCGCGCCATTTTTATTTTTCTTCGTTTTTCTTTTTTCGGGAAATTGGCGGGCGGTGGGGGCGCCACCACATGTGAATACAGCCGTAGCTAGTCAGGCCGAACTATGGCGATGTCTACAAGTGGACGACCATTTAAATTGGCTCTCATCAAATATTGACTGCATGTAGTTTTTTCATCAACCAGTCAGCTTTTGTGTTCTTCGGCGTTTGGTTGCGGACTTTCAATTTGTATCGGGTTCTTTTCAGTGCGCATCATTGAGAATTTTATTATACGCGCTACTAATCACGTGCAGTCGAAACCTTTAAAAAAGATTTGAATATTGCATTTTTCGTTTGTGAAGTCTAGCTGTCTGGTTTAGACCTGGTTTTAACCTTCGCTTTTTTTTTATTTTGTACCATTTTCAAGGCCAAACCAATATTCGCACTGTGTGAACCTCAATCGGTCAAGTATAATACAGAATTCAAGCTAATCTTTTTTTTTTCTGATTAACTTCTTGAGTTATGATTACTTAGCGTGAAAACAATACATAATAATCTCGGTTATGATATGAACGAGAACACACCGCAGCCACCGAATTTATTATCATTAAAAAAAGGAGAAAAAAAAGCATAATTAAAGGGGTGGCAAGCTGGGGTGCATCCATTTTTTACTTTAATTGGCTTGTAAATTTAAAAAGTTGTAGTGAAAATGTTATGAGATGGTTTATCCGAGGTTTTTGGCGACGTGTCTCCAGCGGGAGATAATATCGTGAAATTTTATCACAATTCCACCATACCAACGTTATTTTGCAACTTGTCTCTTCTATTTGGTTCTAGTTAAACTTCGTATTTTTTTTTTGTAACTACGTTGTGTACAGATTAAATGGAAGCAAAATAAGTCAACGTTACGTTTATCTTACTCTTGCGTTAAAACTAGAATAGAAATAAATGGTTAGATTTATTTAAATCAGTTTATCTCGTTGAAATCTCACAAATTACGAGGTAGGAGTAAAACTGCGTCCTCAGACTATAGTGACTCTAGCCATTACACCACCACTTTTTACTCTTCTGCAGTAGAAAATCAAAATACACTAGCCTACCCCAAACAAACGAAGAAACATCCACCAAACGTTCATTTCACTTTCAGCACAAAACACCTCGGAAACACCGACCCCTTGCTAACTCCGCAAATCTAGGGTTGCTACAAATATAAATCTGTTGAACCGCGGCCATGGCTGGCCACGAAGGACGGACGTGATTGATCAAAGTCGTTTGTCAGACTCGCGTCGCTGACGGTGGTAAACTGGCAACCCTGGCAATTAGCACGTGATTCTGGACGTCTAATGCGCGCGAATTTAGTTTTAATTATGGAACGCTGTTGCCATGGACGCAGTAACAGCTGGGGCTGATGTAATGTGACTGGCAGGCGTAAGGTGAGGGAAAGAGATGTTCTAAGTTTAAATGTATTTTAATTTGGCGCCATTTCTTATTCTAAAGGTTAGAGGACTGGTAAATAAATCAAACAAAAATTAGTAAAAAATCTAATCGTACCTGTCTACTCTTCATCGATCGTCAAAAGGTCATCGAAGATTTATACCATGAGTTAGTAATTTCATGCAAAAGACTTTTTGCTACGTCTGGAAGTAAAGAGTTTTGAAACCTTTGGCTTCGTCTGGTATAGTGTGACAGCAAAGTTTATTTGCAACTGAAAATCAAACACTATTGAATAAATTATATTACTATATTTTAATGCTACTTTGAGATGTTACCTACTTTAAGTGTACTACATATTGACAATTAAACTTATTCCTGTAAAATAATTAAGTATCAAACAATCAGAATCCGAAAGTTAATTTAATCATGTCAAGAGCAACATCTTTAACAACGATATTAAATTACAAAAGTCCAATTATATTTATATGAATATTCAGAATTTACGAGTCAGAGGAGTCTGTGCATCAATAAGATATAATTATATAAAATAATAGCATTAATATGATGCGGTGTCTATCAAGATATAACATTTATAATGCAAAATGCGAGGCGGTATGCACATCGACGCCCGCGCCTGTCAAAGCACTTAATAATGTGACAAAAAGAAAAAAAAAACAGTAATAAACATTAAAAAAAGGGAGATGTCCCGACATTACAGACGAATTAAAATGCGGAATCACGTACATTACGGCTTGTTCGGATGTTTTTTTTTTTCAATACACTTATAAATGCGGACTTGGAAATGCGTTGAGTAGCGCCTGAGTTTTTAATTGTTTTCTGTTTGGTGAACACAAAAGAAAACACTTGAAACAGAAAACAATTATTTAAATAAATAACAGTATCGGTAATGTTTTTATTGATAGGCAACCAAGTAACAACTTTACCGTAAAATCTGTTTGTACTTTTACCGTATTGGTTCCGGGTACTAAATTAAAATTGACAATAATTTTCATTTACATCTATTCTTTCAATTTATTATTCTGACGTGTGTGAAATTGTGTAAACATGTTGGAAATGTCATTGTCGTTGACCCGATTTTACGGTGATTGTAATGTATAGAATACTTCGTAAGTAATTTTTATTTGACTAACGGTAAGATTTTTTGTATTGACGTAAGCAATTTTCGATGGTTACTATAAATAAAATTATTGGATAGATTTCTCAAGCATGCATGCATGAATAGCTTTTGATTGGTAATTTAAAAATAACTGACTGAAGACGATCGATGATGAATTTAAATACTTGTTTCAATGTTGATATTTTATGTGTTTAGCTGAGTGTGTTTGTAATTTCTGTCATCCACGTAACAAAGAATTCTACTTGAGTATTTTCTATTAAATATTTTTTATTGAAAGAGATAAGAAAAAAAATTGTCAACTTTAGATTAGAATGAATGGCACAGTTAAATTGCTTTTCCTTTTAGAAAAAAGGCAAGTAGTACTCTACTAAATAAGTTTATGTGAAGTGGTTTTTATTTCACGAGTTTGAAACAGATTGAAGTCTCCTGCGTTTCTCTGTCCTAAATGTTGGCCTGAAACATTAAAATTAATGGAAACCCTGTTTAATGGCCGATTCTAATTCGATGTTTATTTAAAATTTTATTCATTCTTATTTTGTTTTGTACAACAACATTTGGTAGTGATTGCGAACGTCATGAATGTCCTCTAATTCATGTTCAGTACGTAATTATAGAGATGATTACACAAAAATACCTTTTTAAATAATACCAAGGTGATAAAAAACCGGTTTACTTTTTTAATTTAACCGTTAAACTGAAATATGTTTTTCTGCTTTGTCTTTAGAGATTGAAGCGAGCGAGCGGAGCAAGCTGTCGTAAATAAATTCATTCGTTACTTGTCGAAAAAGTTGATAAAGTTTTATTTTATACTACAGCAATAACAAAAGGTTTTTAAAACACATTTAAAATATTTGATGTAGGTACAAAATATTTATAAATAGGATACCGGTGAAGCTAAAGGGCCTTGTGTACAAGAGCATCGTCCGACCAGTCCTACTATACGGCAGCGAGACCTGGCCTGTCCTCGGAAGACATGTCCAGCAGCTACACGTCACGGAAATGAAGATGTTGCGATGGATGTGTGGCATTACGCGATTAGATCGAATTCGTAACGAACACATCTGTGGCAGTCTCGGAGTCCGTGACGTAGCGGATAAGCTTCAGGAAAGTCGCCTCCGATGGTATAGCCATATAAGCCGCAGACCGTCAGACTATGTAGGAAAAAGATGCCTCGACCTCACTGTCCAGGGCCCTAGATCACGTGGTAGACCTAAAAAGCGCTGGCTGGACGTCGTGAAAGCGGATATGGTAGAAAACAATCTCACACCTAAGGATGCCGAAGTCCGGGCAAAGTGGAGAAGATTAAGTAGGAAAGCGGACCCCAGCACTAGGCCGGGAAAACGCTAGGACGAAGAAGAGGTATTTTGATTTGAGGATAGATAACTCTATACATCCAACTTCATCTTAACACGAATGTTAGTTGTATTGTCAATTCCATTATTTTACATGTATTTAAAAAGTACACAATATGTAGTTTACACGTATTTTTATTGTTTATATGTATTTAAAAGTGTATTGAATGATTTTAATTATCCCTTCTCAAAAGTCTTCTTGTAGGTTAAAAGGCCGACAACCGACACAACAAATCCTAAAATATCAGAAGCAAAACGTTACTCAATGTAATAGCGATCCTGTTTTAAAAAGCAATTTCCTCCAGGCAACCCTGAACGTTTCCGCGTCGTCCTTGAAATCGGAGTCTCGTCAGTGACAGCCCCTCGGGGCCGAGTTATTTATTTCCATTCAACTCAGGGTTTCCCTTCCACGTGTCTTTTTGTCTGTCTCATTCTAACTTACTTTTACAGCTAGAAGGTTGTATTCAAAGTGTCAGTTAAATAACGCAAAAACTTTAGGGTAGTTCAGTTTGTGATACTGAACGTCTTTTGTTCCAGAACTTACACAAAACCTCAAAGAATTGCCAATAAGAGCAAAGTTTTTTCCAACTTCCATATAAAAACAAGACAATTAAGTGCCTTCTAAACAAAGTCTGAACAGAGATGCAGTCTATCCCATTCATATGCGTCAAGGAAGAAAGAGAGACAGATAGCAGCTATTGTATTACTGTCACCTATGTCACCAATCGCTGCACCTACAGCCTATTAACGACGTGAGTAATGTGCAACTTAGATCGACTGGCTATCTATGTGATACTGGGGGTTGCAGACCGACGGCCGAAACGCGGCGATTAATAATTATATTTATTAGGGGATACGAGCAATTTTTTAAATTTATCATGATAAAATTCATCAGCAGTTATACTAGTTAAGTTTTTTTACATAAAAGTAATCAATTTATAAAAAACTGAGCTTTTAGGCATTTTACCTTAAATCATTTTCAAGATGACTCATCATCTACAATGTCGTAGCTGTTTTTTATTATAATGGCGTCTGAAAAAATGTGTTATATTTGTGGATTTTATAGTAGTCTTTCTCCCCGCATCAAAGGTTTAACATTAGTTTTCCAGCTACCAGATGATTTCTAGAATATTCCTGCATCAAAAAATCCTATCCACACGCGTTTTCCTTTTCATATTGCTATCGTTAACTTTTCGCGTGCGCTTTCTGCGTATCGGGCGTTTGGGCCGCTCGCCTGCGTCGCATCGCCACCCATCCTCTGAAAATGGAGCGACCGATAAAAAAGGTAACGAATTATAAAAAAACGGAGGCACACAATCGTGAGCGCGGACGTGTGGGCGGCGGGCGAAATGAAATGAAATAATGAAAAAAATGGGCAAAAAGCAGTACAAACATGCATTGTCCTGGCTGAACCCCCCGCGCCCCGTAATGAGTGGGTATGGGGCCCCCTCTGTAACGTGGATCTGCAGGCTGATTATCACCTGATTCCATCTGTACTTACGTAGATTGCGACTTGTGAATACAGTGTAAACCGTTGGTTACGGTAAACGGTCATAGGATTAGATTTGGCGGGAAAAGTTAAGAACTTTAAGTTTAGCGAAGTTGGATGGTGTTAGTTTGGTCAAAGTTTCATCTGCTGTTTCCTATTGTGCCCTTTGTATCGACTGACTCTACATTAGACAGTTTAGTGTACCTACTTATGCATAATTTCACATTTAAAATATTTGATGTAGGTACAAAATATTTATAAATAGGATACCGGTGAAGCTAAAGGGCCTTGTGTACAAGAGCATCGTCCGACCAGTCCTACTATACGGCAGCGAGACCTGGCCTGTCCTCGGAAGACATGTCCAGCAGCTACACGTCACGGAAATGAAGATGTTGCGATGGATGTGTGGCATTACGCGATTAGATCGAATTCGTAACGAACACATCTGTGGCAGTCTCGGAGTCCGTGACGTAGCGGATAAGCTTCAGGAAAGTCGCCTCCGATGGTATAGCCATATAAGCCGCAGACCGTCAGACTATGTAGGAAAAAGATGCCTCGACCTCACTGTCCAGGGCCCTAGATCACGTGGTAGACCTAAAAAGCGCTGGCTGGACGTCGTGAAAGCGGATATGGTAGAAAACAATCTCACACCTAAGGATGCCGAAGTCCGGGCAAAGTGGAGAAGATTAAGTAGGAAAGCGGACCCCAGCACTAGGCCGGGAAAACGCTAGGACGAAGAAGAGGTATTTTGATTTGAGGATAGATAACTCTATACATCCAACTTCATCTTAACACGAATGTTAGTTGTATTGTCAATTCCATTATTTTACATGTATTTAAAAAGTACACAATATGTAGTTTACACGTATTTTTATTGTTTATATGTATTTAAAAGTGTATTGAATGATTTTAATTATCCCTTCTCAAAAGTCTTCTTGTAGGTTAAAAGGCCGACAACCGACACAACAAATCCTAAAATATCAGAAGCAAAACGTTACTCAATGTAATAGCGATCCTGTTTTAAAAAGCAATTTCCTCCAGGCAACCCTGAACGTTTCCGCGTCGTCCTTGAAATCGGAGTCTCGTCAGTGACAGCCCCTCGGGGCCGAGTTATTTATTTCCATTCAACTCAGGGTTTCCCTTCCACGTGTCTTTTTGTCTGTCTCATTCTAACTTACTTTTACAGCTAGAAGGTTGTATTCAAAGTGTCAGTTAAATAACGCAAAAACTTTAGGGTAGTTCAGTTTGTGATACTGAACGTCTTTTGTTCCAGAACTTACACAAAACCTCAAAGAAATGTTGACTTTTCTTACAAACTTTCTCACCATCACAAGTTGTTCGTGAGGTTTTGCTGTTTTTAGCATTACTAGACTAACACATTGTAATATGTACATCTTCACTTTCGTTCGGTTTGCCGATGAGACGTAGCGTAGCGCAGCGTAGCTATTTGCTACGAACCGTTTTCTTTGCGTTCTACTCCCTTACTTTTTTCTGAACTTGACCAAAAGCGGCCAGTTACATTAAGTGTTTTTATTAAAGTACAGAACAACTAACCTTAAAATAAAATAGCTAAAAACAGTTGACTACACTTTCGACTTCGCCCTTGAAAGTTTGGAGTTACTAAAGCTAGGACCACGTGCAGTTTTACCTTGCCGTGCGATGCGGTATTTTTTTTAATTTTTCTGAACTCGGCAAAAAGTGGCCAGTTACAAATTCACACTCTTACTTCATAACATCTAGATAGGATCTTTTTAAGTCTTCTTCATTTGTGTGACACAAATCCCTAACATATACTTATTATACTAGGTTTGTTATCTATTTACTCATTTCAAATTAATATTACGTTTCAGTTAACAACTCCATTATATCTAGAGTTTAAAATGGATTACAAAAGAAGCAATAATTGCCAATAAGAGCAAAGTTTTTTCCAACTTCCATATAAAAACAAGACAATTAAGTGCCTTCTAAACAAAGTCTGAACAGAGATGCAGTCTATCCCATTCATATGCGTCAAGGAAGAAAGAGAGACAGATAGCAGCTATTGTATTACTGTCACCTATGTCACCAATCGCTGCACCTACAGCCTATTAACGACGTGAGTAATGTGCAACTTAGATCGACTGGCTATCTATGTGATACTGGGGGTTGCAGACCGACGGCCGAAACGCGGCGATTAATAATTATATTTATTAGGGGATACGAGCAATTTTTTAAATTTATCATGATAAAATTCATCAGCAGTTATACTAGTTAAGTTTTTTTACATAAAAGTAATCAATTTATAAAAAACTGAGCTTTTAGGCATTTTACCTTAAATCATTTTCAAGATGACTCATCATCTACAATGTCGTAGCTGTTTTTTATTATAATGGCGTCTGAAAAAATGTGTTATATTTGTGGATTTTATAGTAGTCTTTCTCCCCGCATCAAAGGTTTAACATTAGTTTTCCAGCTACCAGATGATTTCTAGAATATTCCTGCATCAAAAAATCCTATCCACACGCGTTTTCCTTTTCATATTGCTATCGTTAACTTTTCGCGTGCGCTTTCTGCGTATCGGGCGTTTGGGCCGCTCGCCTGCGTCGCATCGCCACCCATCCTCTGAAAATGGAGCGACCGATAAAAAAGGTAACGAATTATAAAAAAACGGAGGCACACAATCGTGAGCGCGGACGTGTGGGCGGCGGGCGAAATGAAATGAAATAATGAAAAAAATGGGCAAAAAGCAGTACAAACATGCATTGTCCTGGCTGAACCCCCCGCGCCCCGTAATGAGTGGGTATGGGGCCCCCTCTGTAACGTGGATCTGCAGGCTGATTATCACCTGATTCCATCTGTACTTACGTAGATTGCGACTTGTGAATACAGTGTAAACCGTTGGTTACGGTAAACGGTCATAGGATTAGATTTGGCGGGAAAAGTTAAGAACTTTAAGTTTAGCGAAGTTGGATGGTGTTAGTTTGGTCAAAGTTTCATCTGCTGTTTCCTATTGTGCCCTTTGTATCGACTGACTCTACATTAGACAGTTTAGTGTACCTACTTATGCATAATTTAAACAAAAAAGCACAAACATCGTTGGCAGTACGGACAATTTACACCCCAGTCATCGAGTAAGCAAGCTCAATTTGCAGCAAATTAACCTATTTTTGCGTTACGTCGCATGCACTTCAATTTCTGAACACATTAGCCATCAAAAACACCGTCCGAAATTAATTTGTTTATGCGAAACAAAGGTAGGCACGGGCTGTATGCACCCGCGCCTCACCCACCTCCCGAAAAAAAGAAAAAAATAGGCAAAGGGGGGGAGGGGTAACACCCTCCCGCGGCGCGATCGGCATCAGACTTCTTTTTTTAATCGCGTCGCATTCGTCGTGTTCGTTTTTGGTAAGCACACACTGCGCGCTGCCTATTTTCCAATTTAGATTGCTTTGTATTACCGGGTGAGCGATGCGCAATAGTTTTTGAGGCGCGTGACACGTGAGAGCCGGAAATTAAATTTTGTGTAAAAATAATAAAAAAATGAAAAACTTTTTCTGTCCTTCTGCGAGGCTGTTTGGTGATGAACCAATCAAACTCGCCTTTTTTACCTTAAAAACTTTAATTTTTACCTGATGATACTTTTTCATATCATCCATGTATAAACCTTTAAATAATATGTTGTTAACATCTTTGATGACAGATCAAAATGATATCAACAAATGACAGCTAATCTGCCTATGCACTAAAAAAAAATTTAGGCAAATGTCACAAACGTCAGTTTATAATATACAGATCAGTTTTGATAGTAAAAAAACGATGCAATAAAAAGAAAAATTCGTAATTGCTTTAATTCTTAAAGTTGTAAGCACTACTTATTTAACAATGCAAAGAAACTGACAAATAAATGAACATCATCATCATCTTAGCCGGAAGACGTCCACTGCTGAACATAGGCCTCCCCCATAGGTTTCCACCGTGAACGGTCCTGCGCTACTTGCATCCACCGTCGCGTCTCGCCCAGCAACTTTCACCAAGTCATCTGTCCACCTTAAAATAAATGGAAATAACCAACTATTAGGTCATAATAACGCACGAAACCGTAGGAAAGCGTATCCACCGTACACATTGTAAAGATTTTTATTCAAATAAACAAAATAACAAATTTCCGGAATACTCTTATATTAGTTATGCATAATTATACTTTGTTTATTAATAAACATGACTGTAATCAAGTGATGATTAACGTGTTATCTTTCCGGCCATCATTTTCCTTTCTCCAAACAAAATGGCGGTATAATTATTAGCAAATATAAATAATGAACGGGCAGCAGACGGGCCCGATAACTCTTGTATCAAAATTCCTGATAATTAGCAAGCAAAAGGCAATAAATATCGCCAAGACGATTATTAAGCGGCGACGGCTAATCACAAGGAGCTGGCGGCTTCCATACTAGTGACTCGAGACTAACTTGAGATTGCAACGTCTTTAAATGTTTTGGATGAAAAGAGAGAGAAAAATACAGATTTAAAATGTTATCATTAAGTTGCCACTTGCGATTACCTCTTCATCCTTTTTAAGGAGTTGTATAGTAAAAGTAATTGAACAGGGAATAAAATATTAGTGGTTCCGTAACATAAAGCATTGATGAAGACATGAAAAGAATAGAATACATGATGATTAATATATTAAAGCACATATTAAATGTAATAATAATGCTCCACAAAAAGATGACACCTTTAATTTTGCGACAATTTTGATCAAAAAACGAAACTCTCATTAAACTTGGTATTATAACTGGCAGCAAAGACGAAACAAAATAAAAATCTGTTTTACTTTTTAATTCAGTAACTCGTGTTCCATTTTCAAACTCTGGATCTGCTCGCCCCACACTCGTACGCAGCCCGGAGCGACGTCGGTTTTCCACACCCTTCCATTACAATTAAAATGCAACTTACAGTTGTAATTAGACGCCACACTAAGATGCTATCATTGAAACAAAGTAGCATGAAGTTACAAATGACCTATATGAATCCACTCTATAATAATAAAATGAATTATGCTATTACGAATGTCTTGAGGCGATTTTTTGTAGTTTAAGTTCGTTGTCGAAAGGAGAATGGTAATACTTCCGAGGTATTACAATAATAACCTTTTATATCATAACGTTGCATCTGTTGGCATTGTAGTAGCATTCCGATAAAAAACAAATTACAAAAAATATATTAAAAGAAATTTTTAAAAAGCGAACAAAATTTGGTTTTAGAACAACAAAAATTCCCGTCCAATGAGACAACAAATAAACTGATGGCGAACATCGTCAAACAGATACCAAAATATTATTTTGCTCTCAAAACATGTGGCACTAGATTAGTTTCATTCGCTGTGGTCTTTCAAACTGACACATCATCCTTTATTTTACTATTTGCAAGTTTTTCCCTCGTTAGAGACTTGAGAAAAATCCTATCCGTAAGTATAGTTGGCACTTAGCAGCTACCCGATCCCGGTAATGATCTTATTACGGTGATTAATTAGACACATTTATATCCCGGGTAAACGTACACTCCGTCCGGGAGGGTCCAAGGACACTTTATACACCGGATACCCGGTTGAATATTGTTCTAGACTGGATAATTATGGCATAAATAACCTATCGTTACAGTTAAACTTACGAAATGTTTTGATTTATAAAAAGAAGGAAGATTGTTAGGAGAAGAAAATCTTAGGGACGTTTCTTTCAAGGAATCATAATAAATATGAAATAGGTAACCGACATATTATTAATATAGCAAGCTTACTTATAAGTTATAGGGTGTCACGTAACACCTCAGAAGAGGTCCTACTGACGTAAATTAAAAGAATGAAGTTGAGGGGGAAAATATATTTACAGAACAGAACAGATAATTATAAAACCTAAAGTACAAAATTTAGCACAAGCTAATAATAGTGAAGATGACGAAATGACAAACTTGAACTTCTGAATTCCATATCCATTTTCAAAATCCAAATCCAGACAGTAATATTTCCAGCCAGTCGTAGATAAACAGCTAGGCACTCCAAGTAAAGTCAGCCATCAAGCAACCAGGTTCAGTCCACAGAGTCCACATAACAGGTCCTGCAGGTCCAAGTGGTCCAAGACAGCCAGCGGAGCCCTACGCTAGGTTTGAAGCCCTAAGTTCGATAAAAAAGTACTAGGATTACATAAGTTAAAAGAACTAAATCACAATCTCCTTTAGAAAAATACAAGTATACAAACTTTTAAATGCCAAACTTGAAGAGTAAAGAAAGTGAAGTAATATGTCAACAAATGACAAGACAAGTAATGTCAACCAAAAAGTAAATAAAAACATTGAATTGAATGTAAATAACAAGACAATACTACAAGGGTAAGCCACGGCTATTGCTGTCGTGTCGTGAAATTGCAACAATATTTCTTGAAAAAAGAAACTAATGCATTCTAAAAATAAAGTCTGCGTCTATCTATAAAAGCGTCGTCTATAAAATTAAGAACTTAGATTTAAATAGGTTTAAAATAATTTTAACTCGTATCCTAACAGAAAAGTGTTACTACAGCCTTGTAGAATTTTTTGAAGACGACAACATTTCTGCAAACTAACATTGTGAAATTTATATCCTAGGATAGGTTAGCCTTACTACTTTAATTTTTATGTTCCTAATCAATTTTAGTTCATAATTTTCGTATGCCGAGAGTGGCTAATCATAGTTTGTACATATTTAATTAAGAACATCTTATATTACCTATGGTTACGAATAAATATATTTGAATTTGAATTTGAATCTTGTATCTAGCAGGATAGTAGATCAAAACAGTCTTATGTGTCACAAATCTAGTTGTACAAAGGATACAATGTACCAAATTTCTTCTACTTTGCAATGCGTTCGTCGGTTTGGAGTTGAATTTTTCTTTTAAAATAATAGGTATAACCGTATCGGCCAGTATTTAAAAAGTTCTTCATATCACTCTTACGTATATGGAGTTTGAAGTCAAGTATTATATATCGCCTTACCTCATGGATTGTACAACAAAATAATATGTAAAGTGAAGTAAATTCGTGTTAAAATGAAAATACTTACTTAGCTTTTTGGAGAGACATTTCTTTGCATGAAATTTTACTGCAAAGAGCTATCTCGCAAAGAATAGTCTTAGTTCGTCTTAGCGGCATGAATATAAAATGTTACTCTACTTTTACCATACTAATTACACTATTTTGTATGCAAACAAGTGTTTCATATGCACTTTCTAATGCATATTATATTTTAGATTTACGCAAATTTGCGGAGATTAACAGGGCAAGTTCATTAGAGGACATTAAACGTTCTTATGTTATTGAGTAACCGTGGTACATTTAATCTCATTTAGTGACAGGAAACTTCGTAATGGAAGCACGACTATAGGCCAGGAGCCTGCGAACTGAATTCTTGTCTTGTAAGATGCATATAATGAATGAATGAATGAAATATACTTTATTGCACACAGACAGAAACATACAGTAATTACAGAAGTAAAAATAGTACAATTGGCGGCCTTATTGCTCAGGTAGCAATTTCTTCCAGGCAACCGGTTAACATGGAGACATTTAAGTTGAATAAAAACGGTGCATATAATGAGTTTTAAATACAAAATAGTAGAGCCACCTGTGGAACTTACTATCAGTAGTTTTTTCATACGATTGGGAAAAAGAAAAAGAATATAAACATATATTTCTTTGATTCAGTCTCTGAAAGGGAAGCACTGACACTCAGCAAAGATGCGAATAAAAATATGCACTAAGTTAAGTCACCACAAAACACATTTTTATCTGACTTCAATATTCATTGCTGTTGGTAATGACATAAAAGTTATTTACAATAAATCTGCTATGCAGGCAAATATCGATTAGCTACATATTCAAGTTAAATTCCAAGATCGAATTTTTAGCAGGTTATGTTCACTAAACTGTACAAGTGACATTTAACAAAATCAACAAACGTAACTACATCATCGCAGCAAAAAATAATGTTTTAATTGAGTTCATCTTAATAACTGGCTTAGTGAACCAAAGAGCAAAATGAGTGCGGCTCCCGGTCTATTCCGGCGAGTTGGCGGCGGGCAACAATCTTACTTTAATTGCGACTAACATAAATTATGGCCGACTTATTACAATCCGCTCCCGTTCGATACAGGCCCCAGGCGTATTATGTACGCTGCAGGTCCTTTACAAATGCAACGATCGGGAATAAGTTAGGTTAGGCAGTTTATTTTACGATGTCTTCCTTTTTCGATGTGTGTAGTTGAAATAACTTCGGTCGCCTTTACGAAGATTTCGCGCTTAAAGTTCGATGTAGTAAGCGCTAACTTTGGGCTCTGAACTTAGCGAAAATAATTAAGTATAATAAAGTTAAGGTTTGAAAAAAAAACGAACATGTAGAGAGTGAAAGAAAAACAAGTATTGTTTCATTTAATTTTGTATCTACAAGTTTTTATGCAAATAATCAATCAATCAATCAGCCTATTGCAGTCTAAGGCATGCCAAACGATCACTCGCTTTCCTCATCCAGCCACTACCAACGACCTTCCTCAGGTCATCAGTCCACCAGGTTATACAAAAAATAGATAAACAAAATTTTCTTACTTTGTTGCAAACTAGGCCGTATTACCAACGCGCAAGATACCCCGGTGTATAGCTCGATGAGCTGTTCACTGTACTTATATATATTTTTCTGCTGTATACAAATAATCTTTACAAAGAGCTTGTTTATCGTTAATAATATTGTATGAATACTATACCCTGTTTCAGATAAAATTAGAAAAATCTTCAACTCAATTATTTTTTTTAAATAAATGACGTTCCCAAAATGATTTCGCCAGTATCAAGTGTTATTTCACAGGACACATTTCCAGACAGCTGTCAATCTCGATTAGCTGACAAGTGTGAATCACGAATAACCTTTTTTCTGCTATACATATTTTTTGTCTTTTTTCCAATGTTATTTGAAATGAAGTATAGTGCATTATATGATCATATTTTTCAAGTAATTTTCCTATATTCGCATCACTTCATGTAGCACAAACGATACGTTCAGAGTATCCGACCTCGCTTAGCGTCCAGAATAGGTCTGTAAACCACATTATGCATAGACTTATTATCATAAAATTAACCGATAATAAATCATAGCGAGGCCAATTAAGTATATTACAGTTGATACGAGATTGACGGCGTTACAGGTTAGTATGCGGAAAAATTTATGCCAACTCATAATTAAGTAGTTTTACGCACTTACGCGAAGTTATAATTAGAGTTGCAACCTCCTTATCACGACAGAACTTGTATAATTTACTTTTTAATATGGGTTAAGTTGCCTGCATATCAATGAGTATCACCGTCTGCAAGAAACGGTTAGTCTTTAGAAAGAAGATATTTTTTAGATGTATAGTTGTGCACAAAAAAATAATGCTACTTGTAAATATTGATAAGATTCGGTGATATAAGTGAATTATGAAAAAAAAATGAATAGCGATAACTTATTTCAGACTATATGAACTCTCAAAAAATATTTCTTTCGAAATTAAATTAATAGGTTCGAGCCCCTCGGTGGAGACATATGTGAGCTGTTGATGAATTAAATTTATTATAATTCATAAATTCACAGCTCCACAATTAAATTTGCCAATAATCAAAACTATTGCGTAAGATTTAAAATTCCAATTTCCACATCCAATTAAACAGTCTCACACGTATAATGTAACATTAATCGCGAAGTTAATTGAATAACGCGCAAAAATTCGATCGGTGCGCACGCGATCTCTTTGCATATTGATTAGACCATCGTGACAGCGCGCGCGCTTGGCGAGGACGCGATTTACACGCTACGCCTTATCTGCTCTTTAAGGAGATGATTGGGAGATGCAGAGGTGCTATTTGATTGTTATCTATGCAACCATAAAAATTCTAAGAGAATAAATTATTTATTTATTTAAGTTCGTCTTGCTTTATTTTTTTCTGTGTAATGAAAGGAATGTGAAAAAGATTGATGAATTTTATTAAATTTAAAGTTTATTTGTTATTTTTAAAAAACTCCATGCATGGTGTCTCGATATGGTCTAAAAATTTGACAGGAAAATTTAAATTTTATCAATAAAATTAAACTTCTTTTTTTTCGGCATATTCCTTGTCCGACGATAGCAGTAATTTGTGCGGTAAGTGCGATTTTCAATACAATAATAATATTATTGTAAAATCGCATTATTACACCTTGTATCGTAATGTACTACATCTTTAACATTTAAACTGGATAAAATATGCGTGTTCGTTTACCAATACTTGAGCTATGTTACTAGTAAGTTTATCCTAGGACAACTAACAAGAACTTACTTCTTATAAAAGCAGTAAATTACTACGCTTAGTAGGTTAATAAGAACCATTAAGCTAACTGGACGCTTAATGTCCTCGATTCTATCGACTTTACCTAAGAGTAAGTTATCTTTTTCGTTTTTAAGGCAAATGATATTGTTGCAGATCTGTCAAATATCGAAAAATTCAATTTATTTTTACTTTTATTCCACAGAAAAGTTAATCATTTACAGATAACACACGTCATTCAAGTCACTATTCATTGATGCCATAGAAGTGTTATTTTATTAAAATGTGAGAAGAAAAAATGAGCTAATTTTGGCATAAAATTGTTGTTGTACTGGCTGACAATATTATATATACAAGATGTTTATTAAATAACGCCAAATCTTAAACAAAACAAAAAGGCATTAATTATTTTTAGTTTCTAGAATCTAGTTGAGATAGATTCGTATTTTTAATCCCAACCTCATTGTTACTTTTTAGAATTGATAATAAAGTCAAAAATGCAACTCTCATTCAACATTCATATGTTGTTTTTTTTTCTTAATTTATTTAATTTCACAAATAAGGGTTCCAATCAAGAAGCAACTCTTGTTTTGTTTTTTTAGGACGCATCAGAATACGATCATACAGGATATTAAATATCCTTTATCAAGAAAACGAGATACTAAAAATACGTGTTATTTTAACAATAAGGCTTCCTATCTATGGCTATCCTTTTACTGACCACAGAATTGAAAATACGCACGTTTCTATTATTTGAGTCAACAAGCTTTTTAGGAAAACTGTCTCTAATTTTTCGGACAAAATCAATACCGAACTATCAATACAACAAATTAATACTCGTACACAACCGTAGTTGTCAAAGTTTTAATATCATCAAGTTAACTTTTAATTCTTAATTAACAACATACCTGCCTATTTATTTCACAACAAAAAAAAATACAAGTTACTACATACCGCAAACTTAATTAACCGGTAAAATTTATCGCTTCTGATTTCAAGTTATTATCTCTCCTTGCTTTTATCGCCGCAAATATCTGCTACCTTAAAATAACACCCGGTATACTCATGAATGCAATTTTATTAATTAATTTTGAGACGCATTTATCTTGGGTGCATTTAATAAGGCTGCCGTTACACTGCCTGCAAGGGAGTCGGGGCAAAGTGGCAGTGCTGATTTAAAACCAAGAGACAAGGATGGAATATAAAAATTGATATTTAAAAATCTGAGTCGTCTCCGATAGTCTCTTTTTGTTTCCATTTTTTTTATAACTTTAACCTTACATATTTTTTTTAACCTTACATTGGCCCAGTTTTCATGTTTGATACGATATGGCATAATTTTTAGTTTGTAGATATATTTTATAGGCTGCCGAGTAGCATAAGTAGGCTCCTTTTTACCACAGTAAAAAAGCTTAACCCCACGGGAAAAATAGAAAGTAACGCAGGTGTAACCATAGGTCGGCTAGTCAGTTAGTTATATTTTTAATTTGATATTTGAAAATTTACTGTCATTCCCAAACAATCTAGGAACAAAAAATACCATAACAAAGTTTTGTAATTGTGAGTAAAGTTACATTTGGATTTAAATTATGTAACAGTTTGGATTTAAATTATGATTAATTCATTTTACCCTCACCTCCCCTAATTAGAATGATAATCTCGCTATCAATCTGTTTAGTTTCCAACACGTTCCTTGCTTATTAATTAGATCTAACATTTTCTGCAAAATCGATTTGGAGGTTTGATAGACTTGAGTAAAATTAAATTGGATTCATTATTATTACTTCGCTATTAGTTATTTTGTTATAATATTTAAAACAAATTCGGAGGTATGATAATTTAAGAATGACATTGAGTGAATCATGAAAGCTATTTTTAAATTAAGCTTTTTTCATGTCAAAAGTTGAGTTAGATTTAATTTTACTCTATTTGTCGTAAGTAAAAATGTAACTTACGCTCACTTTCTTACTCCTAAGGGGTGAACAGTGCATTATTTGGCTCACAAATAACACGCCCTAAAACTGTATTTAAAAAATACTTATTTATAATCCATGTCACTTTTACAAGATTGCCAAAATTTTACAGTCGACTACCCTATTATTTTTTACAGTAGCGAAACTTGCTTATAACTACTAACTTTCTAGGCTTTTTTAAAGTTTGATTTTTAGGGTTCCGTAGTCAAAAAGGAACTCTTATAGTTTCGCCATGTTCGTCTGTCTATCTGTAATATTGTACAACTACGGAACCCTACACTTTGCGTGGGCCAAAACGTGCTTGGCCGGTGTTTCTTTTACCAATTCCATAAATTGTAGTAGATTCCTCCGAAGGGGTGATTTTTTTTACCTTTCTTTTACAACATAAACAAAAAAACTTGTTCTAAAGAACATCGAAACGATTTTGAGGTCGAACAAAAAAGTAACAATTTCTACTAATTTTGTATTCTTATTCGAAATTTAACTTGGTTTTAAATAAACGTCAGGCCGAAAAAGTTTTATAAAAGTATAATAATGTGGAAATGGAAGGGTTGGGTATTAAGACAAAGGCCCCAATCAGAGAAATCTAAGGCAATTATTATGTTTTAATTAACAACCAAAGCTAAGCTTAGTACACATTATACTTATTTTAATTTTCAATTAAAACTTTTTTTACACAAGACCTGGCTTCAAACACATTGCAGTTCGTAATTATTTATTGGTTATTTAAAACGCATAAAACCCTTTGGAAAATACAAAAGTGATTATCTTGAATGGCATAAAAATAATTATAAGCAACTAAAGAACGCACTCTATATTTCATTTACTATACATTATAATTATCGTATATTAATGCATGAAATGAAAGACATATTTAGAGCTCTGGTTTAACTGGATTATAATCAAACAGTGTGAACCGTAGGATGAATAACTTGTCATTCTCTAAAACAAATGACTACAATTTTACTGTCGTCATGAACCGCTAAAATCTAGTTAACAATTACGTGGACAATATTTGTTAAGATGTTTGTCTCGTTTGTGCACGTTTAAAAAGATGAAACAAAATTCCCTCTCGGCCACCATAACTTGACCTTTACGCATCCGATCGCATGCGTGCATACCTCTATTCACTCTAAGTATTAACATACTTATTAATTGTAGCCTCTGGGCTTAACTGGTAGCTTTATAATATTTCTCGAATGGTTTACGGTCTTCGGCCCCGCCTCGCGCGCGTTCGCTCACGATCGCTAATGCGTCGGCCCCATCGTCGGACAAATAAGCACGCTGATTAAACTCGTGTACACCCCGCTTTTGTTTGTATTTGTCGTTTTTTGTTGCGATTGTGATTGTCGTAAAGAGCGGCGGTAGAAACTGTAAAATTGGCTGTAGGTGAAATTTTTGGGTAAGCATTTTATACGGGGCTTGACATCAAACCACAGATATTTTTTTTAAATATAAGGTTATTTATAAAGGCTTCATGGTTCTTGCTGACTATACTTTACATCTTAAAAAGTTAAATTAATACCCATTACAATTTTTTATAGTAGTCATACATAATATTTTTCGAACAAAAGATCATTTGAATTGAATGCGTCGGACAAATAAGCAAGCTGATTAAACTCGTGTACACCCCGCTCTTGTTTACGTTTGTCGTTTTTTGTTACGATTGTGATTGTCCAAAAGTGTACTGGTGAAAACTGAAATAGTTATAAATAATAGGGTCAGAGTTGTAAGGGGGAAAATTTTTGTGTTTCCAATTAGGTATAATGTACCTACCTATAATTTCTACACAAAAGTGATGGATAGGGTGGTGAATTTTAAAGATAATATAATTTATAGATCTGACAGATTAACATTGTCATTTGTTTTTCAGTGATCGATTACGAAAAAATCTAGGTGGGTTTATGTGTACTCAGCACGTACAAACTCTTGTTCCTTTCATGTCAAAAAATCTTATAATATTTCATTTTGTTACAGGTAAAGTACCAGCATTAGCCGTGAGTCAATTTTAAAATCTCTTACAGGTAAAATTCATACACTTAACACAATATTTATAATCATAATGAACACAGACGAACTATCGCCCAACTCACACAGACGCGTCTTCAATCAAGACAAGTCGCATTTCGAAGGCAAATTATCAAGTCTGGGGAGGGGGATAATTAAAATCCGTTGATTAATATGTAAATGTAATAAGATTACTCTCCCCTGAATAATTTAACTGGAGCCCAGGATGAGTTATATACGCGTTGGACTCTCATTTATGGCGGCGTATTGGCCATTTCGTGTACAAGGTCTTTTAGATCTAAGATATTAGGTTTATATTTGAATATTTTACAGACCTATGTCAGGTATTTCATTTTGTCATTTCATTTCATCACAGACATACCAAACTAAATAAAGATTCTTATGCTCTTTATAAGAAATTATGGCTAAAAATACCAACTTGTATATACGAGTAGTTTTACTGCAAGTCACACAAAAAATAAACTAACTTACATTGACAAGTTTTATGGTCTAAAAACTTTCATGAATATCATCACCAGTCAGGTAGTTATATGATAATAATAATATGTTATTTATATTATGTTTTAATGTAATTTAGGTAGGGCCCTTTATGGCGTGGACTCTCATTTACGCTGTTGTATCGCAATGTAATGTATGTTGGCAGTAGGGAGCAGAGCAGGACAGTGATTAGGAGACGCGAATCGTAGTGATGCGATCATTTAACTTACTCACTGAGTAATGGTTACAATATATAAAATTACTTGATAAATCAAAAATGCACTAATTCACAGAAGGTTTCTGGAAGATTTTATTTTTTTTGCCGCGTACCATACCGCGTACCGTTATAACTCACGCATCTATCCCTGAAACGATGAGCACAGCTTTAATTGACTCACAAGGAGAACGATCCAACACATTTGGCAAAAATGTTGGGTTTTGTTTCGGTATAATCGCACCTTTTTCCGAACACATTTTGTTAGATAGGTAGTTAAACAAAACAATCTAAAATCTGACAGTTAATTAACTAAATCATAGATCGGCTTAGTAAATCCATAGTCTAGCAGGATATCTTCTCCAATCAATTCAGATTTAATGTGGTTTGACAGCGATTCAATTAGTGAGTCACAACATTCTCTTCGGTGTCTGTAGCTACATCACAGTCGATGTCAGCATCGTTGATATTCTGCAATGGTTTTTCACTAGGTTTAGGAGGGGATTTCCAAGTCGGAACCCCAAAGGTTTAGAGATGCGACAGTAAGTGAATCAGTGAGTCGCACCGTGCCCAGCACAGGCCAGGTCTACGTGGCAGTTGATAAATGCTGTCGTGGCTGCCCCAGACGCAGCACAGCTCTCTCGTTGATAAGTCAGCAGCGATTATTCAATCTAGTTGTAATTTGACGCGCTAGGTGCTTATACTTTGATTAGTTTATAGTAGCTGGTGGCATTAAAGCTTGCATTAAAATCATGAAGGGTTGGGAATTGTAAAAAAACTTAGTAACTTTCAGATTTGCAGGATTTTTACAGGATTTATTCGTTAGGAGCTAAATAATATCTATCGTAGTTGGTTAAGGAAGGTTACGCTTTTAAACCTGCAGAAATAGAAGGAATTATTGAAAGTATTTTTTAAAGGGGTTTTGGAAAGATTACAAATTAATTTATTAACTATGGAATTTTACATGAATAATGCATATTGTCACATAATATTTCCCATCAAATTTCAGCCAAAACGGCCATGTTGCTTCCGCCATCTTTATTAAGAACGCATGACCTCCCTGCCTCCTGGCGTTGGTCAACAGCCAGCAAGGCGTTAAAGGCATCAGCTATAACTCTCACCAATTCCATTAGATCCCCCTCCCTCCCCTGACTAGCTCCGATGGGCACAAAGGAAGGGGGAAGATGAGAACTTTCACGGGTCACGATACGCTGGTTTCGGGTGTTTGGCTCACTTGTCTAATGGCTTTGATTAAACTGCCAGTTTATTTGACGGTACGATGCGTGCGTGCGGCCACGTATGAATTTATGCTCAGACGACGGCCGAGTATAGAAATTATGATGGAAGATTAGATGTCATATTGTTAGATGATGAAAAGCTTCGGTGCCGGTTACTCTAATCATGCTTCTGTTGAACCTTGAACTTGTCTTGGACTAAGTTTTATCATAGTTGATTCATTTACAATATTTGTTGACTGCTCATATTGTGTTAATGTGTATTTTTAATTCATTTGGTTAGTTAATTTAGTTTTTTCTTAATGATGCAGGTTTTCTAAAAGACTCAATATGTTTATCATGCTTAGGCATATTCTATTTTTTTATTTTAACAAAGGTAATTATGGAGGTTTTAAGATAGGACAAGAATTTGTTTCATTTTCAGATTGTTGACATCTTCTATTCTCACTTTCGATTTTTATCTATCGATTTTTGCTACTAGTTTTATGTCTTCTGTATCATTGGCGTCAAGAATTAATAGTATTGTTTTGTTTCTTGTTATAAGGTGTCATAGATATATTTCAACGTGCAAACAGAATGCTAGTTGCTTGTTTCTGTTTATGTAGAGTACAGCCGTCCGAATCCGGCTAAGCCTCGTTTCTCGTTTCTCAATAATTAGGATAGTGAGTTTCCATTTACCGAACGAGAATAAAGCCTATCCGTCGTCGTGAGGGTGTGTGCGAAGACGGGGTGTGTACGTGCATCTTGATGTTGTGTATTTATGTGTGCGCTGCACTGCAGAGGGGCACGTCCTGCCTGCATGCCACTCTCTGATAGTAATGTCGTATGTTTCCGACGTACGCACTACCCATCTTATTTCACCAGCGTTCCTACTTACCCCAAAACACTCCCTAGTTGGACAGAATATTCGCAATTTCCCAAAAACCCATTTAATTTTGTCAGCCGACGTTTTGTAATCAGAAATCCTTTGGAGACTTCAATTTTTTTTTTATTGAAATTGGCGTCTCGTTAATTAAAACCAAATCGAATTAATTAGAGTGAAAATTATTCCGCCCTTTCCTTTGCCCTTTAAAAAATTGATTAAGAACTCGACCGTAGGGTAAATATCGAACGAGCATAACGCGGAGGTACTGGTAGTGTGGGCTGGGTAGCGTATGCCATAAACTAATATTCGCTCGGACACTACTTGGAGTTATTGGACAATGTAAATGAACGGTATCTCCTATAATGCCTGCCTTATTCCCCCCACCGGGGCAGCCACCCCACCCGCCGTGCCGGCCTCAACCCAAGCCAATGTCTCATCAGTAAGGATTGAACCCTTTAATGTATTCACCGTAACTTCGGGATGAGTCTTGTATTAGTGTTATAATGAGACGCGGCCCTTAGGAATTATGGCTATACTTGTGGGTCTCGGGGGTCGGGATTACCCCCAACCTAGTTTCAATTTCTATATATGTGCGGCTTCGTTAGGTCAGGTCGATCGTATCACGGTTTCAAGAACGGTGGGTCATTACTATTGTTATCTCACGAATTAGGTTACAGTAAAGACAGGATTACGCGTTGTGATGACTACACGGTTTAATGGCTTCCAAACGAGATAAAACGAAGTATTATTTCTAGCGGGTTGGTGTAATAATTTAGTCTATCTTTGAAGGTGCTCTCTATCAAACAAAACTTGCTTAAAACATTTAATTGAGTTAACCGAAACCGAGCTTTTATCTTCCCGGATCGCGAAGTTTCATTAAAAATTATTTACCCGCTCCTTGAGTCGCCAACAGATCGATAATGCCGCCAATTAGTCTGTACCAATTTTCCAATAAAACTTCAAACTGTTTTCCATTCCATTATCTCTCACCGCCCTTTATTACTGGCAAAGTTAAGCTACGACTCTCTCCACTCCGCTCCGAAATTATTACAATAATAATATTATTATATTAATAATTGTATTGATAAGGAGACTCTCGTAATAAGGGTAAACCGTCCCCTTTCTGCCAGCCATCCTCAATAGGAGAATTTATGTAACTAATGAAATAAGCGAAGTGGCGCCCCCTCGCTCCTTCCCCCTCGCCCACCCTTCATTATCGGAAAGTTTGAAATATAATTTGAAATTATGCTCAATGTTATATTGAAGATAAGAGAAACACAAATTCCTTTAATTGGACTTGTTAAAGTGACTCAAATTAAGTTAACACTGAGTTGATGGTATTACTTTTGAAGTTGGGAGTTATGACGGACAGTCCGCGGTCGCCCCGGAGCGGGGTATTATCGACGGCTGGGGTAAGAGCACATTATCGGTTGCTTCGACGCGTATTTTATTTTACGGCCGGCGGTTATGGCAACCTTTGCCATTGTTTTATTAAAATTACGAAGTTGCGGATAAGTTTATTATTGAGCGATTGTTCCTATAGTTTATGCGTTACGTAAAGCTTTAATGCTTATAGATTTTTTCTCTATAATGTTGTTCATTATTAAATTATGTCACTTTTGTAAATCTAGTCTATGGGTGTTTGGTTGTCTTAAATCGCTATGAACGAACATACTGCCAGTTTAATATTATTTATTTTTTGTGATAGATAAGTTGAGATTCTAAAGTTCTTAAAAAAAGTGCATAACTGTTAAATTGCTAGAAAAATAAGTACAACATATAAAAATAATATTATCTAAAATTAATATGAAACCGACCAAACCTTTGAAACTAATTGTATCTAACATTAAAATATGTATGTAAACTAGTGTATTAATTATGAAATCAGGTCCCAGAATCCTTGCCACTATTGATTTTGCTCGGTCAGTACCCGCACCTAGGGGTTCGCAACTTGAGAGCGTCACAATTAGGAGCTGGTCTCAATCTAATTATATTTCTGATTCGGTCGGAGCCTGACGCTCGGCTTCTCCGATCCAACTGATTTCAGAGGTGTTGATTTACGCCTGTCCGTTGTGTTCTATTGGCGGTATTGATACCGTATTTAGATAAGCCTTATATATTATGAAGTAAGACATTTGATGTAACGAATATATTTTCGTAACATTTTGTCTTTCAAAATCCAATTGTATTTTTATTTAGACCAGTGCCTGATGTTCGGCTTCTCCAATCAAACAGATTTCAAAAGTGCTGCTGTATGTTGTGTTCTGATATTATTGGCGTTGTTGATATCGTCTAGGCCTCAGTATATGAAGCAAAACATTTGACGCTGTGAATATTAACAGAAAAATTTAATTATTATTAAAAAAATATTAAATTATCTATAAGTTTTATATTTCTGATTCGGCAGAACCTGACGCTCGGCTGCTTCAATATATATTATTGATGATTGTCGGTGTTGAAATCATATTTAGGCCTTATATGAAATAAAAAAAAAATTTCTTTGGTGTATTTTTGATTTGGTTGGTGCCTGACGCTTAGTTTCTCAAATCCATCTGATTTCTGAGGTTTTCTAATTATTCTGTTGGTTGTTATATTGGTAATCATACTGAGGGTATGAGAGGATCATGAATTTTTATGTTTTCAAAACATTTTGTCTGATAAATTATTCGTTCTTATTTGCCCGGTGCCAGTCACTCGGTTTTATTTTTTGACGGATTTAATACGAATATATTTTAATTGCAATATGTACCAATTATTAAAATAATTTCTTAATAGGACATATTGAAGCGAATCTCAAAGAGGAATTTGACGAAAAACTCGTTCGTTACTACACACTTTAATTTAATATAATTGGCAAAAGTGGTCGTGTCCACAATACTCATTGAACATTATTAATGTTGATTTTATCTTCAACATTCTACGTTTTTTCCAATTCGGTGTTTACTTAATTAGTCCTGATAGTTCGTTCAAGTTTTTAATTTCTAAAGTCTAATCAACTCTTTAAAAACGCGTCCCATCCGATTTTAATCCGATCCGATCGCGTCTTAGCACTAATACCTCCCAATTCAAAGTTCATTCGAGATATCAAGTTGAAACGAATTACGATTGCAATTAGATGCAGATCTGGATCTAATTATACGGATTCAGAGGCGCAGCACTATTCTGATTGTCGACAAGCGATTTCGGAAATTGCTAAGGCGGTGTTGCAAGGCGTCGGCACGCTGCTGCCACCCTAAGGGGGACTCTAGACGGTCAATCAATGGGACGGCTACCCTATAAATTTTAATGTGGTTTGTGTTTTGTTTCGATTGATCGCTTCTTAGTTTGAATTCTGTCTGAGATGGTTGCGTGTAATGGGGGAAGTAAAAATAGGGTTAAATAGAGAATTCATATATAAATTAATACAAGATTATTTGTGAAATATAAAAAGGAAAATTTCTGTACGGTTATTTTAAATGTTGTCGGCCAATCCGCACAGGACCAGCGCGGTCAACTAAGGCCTGATTGTTGCCGTCAAAATTTTATGCTATGCTTATTTCTTCTGAATATTACAACTACTCGTTAAAACACGTTCTGCTTCTACGTCAAAGTCTAAAACTTACGTAAAACTAATTTAACCAGGGCCTTACTAAGCAATATCGACTAAAAATCCCTCTTCCTCATTACCATAACAATTTAATTAATCAAACCCTGCGTTAGAAGGCAGAATAACTACGTATTGTGTTTATGAATGTGTGTATGTGTTTAGTTAATTATTTGTTATGTAATAGTGTGAGTATCTTCAAATTATTAAACTGTAACATAACATTACGAATAACGTAACGTAACGTGGAAGAGCGTCATTGGTCTAGTGGCTACGGCTGCTGCCTCCCGTTCGGGAGACGCGGGTTCGATCCCCACCACGTACCAATGTGTTTTCAAATTTCGAATTCAAATGTAGGTACGTTTATTCGACGCTGTTACGGTGAAGGGAAACATCGTGATGAAACCTGCACACTGAGCAAGAAATTCAAAGGTTGTGTGTGAAGTTGACCAACCCACACTGGGCCAGCTGGCCAACTAAGGCCTAATCGCCCTAATTCAGTGTAGGCTCGAGCCCCTCGGTGGGGATGACTCATATATCCGAATATACTCAAATGAGCTGTTGATGATGAGTCGACGCCACTGAACATAATATAGGTAATCATCATCATCTCAGCCGGAAGACGTCCAATATAAGTACTACAACGTGTAAATTAACCCAAAACCTCTCTTAGTAGTAGTTCAGCTCATTAAACTGTATATGAATTTTAAATTCGATAACACATTGATACGTGGTGGGGACCGAACCCGCGTCTCCCGGACGGGAGGCAGCGACCCTAGCCACTAGACCACCGACGTTCTATTACCGGCCGGTCTACTACCGGCGTCGATTGCATTCTCCTAAATGTTGTATACTATCTACCGGTCATTGCAGTTGCAGTACTAATTTATTGTCCCAAGTGCGACCCAAACGCAGCAATGTAATTCAAATTAGTCACTATCGCTAGATCTGAAGTTTTAGTATTTTAGTGTGTCTGTAATCCTTATCCTTATCAGCTAACGTATGAAGGACTCGAGCCTACTCCAAATCATATAACTAGTGGCTCTGTGAGCTGTGTAGACCTCGCGAGTATTTTTTTTTCTAAATGGCTGATTTATGATTTTTTTACATTTTCAACCCTATTATGTCCGTAATTTTTTAAAATATCCAAAAATTGACTCGACAAAAAACATCAATATATTTATCAAACCTGCTCGCAAAATTTTACGAGAATCGGTTGAGAAACGCGAACTGTAGAGTGGAACAAACAGACAGACAGATGGACATACAAAAGCAATTTTGGCCAAGCTGAAACGGGGACACTTCGGTCGATCAATTATATTTTAAGTAAATTTCTTTTGCAAAATCTACAAAACTAGAACTGCTAACGACATCTCTTATCATTATTTAGGTATAGATGGGTATAGAATAAAAGTACTATTCTGTGATATAGACACTACAGTTCAGTCGCACAAGAAATCTACCAAAACATCATAGCGACGACGCCATTATCCTTGCCCAGGTCAACCCATGTCTGAATTTATTGATGGTTGACTTCTCATACAAACTTTGAACTTGGTAGGCATAATGCAATAACAGTGCCTAATATAAGCAACAAGAATGGCGAATATATGACAGCCTCCGTGGCCGAGTGGTTGATATTTCGACGCTCATGCTGTCTACGGGAGTTTCCAGGTTCAAATCCCGTGGGGACACTGTCAAACAAATGTCTCGTGAGACATTGGTGTCGATTCGCGCAGCGAAACTAAATTTAAAATCAATCTTAGTCTTGTCACTTTCTGACCCACGACGATGAAAAAGGACAGGAGATTGTCAACCATTGTGAGCGCCAAATTTTATAGCGCAAATGTCAAGTTTTGACGTTGCACAATGTAATTTTAAACGGCTTGTTTTAGGAACCTGCTTAAAATTGATGTTTGTGACATAAAATTTGACGTTCAAAAGAGCCAACAATCTCCCGTCCTTTTTCATGGTCGTTGGTCAGAACTCAGAAGGTGACAAGACTAAGAATAAATTTAAATTTAAGTTTCGCTGCGGGAATTGACACCATTCTCCAGTTTTAATACATTGCCGGCTGAATCACCTGATTGTCCGAAAATAAAAATGATTTGGTGCTTCGGAAGGCACGTTAAACCTTTGGTCCCGGCTACTATCTAGCTATTACACGAGCCATATCAGTAGCCTTTGGCGGCTCTAAAACACTGACAACAGGGTTCGTGAGGTCGGTTATCAACCCTACAACCCATGAAGAAGAAGTAATATCCAAATGTGTTATAAAACTGCTGTGTCAAGTTCCTTCTTGTTCGTATGAAAACGTTCTTCCTCATCCGAACATACCTATCATTACAACAAGTACCAATAACTAATCAACTTGAGCTAAGTTTATACTAAGCTTAATTTATTCCAATGCTAATCAGTGCTAATCACTAGCTGCGGTATCCAGTTCTCGGCTTCTGATATATTATATTCATATAAATCATATTTAAAATAGGTATCCTATTTTTTTTTTATTAGAACAATATTAGTCTTAATCTAAAACTAGTACCACAAAACTGCATGTACAGTTTGACTGTGGAAACAGTGAGCCTCAGTTATATACTTAAAAACTAGTAAAAGATAATTTGCGTTACAATGAATTTATCTATAAACTGTCAAGATAATGGTATTGGTATTTCTTTATGCAGAATTTTATTTTTTTTTCCACCAAGAACAAGCCCAGTTTTGATCGTTTTATAACAAATATGGTAAATGGCTTCTTTTGGCAGTTTCAAGGTTAAAACCCGCTTTAGTCTTAAGGTTTTTTATATATTAAATATTTCTTTACTTAAGATTTAAGTGATATTGTTAGAACTGGATTACGTTAGTCATTTATAGAAAAAAAGACGTAAATAAAGTATTTATTGTTCATATTTAACTACATACTTTATTTTACTTTACCTCTACACATAATGCACAACAACTTAAAGTTAAACCAAAGCTTATATCTGAAATTCAGCTACACTCAAGACTTTTCAATCTCAAGCCCATCCAACACAAATATCGTAACAATTTAATCATTAGAAGTAGCAATATCGATAATTCACTACAAAAATAGGTATTAAAACTCTAACGCAGCGTTCTAACCGCCGCGTGTCTCGATCTCCTCGCCTCCCTAAAGACCGTCCTGTACATCATCTCATTTGAATTTCTAACTAGGAAACCTCCATGCAATTATTGGATTAATGTAAATTACGCAGACTACGGCTCCACGTTGCACTATCAGAGCGGTTTAATTAGAATCCGGTTAAGTCTAATAATTCTATAGTGTTTCGGTTATGTCTTAGTCGGTGGTGTAAAAATAAAATTGTGTGTATGTATAGGTTACACCGACTTTTAACGCATGCTATAAAAAAACGTCTTTTAGAATGCCTAAAGTTCTCTTTCTGAATTTTTTCAAATTGCTTCTTCTGTGTTTTTTTTTTAATTTGTTCCAGTGTCAAGCAATTTTATGAAAGTAAAAAAAAACCGCCAAGCACGTGTTGGGCCACGCAAAGTGTAGGGTTCTGTAATTAGAATTTTACTTTGGTACTTGAGACAGTTAACGTTCATCAAATGAATTTTCTTTCGCACTGGGCCGTCGTTGTCGCCTAATAACATTCTAATTTAGGGTCCCTCGATGAAGATATATAAAATAATATGTCATCTCTAAAGTTTTACAATGCACATATCAAGAAGTTATTTAATAATGGTAATAAATGCAACATCACGACTTGCATTGAGATCACCTCGTAAAGCTCCTTTCTATTATGAAGTCTGTAGGTTTTAAGGTCATTCGGGGTAATAAAGGAAATAATCACACTATCACACTTCACACAAATATTATAAATGTGAAAATATATTTGGATGTTTAGATGTTTGTTCCGCCATCACGCTTAAAGTACTCAATAAATTTTGATGAAATTTAGAATGGAGATGGATTCACACATGGGATACGTTTTACGGGAAAAGGTCTTGTTCCCATGGGAAAATATTATACAACGCGAACCGCTAGTTACATAAAATAATAAGTAACGTTAAGGCGCAAAGAAATTACCATCATGTATGTGTTATCGAAATTAAAGACCAAGGAAGATGATCTTACGGTGAATGAAACTTGCACACACTTGCGAAGAAATTCAAAGGTTGTCTGTGAAGTCGACTCATCCACACTGAACATCCTAATTCAGGGTAAGCTAGAGACACTTGGTGGGGAGGTGTATGACTATTGATGATGACAATGAAGACCATGTCCATTTTAAAACAATTTAATATCAAGATAATCTGCCAATAAAGTGTCTTGTGAGCTTTTCTTTGACAAAGATATTTAATTTACAGTTCCAACGTTACTAAACACGTTAAACGTTACTATCACATAATACTGGGCCTTATAGGAAAACTTAGTACAAATGATCGTTTTTACCTTACTGGTGGTCGCACTTACCCAATGACCTTACGTCGGTTTACCTGTATCTCGGTAACTCAGATTATAATTTTACAATATTAAACAGCTATTAAAATATAATTTAGTCACGTTCACGTAACTGCATAATTAGTGAGGTATAATCAGCTACAAAATAATTTTATATATATGTATTTGCAAAAACGACTGTAACGGGCCGTTGATGATGATGATTTGCAAAAAAAAACGTTTAGATTTTTTTTCTCACTTTAGCGTGGTTGACGGCCTGACCACCCACCACTTAAGGGTAAGCTTGAGCCCCTCGGTGGCGAAGACATTATGAGCTGGTAAAACAATTTTAGAATGTAGAACGTCGTTGGTGTGATAGGTTCAATCAAAGGCGTTCTCGAATTTTGAGTACAAGTTAAAAGGCAAGACAAGTTTGTTCATATAAAAGACATCAACGCGAGCACTTTTTTCATTCTCGATAATATTAAAATACCGAATCTAGACAAGACAGGGAGTAAATAAGAACACATTTAATCGTAATACCTAAAATCACGCTCCCATCGCCAAAGGGGTGAGCAGAGCGAAAAGAACATGTTACTTATTATCTTTGACCCTGGTACACCAATGCGAATTGAAGTAACGGAAACAAAAAATTGCCCCTAATACTAGAGTACTCGTAAACTTTGTAGTTGAACCGAGGGTAAAAAAATAATGACTCTTTATTTAATAAAGAGTCATTATTTTTTGCACCGTTTTTGTCGACAAATATAATAAAATAATTATATTTCAGATAAATTAACACATTTGTCGCTACGTGTAAATAAATCTGCACCTACTTAACTATTAATGTTACTTGTAGAATTAATGAGGCGTTTTTACTGCACATAATTATTTAGATCTGTGCAAATGTCTTGGAGTTTTACGGCCGGTAATAATATGTTTACAGCCTAACGTCTTTAACATGTTCACTACTGAATGCATAAGATTTCACAAATATTTACTTTCAACTAGTAAAGTTTTGTTCGCCCGCGGTCACGCCCGTGTGTATTTATATTATAAAATATGAGACGTTTAATTGCGTGTCAAAAAGTAGCTTCGTGATAATCTAGCACATATTTAGGAGTTCCAGTCCGATACCATAATGATAATTCTTAGTTTAAAATTCGCGATGACGTATGGAGTGTGAGAATGTGCGTTAAGAAATCACACACGTCCAAAAATCCACACTTCTTATAATAAATTAGAATTTGGAATTTTACAGAACTTTCAGTAGGAAGTACTGCAGACTGCAGTTATCTGAATTTGTTATCTCAAAAAAGATAAATAAAAAAAGAAATAGTTTAGTTTGTTTAATAGTTTCTATAGGAATTAAAGTACTCCTTTAGGTACTTATTTTGAGTGCTACCATAAGAATGATGTAGAAAGAAAGACACGAGGTTTTCAGAAGACTTTTTAGGCAGTTATAGAGTTGCATCAAATAAATTTTATTCGAACAGTTATGTGCCATTTATTGAAGAAGATAATGATTTTTCAAGATTTTAAGATCCTTGTCTAGATTTTAATTTTAGTAATTATTATAATTATTATCTTGAATGTTGATGTTTGATTAGTCAACATTTAATAAAAATGGCACACTGGAGAAACAAGATATTATGTTATAAAACAAGTAAGCTAACAACAAAATATTATAAGTTAAAAGCATCTAAAGTAACAACTAAAAAAATACTATTAAAACTTAGACAGTTCAAATTAGATAAAATAAATTGGGGCATCTTATTCGAGCGGGGCGCTACGAAAAAAAGTCGAACACAAAGTCTGTTCCCGCCAAAACAAAGATAAGCCGAAGCTAAACACTCCCGCCGCCGTGACCTCGAAAATGCACGTAGGTGAAAGCCCTCGGGACTCACGACTCACGTAGGGGAACAAAAAATCCCCTTACCCCCGCGTAAGGAGGGGCGCCCGCCCATGAATGAGCGAAGGAGGCACGCGTCCTTGGAACAAAAAAGTCACGTGACCTGCTCCAACAGGTGGCGCCGTAAACGTGTCCTTGCCGTCGGATTAGAAAAAAATAAAGATCCAATTTCGGATCTTGTTCTTCGTTTTTTTACGTCCGCGCCGTGTCCGCGCGCTTTGATTTGACAGCGGCTACTGGCGACTTTTATGTTGGCGTAGGACTGGCCACTTAACTTGATAATCTTCAGACTGGTTTTGTTTCCTCGCACATTTTGTTGAAACGATGAGAATTATCATTTGGAAGAAAAAATGCGTTCTAAGTTTAAAAACGTTCGTTTTATTTTTTATTTTATGGCGCCCTGATTCCTCACAGAGATACTGTTGACACCTCGGCACGGGAGCTGCTAAGTGCTACCATGAGGGGTCCATATTAAACAGGTGCGAACGGAAGTCCTACACTTGCACCACTAAAAGAACACTACAATTTATGTTGTAGGTTATTTTGACTTCATTTTGATGAAGTGTTAAAGAAATTTACGATTCTGGACTAGGTGGGAGAGTAATTTTATTTGTTTTAGTATAAAATTGTCTCTTTGGAAACAGACTTAAATAACCTTCTTTTACAGTAAAATTTAAAATTATTGATTATAAATTTATTATAGGCATAACTTGTACATGTTTTCGAACTTGCGGCTGACAAGTTTGTCATACAATAACTGCTAACCTGCTACGACTCGCTACCGTAGCAAGAATGTAGACTTTTGCTACGACAGGAAAATCTCATTTACGTTTCGTAACTCTTACAAAATTCGGTAAGGGTTAACAATGGAAGAATCCACCTGACTCGTGTGTAATAAACCCTAACTTTTGACAAACTGTGCCGAAAATCTCACATCCGACAAGTTTACTTTCAAACAAGTAGTATCCTTTATGAATGAGCCGGTTCCCCCAAGCCCGGTTAACACAAATGTCACGGCGCCCCGGCCGCCCGGAAAACTCTCTTTTCTTGTTGAATTACCGAATGAGACCAACACGCGATACTAGACTAAAACCCCTAACACTTAAAGCAGCATTTCCTAAAACGACACGGAGAAAATTCAAGGAATTTTCTGCGAGCAGCCACGAGTGGATTTTCGACTCTGTCGCGTTGAAAGGAAAGTTAATTTTTAGCTGTTCTAGTGGCATGAAATCTTCCAGTCTCTCGCGGCAAATTGTTTCCTCGCGCGAGCGTGTTTGTATTTTATTATACATTTTTATTTCTCGATAACATTAGCTTAACCGACTTTTCATTGCCTCCGGTAGGGTTGGCACTTTGGCTCGAAAATTGTTTTATGGTTGTTGATAACATTAATGAATGTTAACAATTCATATCGCGGCATGGTCTAGTTAGAAAATAGTAATGTTAGTTTGTGTATAATTATGTGTGTATGAAACAATTTAAATAAAGTTTATTATTAAAAAAAAATTTTGGTTGTGTGTGCATACTACATTATACTTATCAATAATATTGTACAATGGCCACTTTACTCTACAGAAAACTTAATTTTTGTATTGCTCCTAATTGCAAACTAAAATATTTGGTATGCCTATAATTTTATAGCAAAAGGTAAATTAAATATAATTTAACTACAGCTTGGCAAAAAAGAGTTTGGAAAAAATTACGGCGCTTCTATCGCACTTATGGCCACTTCCTAGTCAAATAGGAAAGGAAAAATTACTCAATTTATAAAATATTGTAAACTTAACAAATAAGAATCAACATGGCATTCCAATGGGATAATAAAAAGCAACCCAGCATGAATGACAGCAAACTAAATATTTAGTTCCACCTGTCACCGCGCCAAACTCTTTTTTGCCAAGCTGTAAGTACAGTCTTTAATTGTTTTAATGTGTATTTTTCGGTCACTTTTAAAATCTGAGTAAATTTTTAATATGTACTCGTACTCACATAACGTGTTAATAATGTAAACATTACGCCTTTGAGAATTTCTTTCTAGTTAAATATAATATGTGGGCACACATTTCATTTCATATTTTATTATAGTAAACATTTCGGAAGAATAATCTTAATATGTGATAGTAGTGTAACTTTAAAACATTGTAAAAATCTATTTGAAAAATAAAATCTGACACAGCCCTAATGGTATCCGTGTAAAGCTGATCACAGTACAAGCGGAACAACCCTAAGAAAAGTTGAGGCGAGGTAGGAATGTCAAAAACGTCGGGCGCGAACAAATATGTGCTTTGTCGGGCCGCTTGCGCCTAGCTTAAACCTTTGTTTGGTTAACCGGACGAGCTGTTCGACTTTTTGTAGGAAAGACTTTTGTTTTGAGACGCGCTTCTGAAAAGCGTTTACGCTCATATTGAAATTGTTAATTTGGTTTCATGGGATTCTTTTTGTATTTTCTATGTAATTCATGCCTTTGAATAAAAATATGATTCTTTCAAATAGATCTAAGTAATAATTCGTTGAGAAAGTCTTTATATATTTTTTTAAGTGTTATAACAAATTCAACTTTGTATGGTTTTTCTTTCTAAGATATCTTTAAATTCTTTTTGTCCTTAATTTTTTTTATAAACACCTGTAGCTTTCACACAAATCTTTTAATCAGCGTTACAGGAATCCGTGCAACTGTTCCTCCGGCGGGATCCCTCGACAGATTCCTTTGCATTTTCCCTCCTCACTTTTTAGCTCGGATTTTTTTTTAATTTTTTTTTTAACATTTTAGCGCCAACGTTAGACGCCGTGGGTGCCACTTGGCGTTCTTTATTTGAATGGACGAGAGAGGAATACTTGCACTTATTCTTTTTTTAACACTTTTTAGGAAGTGTTGTGCTGATTCGAGTGTAATGAGAGTTTTTTGGCTTTACTCGAGATTTAGCTGTTAAAGGTTGGTTGGGTTTTAATTCAACTTTGAACTGGACTTTTGAAGTTTACCCATTTTGAGAATAATATAATATTTAGTCTACAAATTTAATTTGTGTATGAATATTTTCGAACTACAAAGTAAAATCGTTGCTTTTTTTTCTAAGCTCACTTAACATCATGCAAAAGTGTTTACTTTTTTTAGTTAAATATTTTAATCGCTCCAACAAAATCTGTCAATCAATCTTTAGACCTCATTATTCTAATGGTCTAATCTCTGCCCTACAATTAGGTAACGACATACCGTTATGCACCAAAATGCCACATCCAAAGTTAGCACCTGCGCGACAAAGATCGCATACGTGCGGCCACGAATTAGGAGCAGGCTACAACGGGGGGTCAGCGGGGGTTAGGTCCCTCTAGCCCCCCAAGGGGGGAAACTATCGATTTTGGATGAGGAACTGGTCTAGAGACATGCAAGGCTTAATATCAGCTCCAGATAACCTTTACGTTTGAGAATTCGGACGAGTGCATGTTCGGTTAAATGCGAAATTGTTAGATTTTATAACTAACTTGTTTATCTTCTCAAAAAACATGTTTGATCATGTTTGTTGAAAAAATGTTCTAAAAGAATCCTTTTAACTGTTTCTCAAAATTATTGTCTGCCTAATCCACAAATAAAAAAACAAAACCTTCTGACATACCTCAACTAAACCCAATTAGTTTTAATTTTAAGTTTTGAATCCTTTGCCTCGTATTATAATTTAATTATAGTGGGAACGTTTTTAATTTCATCCCCGGTGAAACCGAGACCCGAGTAAACCCCGCGTTCTCGAAGATTATTCCCATTCGAGTAGAATAACACTCTAAACTATATCGACCTCAAAAACTTATTACCCGCCCTACCCAGCTCATTATCTCTGGCCCATAGTTCCAATCGATACTAAACACACACACGCGCCGACACACACACAGTTACACTAGAAAACGAAAGTCTACGCTGACTCGTAACCGGCGCGTCAACTTAAAACTTAATTATAATTAATTAATTCCAATTGAACGCCGTCCTGTTCGCGCGAACTATATCTTAGGTCTACCCGTCCCTTTCGGCACTGAGAGGGTAGACGTGGTATTGTGTTTTCGAAGACCTTTTATCACGGGAGCCATTTCACGAACTGGAGCAGTCGTCGGTTCGATTCCTTTCCGATTTTATTAGCACTTGGATTTTAATTGGCGTCCTATCGATTTTTTTTATGAATGAGGTCGTTTTTGGACACGCTCATTAGGGAGTGATTGCGGCTCGTCAGGTAATTTTGATTAGTGGTGCTCTTATATTATTGGAACAGCTTTTTAGGGTTTGATTACATGGATTTTTATCGCTGTTAATGTAATTATTTTGTTTATCATCTAATACTGTTTCAAACACTCATTGATTTTCACTATATTTTAGGGCCACTTGCATCCAAATTGCAGACTTAAACAACTAAATACGCTTAGCAAACATACAACCGTAATTCTCTTAACTCGAATACTGTCTCAACACTAAAATCTCTCTATAAGTAATTTCAAAGTCAATTAATTTAGAATTAATGTAATAAAACTAAGCATAAAACCTTACTCGCAAAATCAAAACAAAATGGCCGAAGCGCAGCGTCCATGAAAGACGGATAATTTAATTGTAATTATCACTACATCGCGCGAGTATCAACGGCGATGCGACTAGAAGGGTAGCCTCCCCACCCCCCAAGAAGGGGTTAACACCCCCCTCCTCATTACCATATTTCATTTACTCAACGAAATTATGCTAATTACTTATATTGCTTTGTGTAAAAAGGAAATTTATAAGGATTAAACTCACACCCCTTCGCTGTCAGACGAACTAGTGGCAAGATCGGCGGATAAATTATTTAGGAGATGAGTTCTTTTAATTAAAACTTGCTAAGAATGTTTTTGAGGAAGGGTTCTGGTGACATGAGGTTTTAGTTTTGTCGGGTTTAGGAGTTTTGGTATTATATGTAGTTTCTTTTTTGTAAATCTAAAATAGTTTATGGTATTTAGTTAAATTATTTTTAACTCGCAGAGAGATATTAATGTTTACCGAGTGCATGAATTGGGCATGTATTTGTACTATTTCTTTGCTCTGCTCTTAATTTATTATGTTTTAACATTTTGTTTTAAAGTGGGAGTAACATGGTTAGTATCTACAAAAAAAATGTGCAGTCAGGTTTAATAAGTAATATTTTACATAACTTTTTATAACATCTTTAAATTCCGAATTTTACAGATCTATCAGAAACTCAGAATTTCAATAACTATTCTTGCTACACATTTCAAATACATTGCGGAACCCTAATCCCCGGCGTGCTCCCGTAATTCGCGATCGACTTGATCATAATCGGACGCAATTAAAATTCAAATTGGGGAATTTTTAATTTTGTTATTGATGGCCCTTCTCTCAAGTACCTTGTTCAACATTTCCGACCACTTTTTAACAGATTCGATTTTGTACTCTTTGTTTATTTAAAGTAATAAAAACCCTTTCATAAGACCATCTACTTTGAAAATTACTATAATTTTAATTTTCGCAAGTGAGCGCAAGATCGACTCTACTGGCATTTTATTATGCTAGTTACGTATTCATTTCTATCTATCAATCTTCTTCATCGTGCGGGTGTAAACATTGTTAAGTCGACAATGGATTAATATCTTATCAATAGAGTTAAGTGGATAGACCATCAAGTAGTTTTCATCCATCATTATTCTGTAGTACTAAGTCTCTATGCCTTAACAACGAGTAACCTTCATAGTTGCGATGTTCATTCTTGCCTACCTACTTTAGAAATCAGTTTCAGAAAATTTTAAGTTAAAAAATGTAGACAAGTTTTGAAGCTGCATTTCCTCGGAAATTTCGGCCTAACACGGCGTATTATCCATTTATACCACGCCACCAAGACTTTCTGAAAGATCGACGAAGTTTTTAAATCTAAGAATAATGTTATTTTCTGTGACAAAAATAAAACCTTAGGATACAAAATATATAAAGCCCATTTAAAAAAAGTGTTGACTGCCCGTTTTACAACGCGAACGATATCCACATATAACTCAAAACCGTTCGTATTGAATTATAGTAATGAAAATACCCCGTTGCCTGGGCAGACTGCCTCCGGCCGCTAGTTTCGCAACTTATCCCGGCTAAGGCGAGTCCTTATTTAAATGTAAATTAGGTTCATTTCACGAAATTAATGTCGTGGAGGCCCTCCCCCTTGGTACAGTGGCCATCCTGTACGACCATTTTAGGACACAAGTCGAGCAAGTTTGTACAGACGAAGTGAACGCATACGAGTGTAAGAAAGAATCTAGTTATCGAGTATAAAATGTTCAACCAAATAGAGTCAAGAAGATACGCAAGCCTTGTTTTAACAGTATTTTATAAATCTTTGATAAAAGTAAAAGTTTAATCGCGGTTTTTAATCTCTCTTATAAGTTTTGGCCAGTCCATTATCAACATAAAAATTGTGAGCGAAAACCAAAGAGTTCAAATAACTGGAAAAACTACGCCTAGGTAGACGCAGGCGCAGGCGTAGGGTCTGCGACAGGTGTCGCAGATTAGATAAATACTAACTACTGTGTTTCTTAGTAAAAATTATTTACCTTGACTATCTCCACCCACATTAGCCTCGAAGCTCTTAAGTGTGCTTTTTTTTATATTTAACTCTTTTTTCATGTACTAAAAATATCAAATACACTAGATAATTTCTTATTTTTCGTGATTCTTCTATACAATATCCGTCCGTACACAGCCAAATCGAGCACATTGCCCGAGCAAATTACATTTTATTATTGTGTCAAGCATAATATCTCTTTACGAGGGCTCGATTAAATTTTTCATGTGTTTATTTTACATCGACAATGTCCTTAATATCTTATGGTCGTATTGATGTATGTATGTTCCGAATATTTTTTTATTATGAAGGTGAATGGGGATAATTTTTCTGACTTGATATATCAAATTAATGGGTTTTAATTTCATGATACTTGAAATAGTGCAGCAATATTTTATTAATTTGTCTTTACTTTTAGCGGCTGTAATAAAATTCAAACAGTAGTTTGCTGTTATCTCCTTAATAAAACGCGCGTTTAATACGATCCATGTTGATTTACTTACACTTTTGAAAAAGCGGTACTTACTTAATATGCATTGCTGGATTGTACATATCTCAACTGTTTCTAGTCATTGTGACTTACACGGCAGAACCGGAGTGAACCAGTTCATTACGTGTCACTCTGAAATAGTTTGTCCTCGCAAGACGCGGGAGGAGGGTCACCGTACTCTGAGGGAGTAATGGCTGCTCTATGATTATATGGACAGACGAGTCATTACTCTGTGTAAGTGTTGCTGTAGTTGCTAATGTGCCCCCCAGTTTTACACATACAAATTAATACACACTGTTATTTAGACGGTGCTTGTATTATCATATCTTATTTTGGAAGTATACCTATCCTAACAGACAAAGCAACGATTATAAACTAAGAAGCAATGTGTTATGTATAGCAATACCTACACTCCTTACTCTGTTATTAAAAAAATGCTGGCATGTGATAAATGCACACTGAAAGCTTTATTTTGTTCTAGAACTGTATTTTCAAATGATTTCGAAATATATCGTTTTGACTCAGTCTAATTTGAGAAGCCCTTCGACATGTTTGTCTAGTACATTGACATACTTTTTAAAATAAACCATTGTTTTCCCTATAAATTATATCTTATTTGTCTTCACACGCCCACCACTACAATACAATGCTAAGAAGTTCATTCTTACGTCTCGTTTAAAAATAAAAGACGGACACATCGTTATTTTTCACGCCTACATTTTGTAGAGAAACTCCTAACGCAGAGCTTTTCCTTGGCAATCCATAGCTGGGAAATGCAATCAAAAACACCTTGTGCACGTTTAACAGTTTTATTCCAGAAACTTCACTAAACTATTACTGCCAGCTAACTCGGTCACATTTTAATAACGGCCCCAAACGTCACCGATTAACACCACAGACAAACCAATGACTTTCCATAGACTAATACTTGTTATAACTGTTCGTATCATACTAGTTCGGGAATAATAAATCAACGCCAGACTTAATATTAAAGATAATAAATGTAAATACCTAATAAAACTGAGACTGTGAATACAAGATGCTAACAATTTTTATCAATGTAACCTACGAGTAGATCCATAGAAGGTATAAATAAAAATCTAGATTTCATCTTCTTATTTAAAATTCAGGCCGAAACTTTTAGAGGAGGAAGTTCAGTGTTAAACAGTTTTTTTGTTCAGCTCCCCAATTTGGTTTCACACTTTTTTTATAACTAACATAACTTTCAGACCGCATAAACCACCTTTTTATATCGCATTACTATGGTATTTGCCTGTAATTTGAAACAAATTACTTTTTACTACTCTACTATTGAGCAAATGTTATATTTACAATGCAAGAAAGACTGAATCACATCGCACTAATAAATACTACATCAACTCTTACGCATTTCGGATTCTAAGTACTGATCATTGCTGTTGCAGTACTAATTTACCGTCCCAAATGTGACCCAAACTCGGCAATGTAATACAAATTAGTCACTAAATAGATCTAAAGAGATATTGGTGTCGATTCGGCATACGCCCAACTTAAACTAAACTAAAATTAGTCCTGTCACTTTCTATCATTTTTAATTGAAAAGGGACTAAAGATCGGTTTTGTTTTTGCCTATGACTTAACGACTAACTATCAAATTTAGTCTTGTTTTAGTGCTTAGGTTAATAACGGCTCGCACTTCGTTTTTCTCCATTTTCGAGAACACGTTCCGACACGAAGCAAACAAATGACTACATTCAGAAAAAAACAAAACAGAATCGAAGATTTTTTTTCTTTATTAATATTACAAATATGTATCTGAGCTATGCTTGCCAGTATTTTTTTTTTCTTACCAAGGAGTATGTCGTTCTCACTACTTTTTGATCCCTCTCGTATAACATTACGTACTACAAGCAAGTTAATTCCGTAATTACACGAAAGCCTTCTAATGTAGCATTAAAAAATACTAAAACGCCGTCAATTACAGCTGCCGATGGGGGAACTAACCCTTTGTGATCGCGATCAGCGTTTCGATTAATGATTATCGCGCGTTTTGTTTGTTAGAAATTTCATATCGATTTTGCTTTTAAACAGCACCTTTATAGTAGAAATTATGCGGTGTTTTGAAGGTATGTGGTGGAAATTAAGGGGGTGAATGTGGTGTCTTTTTAGCAGGAGGCGACTGTCATTTGTTTAGGATAATTTAGTGTTCTGTTTGACTTGTTTCTGTCATTTCATTAGATCAGATGATAAGATTGTATGAAAAGTCTTTCTTTTTTAACTGTTGAAATTTTTTCTAGAATAAAGTTACTCAGTTTCATGAGCAGAAGAGGTTTTGCGATATTTAGCTACCACGTTATATAAGTATAAATAGATCAGTATCGACTTTCTTGAAAAAAAAAAGTTTAGTCCACATTTTTAAACAGAAAGAAGAAGAAAAGGAAATCAAAATTATTGCAGAAAATCTGTGACAATATTTTAATATTGATTCCAAAATTAAACATATTTGTACGGTTTAAGACCGCACATAATTTAGTACCTTGTATTTTGCTTATTCTGCAACCTACTATAGCTGTCGCAGTCTTTTACTTTATTTCGATTACTTATTATTAGAGTACGTGCATACGTCATAGAGAGAAGTCACCATTATATTTTTATTTGTACAACTTTCTTCTGATTATATCTACCGTTTTACTTTAACTTCGTGTGTTTCTTCTCTGTGCTCTCATCAACTTAACTATACCAACTTAACATCTAACTCAAATGTACAAACTGTACAATTATTCGTTAAGACAAATCTTTAACCTTGATGACAGACAACATAACCTCAAATGCATCCCTAAAACCCTCAACCAATTTATAATCCCGTATCATTCCGTATAGCGTGGTATACTAAAGCGTCTCACACCACACACACACATAAACAAAACAAGGGAACTACTTAGCATTTTCAAATTAAATACACTAATCACTTGTATAAACGTGGTGCGAGATCGATAGTACTGTAGTGTGGGTGAGTTGGTGATTATGGCGAAAGGGTAAGGGAGTAAGTGGCTAGTGCCCCTCGTGTAGCTACTGCCACTTCTGGGTATGAACTAACGATAATTTCGTCTTATTAAGTGCAGTTATTGGTTTTAGTAATGGTCGCTTACTAGATTGCCAAACAGCTTGGAGATCATTGGAGATAGGTTGTAGATAGGCTATAGTTTTGTAAGAAAATGGTAAAAAAACTGGTCTCTTTAAAATGGTAAAAAAATATACTTGTTACATTATGCAAGTGTTGGTTGCATGCGTGGAAACATTATTTTTCTTAAAGTTAAATTACTCATTTAGTGTCTGATACTAAAGGAAAAAAATAACGCTATTACACTGAAGGGAAACATTGTAATGAAACAGCTGTTTATGCCTGCGGAGAAATTCAACTGATCACTTTGATAAATTTTAGGGTAAACTGGAACCCCTCAGTCTGTAGAGATATATTATACGTACATGAGCTGATGTACCAAAAGCCTGCAATATACCTAGCTCAATACAACGAAATAAGACAGTAAATAGTTTGATGTAGATAGATAGAAAGAAAGAGTGTCGGTGGTCTTGTGGCTAGGGCCGCTGCCTCCCGTCCGGGAGACACGGGTTCGATCTCCGCCACGTACCAATCTGTTTTCGAATTTCAAACTCTTACGGTAAAGGAAAACATCGTGATGAAACCTGCACACTCCTACGAAGAAATTCAAAGGTTGTGTGAAGTCGACCAACCCTCATTGGGCCAGCGTGGTCGACTAAGGCCCAATCGCCCTAATTCAGGGTAGGCTCGAGCCACTCAGTGGAGACGTATGAAAAGGCTTGAGCTGTTGATGAGATAGATAGAACAGAGTAGTTGCCAGAGTTTTTTCTTGTCAAACGTATAAGATTCAAATCGTCACATTCCTATACACATAAAGTACAAACTTACACAAAAAGGCTAATCAAAACAGCAAACGAATTTCCAACATTTTCGTACGGCAATCGGAAAAATATAATTACCAACATAATCCCCGGCAAATTGGATTAAAAATGAAAAAAAAGTAGAAAGTGTTTTAGGGCGCGTCATTATTTTTTGCCGGAAAGGGATTGGGGGCTAATTACGACAGATGGATCGGTACTGTATGTAATAACGCTAATTAATCGATCGATGCGAGTTTTTTCTCGTTTTTTTTTCATGAGCTCTCATATGCTGTACTACTTAGCTGGTGAGGTTTTGAGAGGGCTGATTAATGTGTAGAGCATCGATTTGATCTTGTTATTAACTGGTTGAGAGAAGGCCCACTCCTTTTCATATACTTTTTTTATAATCTATGAGTTTGTGATAATATTGGCGTACTAACAGTTGTCCTGCGCTATGTCTGCAACTGCAGGCGTGGCGTTGAGGTGTCTGTGATCATCATCACAGCTCATATATGTTCCCACCATGAAGTTCGAGCCTACCCTGAATTAGGGCGAGCTGTCTGTCATCATCATAATCATCATCATGTTTTCAACTAGAAGACGCCCTGCAACTTTCACCAAGTCATCTATCCACCTGGTGAGAGGCCGTCCAACACTATGCCCTCCGGCCCGTGTCTGTACTGAATCCTATTTCAAAAATTGGGTTAGGGTTGCACACTCCTGCGAAGAAACTCAAAGGTTGTATGTGAAGTCCACCAACCCGCACTGGGCCAGCGTAGTCGACTAAGGCCTAATCACCCTAATTCTGGGTAGGCTCGAGCCCCTCGGTGGGGACGTATATGAGCTGTTGATGAAAATCGTCCATGTCCATCTTAAGCCAGGAATTTTCCCCCTTCGAAAAAATTATGGTGGTAAACTCATCTCACATTAGATTTTGAAGTGGGTCGAGTAAGGTACAAATTTTCTGCAAGTCTACTAAAGCTCTGCTAACTCCCTTAGAAAGAAGAGCATGATGTACGTAATACAAGATGCAAAAACTGTTGTTACGCTTCAGGTGCGACTGATTGTACTTCACTGTAACCAGATGTTTGAGTAATGTTTCCGTAGTTAAACGGTTTTTAAAAGACGTTGTTAGGTTCACATCATCGATTTAAAAATTGAACGAAACAAAAATGTATAACGTTCTAAATTCGAGCTCAAGTTCTTTTACATTAAAAACTCGTTGAGAATATTTTGATATCTGTGCTGTATATTTTAATCATAAAGTACAATTTATTAAGGTTCATTGATTATCTCCCAGAATGGCTACGGGAACTGGGATGAGGGTCACAGATTCAATTCCGTCGAGGGCAAAATTATTTCGCGCCAAGTTCAGCCTCCGATTGGTTATTGATGATTTTCGTACCGAAGCATTTTGTGTTTATCACGACTTTATGAAAATTTTCGTAAAGTAACAATTTCAATAAATAGGTAATATATATTTTAGAATATTTTTTATATTTTAGAATATACGTATAGAATATACGTTATACGAACAATTTTAACCAGCGCAAAGGTGCCACCTTTGCGCTGGTTAAAATTGTTTGTAAATATTGGTAAATTTGATTTTAAAAAATTAACTGAATATTACTAATTTAATTTTATAATAATTATTTAAATAAATTGATGGATTTAACTATCACATAGGGGTGTATTGTTAGATGATCGGGAATTTCCGGAAAGTCGACGGAATTTTGCGTCTGATCTCGTATATCCAGTGATTAAAGTTTACTGTCATAGAACTTTCGAATGTAGTGTTTCTTTTTTCTTTTAAATATACCTACTGCAAATTTTTTTATCGTTTTAAAATGTATAATCAAAAATAAATCGTAATGAGAAATCGCTTGCTTATTTTTCTTTCGCCCGGCAAATCACTACTTTGGGCGCCAAAGTGACGATCGTTTGAATCTAAATAGAATAGAAATTCAAATCAATATGCATTATCATACAGAATGGCTATCGCAACACTGGCCGGCGATATGAGGGTAGTTCTGACCGCGAAACTTAAAATCAACTTTGGAATATCCATCGAACCATTTGAATTTCGAACATCGACGTTTCTATTACCCATAGTTACTTGTATGTAGATGGAAGTAGAACTGGAGTTATTTAAGGAAGTTTTTTTTACCTTTAGGGTTCTTATTGGATATTGCAAATGAAAATGGAAGAAATTGTTACCTTAGCAATAAGGCCACCTATCTGTACACCCCTTCATCTATTTTTTGTACTTTCAAGCTATATCTTTGTGTGCAATAAAGTATATTCTATTCTATTCTAAATTCATATACATAAATAAGTATTCAGATCTGAACAGCTTTTTTACATTTATTACTTTTTATTTGTTAATATCTAACTGTAAATAGTTTTTAACGCAGTTAAGATTTAACTCACAAATAGATATTAACATCGCTTCAAATGTTGAGTCGTTATTCATAATACTCAAAGATCACACAACGAACACGCGTATTCATCATTATGTATCATTTAGTTCACAATGACTCGACTAATCACTGACAAACTTCAAACATTCTTAAGGTAACCCTCCCAAATTAAAAATACACTCTGTACAAGTAACGCTGTATAAAAGTGGAGGCTATTTCCATCGTCAATGTAATCTCTTTGCGGATAACCCTACCGAATTAAGTAGCAGTTATATGAATGCGTGCGGTTTGCAAGTGGGGGCTATTTATATTGGCCGCGTAGTCTTGTTAATAGCAAGTTATTGTCATTAACGCTGGTCTGGCAGGCTCATGCTGGCCACCTTCGTATTAAGGTACGTTTTCAATGTATTCCATCAAAGTATGATTTAAAATTCAAGCCGGACATCAGGAAGTTTCACCCTTGCACGACCATGGCTTATGGAACTAGTTCAAAAACATCGTCGGGCAAGAAATTTAGATCATTTTTATTTGTTTACCTAAAAAGTATATATTTCGCGATTAGACCCAAAACAACAAGTAACAACAAGTAAAAATAAACAAGAAAAACAAAATAACAAGAAAAAACAAGTAAACAACAAGAAAACAAGTTGAAATAACAAGTTTTAAAATATGTATAAATCACTAAAGTTTTAAAACTTTATCAGTAAGTACCTTGTTGTTGCCTTAATTAACAGACCACCTAAATGAAGTCGTATAAATAAAAGAAAAGTAGAAATTATGATAAATTTTAGTACAGGCCAGCAAAAATAAAAACAAATTTATTTGCTTGACGCTAACCTTGAACAATAGGACAACACAGGACAAATTTTACGCTATAGTTCATGCAATGAATTATCTATAGTCTAGAAGAGTAACCGTCTAACAAAGCCCGCTAAAACATGGCACCTAACTAATTTTGACAGACGACGACAGACAGGCAGATGAATTCGCTGCTGTACATTGAAGCTTACTTTCGACGTTCTTACAAACCGAGTCATTTAAAACATCATTATACTGCTTATTCGAATGTCATATGGTATAGTTTTTGCTTCTTTGGTATTCATTTGGTGGGGTCAAGTTTGAAGCGTAGTTACTCTTCTAGACTATAGATAATTCGTTGGGTTCATGTCTATTTACATAAAATACTGAACTAGTGGAAGCCTGTTTCGTACTCCATTATTTCTTACATATTTCCGCTTGACGCATGACGTATCGTTCCCAACAGTGCGCACGCGCTCACGATCGTACGCGGCCTGATCTCGCCCGCATGCTTAGCACCATTAAGCATTCGACTAATGAGAGATCTGACGTGGCATACTCGTTGCAGGGTAGACAGAGCTGTACTGGTAGGTACCGATACCGGTGTATTATCTTATAATACTGGTTGAAAATTATCATTGCTGATGTCATGGTGAGGTGGCGTAATATTTTTAATTAAGTATGTTTAATTGTGAACTTTTCGGCTATACTTATAGGTATAGGTTTGATTTATAAATCAGTGGGTATGATACCATTGAATAAAAGAGAAAAACAAGACAAACTAAGAAATAATTTACTCTTATAATAGAAGCAAAACTTTGTGCCTTCTTGAACTTGACTTGTATGAAACTATGACCGTACGCTAATAATAGCGGTATTTACGTTACCGAAAACAATTAGCAGGAAATACCGGTAAAAACGTCGATAATTTAGCACTTTACCTGGCAGCCCTAGCTCACTCACACATTTGCGCGCGGGCAATTTTTAAAACATAGTTAAGTCTGTAATTGTTTCTAATGTTCGCTATGTGTATGTGTAACATAAGTTAGTGGAAATCTGTTATTGGGTCTTTTATAGAAATATGCAAGAAAATTAGCACCACATCTTTTTGTTGTGACACGCTGTTACTTTGCTTACTAAATATATTGCTACTACTAATATTGCTTACTATTACATTTACTTTGCTTTTTCTTTGTTTTATGTTCCTTTTGTGTGCAATGAAGTGTTTTTACTTAATTACTTACTATAATATTAAGTGAGTGACAATTCTTTTTCTAACAATATCTCTATTTGTGCTAAATACTTGTCAAATGTGTGGAATGTGGAGTATACACCGTGAAATTTAACTGGTTGTTTAAGTTTCCCCAAGGAACATGGGCTGGCAATTGAAAAAAAAATTGCTTCCCCCATAGTAAATTGATCAGCTGGCCGCGCGGTTTTGTATGAATGGGTCATTTTTTTTTTGTCGTTTTACAGCCCATGTTCCTTGAGGAAAGTTGTTCAGTTTAATGGACTGAACACTCCATTTAAGGGGGTACCCTATGTGAACACTAGCGCCACTTGGATAAAAAATCACAACTTAGTGAAAATAAAAAATATCAAAAATATGAACGATCAAATTGTTTCATTAGTCTTGTTGTATTTTTAGAATTGATAAATTCAGTTATCTATTGTTAATTGTAGTAACAGATAGCGAAAGTGCTAAAAACGGCCGTTATTAGCACTTTCGCTATCTCTTACTACACCGTATAAGATTTTATAAAATTCGGTATTTCTAAAAATACTAAAGTGCCTACACTTTAAAATGATCGTCCACTTTTTTAATATATTTAGTTTTTTTGGAGTTATGATTTTTTTTTCGAAGTGGCGCTAGTGCGCAGTCAGGTAGCCCCTTAACGAAAAATAACCAGTTAAATTTTACGGTGTATATGATACGTACGAGTCATCGACAATGGCAAAATATGTCTCTAGTCGAGAATTGAAACAAATAAACCTGTATACGTCTATATAAATTTTACACTTGCCTGTACGTCGGCGTCATGTATGTTAAACAAAAAGGAACTAAATTTCGAAGCTCTGCAATTAGATTTAGTTTCCAAAGACCCTGTATAAAGAAGCGATAAAAATCAGCTCAGTCTCAGCCTTGAACCCGTGATCTATAAAGCTTAATTAACTGATAAGGTCAAGTAGCGTTAACAGTAAGTTAATTCATAGAAATATATTATGTCTGGCTTAATTTACTTGAGTCAATTTTCTAAGAAATACGTTTTATTACTAGATGAAGAGGAATTTAAACTTAGTCAATTTAGTCTTGATGTTGATTCTGACAATATTTTAACAAATTATAAGTTAAGTTTGACAAACACGAACTTAACCATTTTTTTTTTATGGTAGGTTTTCTGATGTAGGTATGCTTTTTTGCAAAAGCTTAACATCAGCTCTGTTTCGTTGCAATATCTAATTATCGGTGTCATTTTATAATTCTTTGAATTTTTTTAACACTATTTATTATAGTAACGGAAATTGTCTTGAAACCTTTACGACTGCTTTCTGTAATTGTACGCCCACGCACTTCCGGATTATTGAGTGATGGCAAATTCTATTGGAATGTTAAGTTTGGATTTTGAGGCACCATAATGTAATAAAACTGCATTTTCCTCCACAGACTAGAAATTATGCATTACAAAATAAGCCACGGCCGCTCGCACTCTCGCACCTCTGTGTGCGTGCACCCTAATTGCTTTTGTCATTAATAGTCGCGGACTCCTTGGTCGGTATAGTACAATTAGCAATAATGATGCATAATTAGAGTCGTCTAGTGTGCGTTGCGCCTAATGCGACTTACTTTGTCAATGTAAGGTGCTTGCTTTGAAAGGGTTATATTTATTGGAGTTGTAAAATCAATCTGGTATTGATGTTTGATTGTTTTTGTCTAGTTAGAGGAATGGCGTCATCGGTTGGGTTGGGGTTGTTATGTAAACGGAAGGTCGCAGTTCGAAACTGCCATACTACAGTTGGGTTACTGTAGGATGAGCTCTGACAGATTAAAATTTTAAAAACTTTTTAATATTATTTCGTTTATTTATTTATTTATTAAGTAAAATTACAAACTGTTTAATGATAAAATAAGAGGTGAAGTTACTTTATTTTTATTTTTTAGCTGTTATGGTTTTTAAACTGAATATTATAAAAAAAAGTTGTTAACGTCGTATGAAGAATTTTGAAGCTGTCAGAACTCATCCTATAAAAACCCAACTATATGCTAGAATTTCAAAATCGTGCCATGTACGTCTATACGGGAATCTTATAAGTATGTGTGAGTAAATACAGAAGTTGTGTGTAAAGTTGACCAGTATGTAACGTATTGTACAGGGTCAACTCCATACTTAGGTGACTTAGGCCTGATCGATCAAACATTTCAGAGTTCTTCAGGATATGGAAAGAGTTCAAATGAAAAACTATCGTATGCTACAAGCAAACACCCAATAAATTATGATTTCTCTAAGTATCTGACGTTGATAATGCACTTTTCGAACAAAATCTTTAAATTCCACTAAAAGGCTATAATATAACATAAAGCCAACATCACACCGGCAGCGTCTACAATGAAGGTTGAAACTAAATAAAGATACGCACACACCGGTGACTACCACGTCGCATGCATTACAAGCTAATTAAAGTTCGATTATGATCGCGGGCGCACGTTGCATATTTCATCGCGCGCTTTGTCTATGTGAACCGGCCTTTATAACGCCTTTAGCTTATTAATAGTTAAAGAAGTTTTTGTTGTTCGCCGCTCTGTTCTAGTATGTTAATAGTTTACATAATTCATAATTTATAGGTTTAATTAGAATTACATAATATATGAAAAAAGGTAATTTATCTATCAAGCGTTTTACCAAGAAAAAATGTGTCTAGAAGACATATCCTGCTATAGCCTTTACTGGATTAGAAATATTGCTCATGCTGCTTCAACTTATCAGCTGTTAGACAATTACCTTTATTTTTAATTTAGATCCAAAATTTTAACAAATAAAGTAAAAATATATGTCGTGGCCTTATTGTAGAATTACCCACATCATGAAATGCTCGAGAATTTCATAAAATGGTCGCATTTCATAATGTAGGCAACTAAATATAAAAAATTTAATAAAAATCTAGAATTATGTTAGGAACTTATTGTTCTCTTACATTTTCAGAGTACCTTTCCATCGTAAACTCTCATCATTTAATAATGAATTATTCACTTTTTCACTGCGAGAAGAAAAATTGTTGGCAGTGGCCGCCAAGTTTATACATAAACAAAGCGCTTCCAGCGCCTCTATCGGCATTAATTTAACCATTTTACCATATGATCAACTAAAGTAGCTACGTTTTTAGTTGAACATATCGACAAACGATTTCTTATCATTGATCTGGCCAAGGCACATCATGATGTGACCAATGGACAGTGAAAATTTTCATGAAATGCGACCACTTCACAAATTTCTCAAGCATGTCATGATGTAGTTCCTTTATCCACGGAACCCAAGGCATTGTATAAATTAGTTCGGTCGGGTTTGAGGGCAAGAAGCAGGTAATTGTGGCTGTTTCTTGGTCTCAAACTTGATAAGTAATTTTTTAAGGTCTAGTGGCTGTATAGAGCGACATAGTCGCTTAGTGTGACTAAGCTCTTTAAATAAAGATTTAAAAGAAAAATGTCATGATGTGGGTAATTCTACGACATGGCCACGACATTATATATTATTATAATCGATGACCTGTAGTGACTGTAACTTTAAAAAATAACCACTCTGTAAGTGGCCTGTTAGTAGAATAGCAATATTATTATTTCATATTCTGTTTCGTTGGTTTTAGGTTTCTCTGACTTAGACACTGTAACGAGGCATTCGTCCTCTTTCCTGTTTTATGACTGGCAACCTTTCTTGCTGGCAGTTTAACCTTTCATTTTAAATTCATTTTCGAATTTAGATTTCTTACGTTTCGAATTTGTCTTTTTTCTGCTAAATTCTTCACTTCATGTCCAGATCTCCGATAGTAAACTCCTAAAGCTTATCTACTATTTTTCCATGTTAGTTATATAATACATAAATATATAAATACCTTTTTCTTCGTACTATGCCCTGGATATTGCCACATATCAATCCTCTACAACACTCTTCGTGTGGTGCAGCAGCTTGTGGCGGCTGCTGGGCCACAACACTATCAAATATAACTACTAAATAGTTATTCATCCATAAAATTTCTAGTACAAACTCTCTTTTACTACACGCGTTCATTGTTTTCTAACATAATTCATATAACATTGTTTATAGCCTCATACCGCATATATTAGATAGAACATTATCAGATTCAATAAATCATTATTTCAGTAGTTTACCGCACTTGGCAGATCATTAGAAACGTTTATTAACCCAGTTCTAGCAGGAATTTACAAGAGAAATCTAAATTAAGTTAATGCACATGTTTTGTAGCTAATCATCAATTAACAGAGTTAACACTGTAGTTGCTTGCATTACTAGTTAATAAAACTAATGGAAGCGTCGTCGGTGGTGTAGTGAGTGACTACGGCCGTTGCCTTCCGTCCGGGAGACGCGGGTACGATCTCGACCACGTACCAATTTCGGAATTTAAATTCTTGCAATCAATCAATCAGCCTATTGCAGTCCACTGCTGGACTGCTGCCTCCCCAAGGGCACGCCAAAGCGCACGATCACCCGCTTTCCTCATCCAGCCACCACCAGCGACCTTCAACAGGTCATCAGTCCACCTGGCAGGGGAGCGTTCTTTATTTAAGTTTATTTAACGCTTTTGTGGCGAATAAAAAAAACATGCAGAAACTGACATACGACTGCGAAGAAATTCAAAAGTTGTGCAAGAAATCGACCATGGGCCAACATTGTGCTAATTTCCCTTATTCAGGGTAGACTCGAGTCCCTCTTTGGGGACGACTATAATATAGGTATATAAAGAGCTTATAGTTTTTTTTTTATGAGGCTTATATACTTTATACGAAACCATTGGGCTTCTACTACTTCCTTGGCTTCTGAATAGATTTATTCTGCACTCTTGAATTCAATTACATGAAAAAACTGTAGTTGTTAAAATATTATCTACAAGTATACACACGCTGCGCTGGCCACTATTCCTCGTTACAGGAACTCGATGTAAACGGAATAATTCAGGCAATAAACGTATCCTCTATAGACATTCGAGGTTCATTAGAAGCAGTTAAAGTGTTAAACTAATCGTAAATTAGGTCTAATTACTGTTTATCGTGCAACTAATACGCGCTTTTTACTATTGCAAAATATCATACATACTCCGGAACTGCGCAAATAGCTCCACTGCATTAATAACAGAGCAAATCTTTATTAGGTATAACCCAATTTTTATAACTGTCAACGTAATAATATTTGCATGTTGGTAGATTTGGTATCTGTTTTGATAGGCGTCAGCGGAGGTGAGGAAGTGAGCGGGCGGGTGAATTCGATGCCACCAACATGACGATTTTGACAGCTCGAAATGCACAGTTACAATAATAAAATTGAGTTATAAGTACAATCATCTAAAAATTTAAATTACGACTACGCTGCCGCCAATAACTTTATAAACAGTGTCACTCGGCCTGATGTAAGAATTCTAATGATATTCAAATCGGTTCAGACATTTAAGTTATGGTGGAATAAATAAACTCACATGCATATTGGTGTCGATTCCTGTAGCGAAACAAAATTTAAATTTTATCTTAGTCTTGTCACTTTCTGACCCACGACGATGAAAAAGGACAAGAAATTGTCAACCATTGTGAGCGCCAAATTTATAGCGCAAATGTCAAGTTTTTGACGTGTGAAATGTACTTTTAAACGGCTTGTTTAGGATCATGCTTAGAATTGGCGTTTGTGACTAATTGTGACATAAAATTTGACGTTCATAAGAGCCGACAATCTCCCGTCCTTTTCCATGGTCGTGGGTCAGAAAGTAACAAGACTAATATAAAATAGTTTCGCTGCGGGAATTGACACCATTATATAATACATACATACATGAAACCTGAAAACATAACTCCTTTTTTTGGACAGTAGTCGTGTAATAAATAAATTTAATACGAGAAATTAGTCGAGAAAAAACTGGACACTCATTTATTTCAGAATCGCACTTTTCATTCGAAATCTTGCTTGACCATTGTTATAAGTTCAAAAGCCAGCTATTGGCAATATAATAGCTATTGGTACGTAAAAATAAAAATAAATTGAGTATAGGAAGAATAGATGAAAATACTTCTTCAAAGCAAACGTTGGTAAAATGCAACAAGTACTTAAAGATGAACAAAAGGTAATAGCAACTCATCATCATCATCATCATTTTCAGCCCACATCCACCCACTGCTGGGTATAGGCTTCTTCTTGACTGCGCCACTCCTCACGGTCCTGTGCCATCCGCATCCAGCCTGATCCTGCCAGTTTGGCAATGTCGTCGGACCATCAGGCTGGTGGTCTGCCCACAGGCCTTGTTGTTCCCCTTGGCTACCACTCTGTGACTGCTTTGGTCCACTGGCCGTCATCCCGTCTAGCCAAGTGTCCTGCCCATCTCCACCTCAATCTCGTGGTTCGTTTGCCTACGTCTTCGACCTTTGTTTTTCGTCGAATTTCATTCATTCGAATATCAATAGCAAGTAATTATTATTATATATATGTATTCAATCATTGTGTACCATGTATTGTATATATCCTTTAGGTATAATTAATAATACTTAGCTAGCAAATATTTATAATTAATAATGTTTGAAGGTCAGACACAAAATTATACTTAGACGTTATTGATCGAGCCGACGTTGATTATAATTTATAGTCTGTTACGCAAAAGTTAATTTGTATTATGATAATGTTTGTAATCTATAGTCTTGAATCAAGTATCTAGAAGCATTATTAATAATTTGGAGTTACTAATAAGAATACATACATACACTTACATACACTTACACACACACACACACACACTACATACACTTTTGGTTATTATACAGGGTACGCGTACAAGTGACGGATACCATGTACCATACTAAAATAATCGACTCTTGAGAAAAGCTTACGTAGAAAGGTAACTAAGGAAATCTAAACCAAATTACTATTTTTTATTTTATACCAAAAAACTTACATCTATTACAATAAAAACAAAAATTAATAATAAACAAAAAATTTAAAAAATACAAAATATTTACAAACTTCCATTATCTGCTCCTATGTGCAACGCAAACGCGCACCAAGTCAATGCACGTTCGCTCGTGCATCATAACATAACTTATTACCTTATATTGATTCCTATTTTTTTGCAAATGAGGTGCTATATAAAACAATCGTATTTTTTACTATTGTAATAAAACAGAAAAAATAGAACACCAAAAAAAAGGAAGAAATTGCAGTGGATATTCCACTGGAAATGATTCGGAATCATGGGCTGAATGTTATGTAATTTCGTGGATACCAATTACATAATATACTCTGTATTCTTTTTTACAGAGTCCATGTCCAATTCTGAAGGAGTACAGGACCTTGAAAATATAAAATGTTTAAAGCTATAAAACGCGTATGATGATACCATCTGATAAAAAAATTAACATTCATAACAAAATAAAATAACAATTAAAGTTGATGTTATTCCAAAAACTAAATGAAAAGCTCATTAAAAAAAACTTTTAACAATAAACACTGCTTAAAGTTTAGTACATAAATAACCACCTCTTGTCGACATGTCAGTCAATGCGTATAATGTTTAACACGCATTTTAATTATGCTTATTAACAATTAAAGGCAATCCCGAATGTGGGTCAAGTCGGTTAAAAGGAATAAATCAAGACTATACGAGACATGAGCTCATGTTCTGAATGACCAGACTATTTAGACACTCGAGAATCTTTTAACATTACAGTTTTTATAAGAGTTCTATCATGTCAGGTGTCAGGTTAAGATTGATAGTGGATAGAGGCCGACACCGTCATTATATTTTATTTTGAGATCATTAATCGTGATTGAAATCGTACTAGAGATAATTTTGTCTTTGCTAAAGGTGGGCTGATTGACTGATTTGTGGTTAGGTAGCCTGTGTAGGATACCATTTGCTGCTAATCTAGACGTGTTGATAGCAATAAATATTATATTTAGAAACTTACTACTACTTCACTGGCTCGGATAAATTTAGTCTGTCTTATTTCCGCTTTAAAAAAAAAGGTTTTCATGTTTGAGTTTGAAAAAGAAATGTAGAGTTGTGCCATAAAATAGTGTAGAGTTGGTAGGTACGGTGATATTTCTAGCTATGGTCATGAAATTCAAAATCAATAATCTATCAATAAAAAATAAATCAAGAATTTTGGGAAATCTAAAAGTATATCACCGTTTTATTTTTTTTGGTTTTCTTCTTTTTTTATTAGAACTTCCGAAAATTTTATGTAATTTTCTCCCCTCCACACCGAATTATTTTGACTTTTGTTACATCCCTATAAATCAACAACGCCCGAGAAAAGATCTACTTCAGTCGCTATACTAAACAGGATTTATATGCGTTAATAGTTAACAATCCGTCCACAGACCTAGGTAAATATTAGAGCAGACCGCATCGATACACGACCTTAGATTAGCTCATTTATTATTCATAAAATACCGAATTTTCCCCACAGAGGGCGCGCGACCCATTAGCCAACGTTTAGGTAAAATGTTGTGACTAATTTATGAGGGTCAATAAAAAAGTATGCCAAAAACGTTCTATCGATTTTTTTGTAACTTTAGTTACCTTGAGTCAAATAACTACAGAATATTTTCATTCTTAGTAACTACAAAAAAAAAAAAAGTTTGTAAATAAATAGTTTGGAAATCTTATTAAAACCTTTTGCTTCCTTTTATCACCTAAGAAAGCAAGATAGCTTTTAACACAGACATTCATTCAAAAATCTCAAGATCTCGTAACAAATCCAAGTTGTGTGCAATTTACCAATAACCTACCACCAGTTCAGTGGTACGTTTAACCTCACTACAAAAATATTACGTACTAAATTCGTAATTGGTAAAAATACAGGCCAAGTTAACAATCAATTTCAACTAATCTTAACTAACTATTAAACAGAAAACTACCACAGCGGCCGATAAACGTTACAAAAGAAATCTATAAAATAATTAAAATTTGTAATCGTACCAATTAGTTGAATTTATAGTTTTGATTATTAAAACGATTTAAAGGTATTAAAGTCGATTACAAATAGGAAAGTTCTTAAGAATAGTAAGAAATATATTTTTGTCAAGTAATTAAACTCATTATCGTTTTAATTTTAAAGAACATAAAAGAGATTTGTCATTGGAGTGTAAAGTTTTAATTTTCGTTTTTGTGTAACATTCTTTTGTCATGCGCATGTGTAAGTATAACATCATGAAGATAAACGTACCTACTCAACTTTCTTTAAGTGATGATGATCCTTAAAACACAATATGGTCAAATAAAAAAAAAGTTCTAGTTACATCGCGCGGCGTTTTCGCGCTTGACCGGTTGACTTGAAACAGTTTACAACGTATCGCAATTATGTTATTATATTGTTGCAAAAAGACCGCTGACAAAAAGTGCAGTACAATGGGTAATCGCGGTTCAAACAATAATGCTTGGAATCGTTTGTAGTGTCACTTTCTCGCGGTCATACAGAGTTTTGCTCTTTTAATTTTAAAAGGACGACGACTGCGCTTTGAAAAGTGCTTACGTATCTTATCCATGTTCTTTATAGATTCTAACAGATATTGTTCCGAGTAGCAGATTAATAGAATTATTCCTTCTTCTTATTAATCGTGCGGGTTAGAATTATTGAGCCGCCAAAGCACATGCACATGTATGTAGCGACTGTTTTCATAGAAATATCCAGGACCCACGGAAAAACGCCCCTTACTTTTCGGACAATCAGGTGATTCAGTCTGTAATTTTCAAACTAAAATTTAGGAAGAGTGTCTCACAAAGTGACTACCTGGATTTGAATCAAATTCTACATATACGTATAGCCAAACGCTTTACCGCATGGCCTACGTGGCTAAGTATGTCATTAAACTGATTCACGCAGCCAGCAACTCCATAAAATCAGAGAAAAGTAAATTACTATTCTCACATTTGAAATTCGAATCGTGTTATAAACAAAAAAAAGTTCAAGCCTCACGACGCCTTCACAAGAGCCCTATACACTCCGGTACACGTCCTGGCAAGCGTCGCGTCGCGCAGTGCACACCCCAACGCTCATATTTGCTGACAAGAAAGGCAAAAAAACTCCGCTCTAATTAGGTAGTCGAGTGAGAACAGGCGTTCGTCAGCACAATAATAATTAACACTGGCTGTAATGAAGCATGCTATAAAAACTAATTGGAGCTCACGATTGTCGCGGGGGTGTATGGTTGGAGAATGGCTTCGAATTATTTGACGTTCGAATTTTGAATTTGATTGCGCTATTTTGTTTTCATAAATTATTGTTGGCAGTACGTGATTTTTCCAGAGAACATTTTAAGTACGAGTTACCTACCGTTTGCAAAGCTGCACGTACGAGGAATATAATATCAATGGCTTGTAAAGATTTATTTAATACGTTGCCTTTGGCATCATAATTTACACAATACAGATTGATTTGGTTCATAAAAAGCTTTTTTTTTTCTAACAGCTTACGATAACTAGAATTTTTTCTAGTCTTTTCGTGATTCATACAGCATGAAATTTCCATCGTTTTGTTCCCGCCGTGTAGTGATAGTACCCGTCAAACTGAACAACTTTTCACGAAAAAAAAATTCCTGTGACAAAAAAATTTTTGGTCTCTCCATACAAAATGGGTTGGTCGGGAGTCTCACTTTGTATGAAGAGACCAAAAATTTTTTTGTCGCAGGAAATTTTTTTTTCGTGCAAAGTTGTTCAGTTTGACGGGTACTATCACTACACGGCGGGAACAAAACGATGTAAATTTCACGGTGTATAGCAACGCTCGGCTTTAACCATTTAGCCTAACAACATCTTCATAACACATCGTCACACATCCTTAGCCCCAAAACTAGTTATTCCATTACTTGCCTACAGCGTCGTAATAGCGAGTAATAGTGTCTGAGTAAGGGGCCGCACTCAGTCATTACTGGTAGGAAATTAGTGCATTATTGACTGATTTCCTTCCAACTAGTTGATCGAGCCGCGCCGCTGGCTGTCGATTTTAAATACTGCCAACCTTCAATGCTGTCGACTTGTTTACAGTTCGAAATTCGAACAGCTCGTTCTAAGTTTGAATTTGAGTTTATTGGCTTTTTAAGACTTTTTTTTTTATATAATGAAGGACTGAGCTGATGCTTGTAGTTAGGCAGTATGGGCTGAGATCCCTTCGCCTGTCCAGAAAGGACGAACTAAAAAAAAAAAATGATGCTTGCGGTTTTTTTTACTAAAGAAAATGAATAATCCTTTCAGCCACATTTCACATTATGACATCATGTACACATAGTTTTGTAACTTATAGTTACTGGCATGAAAAAAAAACTTATTGGCGCTACATTTCAGTATAACACTTATACAACTCTTAGTCAAATGATCCATATAAAATTTACGTAGGTATAGCATTATTATCGGCCTATCGAGGGCTGCATACCAACCACCGATAAAAATATAAGTGGCTAGGTTAGCCCAATTATTTCACCATTAGAACTAGCTCAGAAGAAATGGCCAATTTTAACTATTAAAAAAATTACGTGGGTTAGGCAAACGATATTAAGTTGGAATAAATGTAGATTAGAAAACAAATTGAAAGAAAATAACAATGTTTTAGATCTTATCGATAAAAAGCCTGCATGATAAGTTCGAGTCCATACATACTAACTGAGGAGGTGTAGGAGAATTTTATCGATAAATAAGCTACATTATAGTAAATAGCGTCACTAGTTTATACAAACGGAGGCGTAATAGGTAGAAGTTGTTACCTAGCAAACATGACCACGAGTGAACAGAAGGCAACAATTTATTTATTTTTGTAACAAGTTATTTTTTAATTTATTTTGGTACTTATTTATTAAATAGCATAATATTTTTCATTACTCATACTTGGAAAGTAAGTCGGTAGTTGCCTGAAGAGCGGATTGAAGGTAATACTTTTCAGTCTAAGGTAGAATTGCTTTCAACTGACAGCTGTCAAATTATTAAAAAAAGAACTGGTTCTAATTTCACATTTCTATTGAACTATGTTGAACAGCCACTTAATTACAGCGCAATGTTAAATTGAAATAACATAAAGTTATGTATTAATTAAAGAATATATATATTTTTAAATGACTTTATTATAATTGACTTTCAATTATTTATTTAAAATAAAATAGATTTGGGCAAAATATTTCACATTTTTCAATGATGGAATTGAAAAATAATGGCTCAAAAGCACGCCGGCTAGGCCACACCAAAAAATAAAAAATAGGCGGGAAAGCAACAATCCGATTATCATTTGTTTCTCGAGTTGTAGGGTTTTATTTACAATGAGTTCATCTGATTCAGATATGGAAGTCGCTCATTTTTTCTTTAGCTAATTCGTGTTTTTATCTTTACTTACCTTGTATTCGTAATGAAAAGCACAGTTTAGCGCGGTTTAAAGACTTATTTAGTGCCTCGAACTATTAGGGCTTCGCTACGCTCAGGCCCCAAACCCCGTCTCGGCGCTAAATATGTTACTTTCACCCCTCGTATAACAATGTACTATTATTATCTAGCGTAATACTAAAAAACAATCAGAATCAAACTTTCCTCTTTTTATTTCCTTTTTTCTTTCTTTCTGTCTTCCTTCATCTCTTTGTCAATCTTTTCTTCTACGAACAAACATATTGCTATAATATAAGCGAAAACCCACATTTTTCCTCCACCTTGAAGACTATAATGTTCGTAGCACCCTAATGGACATAAGTAATAAAGGCTGTTATCATTAGCAATAATTGCCGGGCGCGAGTAAGCAAATTAAACTCTTTCTGCGGGGGGAGGGGGGAACTATGAACTACCTTAGATAGTCGTAAGTAGAAGTGTGAGTCAAGTCAAGTCAAGTCAAAATTATTTATTTCCATAGGATGTTCTTACATCACTTAGATCCGTCATTACATTTGGCTGTTTTGTGAAAGAAGATGGCTGTTTTGTGAAACTAGTTTCTTACGTTAACTTTAGCTTTCTGGGAAAGTATGCACAATCATAGCATTTATTTATTCGCACACACGCTTGTCACACAGAAAACTTTAAAATCTGATCGACCGGGAATCGAACACTGGACCATTTCGAAGAAATCAGATACATTACCAACTCACTTAGAAATACTAACTAACCATTAAAATTGAGACACAGCAGTTTACAAAAGTGAAACTATTTTATTTGAAATTGTAAATACGTACAACTTTGCACATTTTTGAAAAAAAAAATAAAAAAAAAATGGTTTCATTTTGCAGCTAAAAAATCTGTGTGAATCATTTTTTTAGACGTTATGTATTACGTAAATTGGCCATTTAAATAATTATCCTTCCCGTAAGCATACAATAAATATAAGAAGTAGATACTTGCCAGTCGATAGATACTGGCCTAATTATTACATGAAATCTAAAACAACATTCATTATTGTTTCATTCATTCAAATCTAAACCTATACTTTCTATCACCTCTACAAAACGCAGGTCAACTAACCTCCCATCAAGCAGCCTCATAACAACACCACGATTTCCTAACATTTTCCATTGAGACCTGTGTTTATAAGAAAATAATGTCGTACGTCATATGATACATTATTCGAAGTCATTAAAACACATAGAAAAGAAACGTAAGGTGCTATTAAAGCGGGTCGTTTGCAATTAAAATAATGGCTGTCACACCTATGAGACAATTAGGTGGTAGGAATAAATTCTATGTTTTGGTGGCGAGTCGTATCGGCTTAATTAGGGCTAATCAAAAAACTTAATTCGTCGTAATGGTACGTAATAGCCTAGCAGGAAAAGTCGGTTACTTTTATAATAGTGAAGTATCTGCGGGTACCTTCTCTAGTAATGAAATGGCCATAGGGTGGCCATAGGGCAAGACTCAAATGACAGCGGAAAGGCAAGGTCCAGTCTCTCTGTCATACTCGTAACTTAGTTTAAATATCTGTGGTCATGACGTAGTCTGACTGAGAAAGATGGTAAAATACAGGAAGATGGACAAATCCAAAGTCCAAAAAAATAGTAATCTTTTAAAAAAGTGTTTGTTTCGTAAAATAAAACTGTATGTCGGATTCTTAAAATATTATTTTGCTTTAGCGTCGTGTAATTTTATTTTAACAGGGTATATTTGTACTTGGGTGTCTCATAAACAAAACTAAGAGTTTCATAATCAGCTATGTAAAAAACGTATCTTCACTATTTCCTAGTTAGTAACAAACACTTCCCCCTGCAATGGTTGAGTGAGTGTCAAAGTTGCTCTACTGTGACAGAAGTAGCCAGTGTTTCTGTAGTAATAGCCAGGCTAGTTTTTAACGCGGTCTCCTGATACGAATGATAATGAAAGCTATTTACTTTTTTTTTGTACAACAACCCCTGAGACGGCCATTTCGTTTGTTTACTGCTTTGTGTAACGATTTCTCCTAGAACCTTCAGGTTTTAAGTACCTAAGGAATGGCTAATGTTGTTGTGTTAATTCTAATCATTCCATTAAAAGATAATTACCTATATAGTCCGACTTTTTGGATTAGGGCAATGAAGTACATAGTTGTGGCAAAAAGGTTTATTAGGCTATTGTACTGGTAGATTTAGGAGTACCAACTAAGAAGGCCTAAACTTTCCTCTTATTTCTTTCTCTAAAGTTTTCCTTTAGAATAGTGTACTAGGTCAATTTTAAAGTAAAGTTGTATATCTTATTTGACATTAACAACACACACACTAACAATCTAAAATGCACAGACATGAAAAAGCCTACAGTCAATAGCTAGTGATGTTACAAATTAGGGTGGTGCGTCCTCCACCCACTCAATGCTATTTACCATACGTGGGCCTACTATTTTCCCAACTTTTTTCCTTCATTTTGCCCTTTACCCGAATCTTTTTTCCCCTTTTTTCGACGTTCCCATGCCCCCGGGCGACCCGTCCGTGTTCTTTTTTTAAATCAGTAAATTGCATATTTGAAAAACTACTGCATTCTGCCACGTACTGGCAGATGCAAGTATGTTGTCCGAAAAAGAGATTGATTCTACAGATAATAGTGAATTTCTGGAGAACTGACACAATTCAACTGATAAATATTTTACCTAAAGTAATATTCCTCATCATTTGCGAGACCATTAAATGCTAACTCAACATAAAAGACTTAGATCTCGGAGGAACTAATAAACTAAATTAAAAATCTGACAACATATTTTTTGTAACTTTATTGAATTTTGTTACTCGTAATTAAAATCAAATTATGTTTAATATTACACAAAAACTGTTTTTACGACTTAATTATTACTTAATCCCAAAGAGCAATATTATACAGCGACTACAAAAAATAACATTTTAAATAATTCGTCTATGAAAAAAAACTCTTTGTTTTATTAATTGTTTATGACACAAAAGAGTTCATTATAAATTATGTTCGCTAATTAGCGAACAATGATAATAATAATAATAATTAGCGATGCAATTGCATCTTCGAGCGATTTCAAAAATCGAACAATAGAATTTCGCATTCTAAATTTGAATTTGGAATGAACGATTGGGCGAACAATCAAGAGTGAATGGTACGAAAAGGTTGCCCACGCGCCGCTCAACAGGGGCCATAAAGACCCCACTCCACTTCTTATAACCCCTATGGTATCGTAATTGACTGAATCCTTGGTTAAGAAGCAATCACGGGCTTATTATTGTGACGTCATCGGTCAAATTATAGTTTTGCAATTAATTTTATTTACGCAACTTGCGTAGACTTAATAGGGTCACTGCCTTCCTAACATGAGGTCAGAGCTTAGACTCCAGTGTCTATACAATTTTAAAATTATTCTAATGTATCTCTCTATTCTATCATCTCTCTTATTCGATGCTCTTACGGTAAAGGTAACATAGTGACGAAACCAGCAAACCCATAAAAAAATCAAAGTTGAAGAAGAAGAAGAAGACGAAGAAAAAAAGAAACTGTGAAGCTGAACGATCCGCACTGGGCCTGCTTTATCGTGGGCTCATCTTTAATTTAGGGCAAGCTCAAACCTTTGAGAGGTGACTGTGACTTAAATCCGCGATCTTTCATCTTCTTGTATTTTTTTTTCTATTCGGCTTATTCAATTCTAACATTGAAAAAATCATACCCGGTTATCAAAAAAAAACAAAACCCTATCCTAATTTATATGAAAAACTTCGAGTACCTTCAAAAGATTGGAGTACATCAATCGAATCGAAGGGGCGCGCCAGATGGTTAGAGGTCCCGATTAATTTAACATTAAATTCAATCATAACCCCCCATTTGTCGTGTAATTTCCTACCAATTGCGTTTCATTTATCGTTCTGTAACCGAATTACTGTGATCAACGGCTCTACAGGAAATGTTTGCATCTAGTCCTGAACTCTATTGCCAAATGAATGTTTTTGTACCGGATAAATAATGTGTTTTTAAATTTAAATCGGTGATGTAGTTTAAAATTTTATTTATTGTTGCTAGAGTGGTATTTTTGGAATCGAATATTATGAGACTGCTCGGTTTTGTTGCGGTGTTGATTTTCTACTACTATGAATGATTCTAAAATACGACTAAAATATTATTGGAGATAAAATAAACAAAGAATGCGCTGTTTTTGTCATATTTATCGAATAAATTAGTATATTTAATTACTGCGAACCGATGCTGTTTTGTTCAGACTGTTTTAACCCAAACAACTCTATGGGAATGTTCTTAAAGTATACAATAGAGCTGTTGATGAATACAATATAAACTTCTGTCGCTTAGTTTGTAATCTATTTTGTTATTCTCAGTGTAGCTTGCTACGGTTGCTACGCCGTAGCCGTAGCACCTCTACGATTTGTCTACGCAACTTACATCAAAGAGTAGTGACTTAATGTAGAGTTTGGGGCAACTTCGTGTATATTTCATCCTGCATTTAACCTGGTTTTGTGCACTCTGCTGACTCCTTTATGAATAACAGCGTGAAGATGTATGTAACTCGACAAAAACGTTTATGGTTGTTTCCAGATTAAATAAAGTTATGTGTCTTATCTTACACATATAAAAATAATCAAATACTTATTGCAAGCGTAGCTGCAAATGGAAATAAATTAATTTTCCTATGTATATCAGATAATGTAGATACAATAATATACATTATACACACATAAGCAGAAAATTAATCAAATCTGGTTGGCTACTAAACCGGTGGAAGGTGATTTATCGTTTATCACAACTGTGGGTAGGTACGAATATGTATCTGTTCAATTAATTTTTCTCGTCCGTTTTGCTCACGCTGTCGTACAAGCGGAGGGAAAAGTGGTTCGCTTATTTTTGGGGTTCGGAGTTTGGACTGTATTCGAAGACTGCTCGATATTTTATAGTGTAGTTCAAATTAATTGAGTAAGTAGATAGTATTCGTTAAATTTGCAATCTAATGTTTTTTCAACTGCAATACTTTCTAAACCATAGATCAGGTGAAGTGGCGCTTATTTTGTGTCAAAGTATTAGGTTTCAGTGAAATTAATATTTGTAAGGCTGTATTTATGTAAACATTAGGATAGTTGAAATTTTTAAAAACAGTTATTTTACACATAGAAAATCAATCAATCTTTTTAAAATTTTGTATGAAAAAATCTTGGATTCGGTGAGTTAAATATGAAAAAAAAAAAACTTTTTAAATAGTTTAAAACCTAAACGCAAAACTTCGAAAGCTACCAGGGCGACATGACAGAACAGGCGTTTACCCGATCCATTGTCCAACAAGCCCTGGATCTACCGCGACATGGCGCGCGCCCGTGCATAATACATCGCACTCGCTGTTACTGTACATCCGACTTTAATTATATATCTGCTACAATTTCACCTTTTTTTCGAGTATTTTTCACATTTTCTCCCCCCAAAACCCCTCCCATCGCCCGCTCAACGGCCGCAGAAAAAAACGCGCGTGTGTGTTCCGCGTGTATCGACACCCTTACTTGTTGTTGTGACAATCACTCCCAAACTGTTTCGAACTCCCGCCTTGAGCCGAGCGCCTCCACCGGACAAAAGACAATCAACATTTCAGTTTAATGAACGGAGAAAATGATTGTCGTATGAAAAAACGAGAAAAATTAACGCAATTAAGCTTGTAGACTCCGAGGGAGTACTCGATAAGCCGCGCTCAACTTTTCCTGTAACAGGCTGTTATTTCACGATTTAAAATCGGTTCTCAACCCGTTAATGACGCGAGTACAAGTGCAGATCGGCTCCGTTCGGCCGCGGACCAATCTATTTAATAACCCCCGCCGGTGACACCCCGCCCGTCGGCCATCGCCAATTTTCACCCCCTCGCAGCCCCCTAGCACCCGCCCTGAAAAAAATCCGGAGCGTTTTAAAATTAATGAGTAAAAATGTACACACACATTCGTGTGGACAATGTGTGCGCGCGGCCCAATAATGACCACACATTACCGGGCCAAATAGCGGCGTGGATAGCGCTGCGAGCGCCTGCGGCCCGGCCGGCCTGCCACCGTCTCACCAGCCGCCGCTCACACGGAATTCCTGATCGCCTAGCCTTTTCCATTAGGACCAACTATCCGGGAAAAAAATTGAGTTCAAATTGAAAATTCGACGGTTCGGGCGTGCTAATTCCGAGAGCGACGCCGCGACGCGAGCGGACGCAGTTAGATAACATTTGTGAGGGGAAGGGGGTGTCACCCCTACGCAACGCCGTTTTTATTTTGGCTGGCCCTTGCCCCCTTACCCCCTTCGTTCGTCCAACTTCATCTGAATAATTACTGTTTTTTTTCGTGTACCGCTGATTATTCCGAATGTTACTTGTTGATGAATAATTTTTCTACTGTGTTCATTAGTCGGAATAGAGACGATCAGTAAAAAAACATTATTTTTAGTTAGCACATGATTTGCTTTGTGTGTTGATAAAAGTTGAATCCCAGAGCACATGTTTTACAATTAAATATATAGGTAGAATAAGAATACTACGTGTTGATTTAAAACTCAATTCTGTAAGTTCTAAATTGGAAAACGTAAACAAATACGCTGTTGTATCCCCCACCCAATTAAACTCAGCCAGATAATAAAACAATTTATTGTACTTCCATACTATTAATACCAAGATTTGTGTAAAAATTTTACAAGCGATGCATTGAACAAATAAGAACTCAAATGCTAATATAAAGCCCGACGACATTATGCATGGCTCCGATTGCCAAACCCGCAGTGAAAATTGGCGCGAATCACACGAGCGACGTCTCAAAATGAAGTTGTCGCGTTTCTCGATAATGAAAACTAAACAGAAACTTTAATTATATTATGCTTATTCGACAAGTGACAAGTCGGTGCCGGCGATCGCTTGGCAAGGATTTCGGGGACCGCCCACCACCCCCCGGGGCCGCATTTTTTCCCGCCACCACCGAAGGGGTTGATTTTTTAAACTGATGACGCGCTTTCATTCCGCGCTGTGCAACTTCGCCGCGCGGCTGTATGTGTGCCGCCCGCTGATAAATAAATAAAAAAAAGAAAAAATATGTGAACGCTTTGTCGATAGTGGCGCGTGTTCCTCTTTCGCGGCCGTATCTGTTCTCGTTCTAACTTTGAACAAAAAAAACTATTGCGTGTGATAGCCGTTTGTGCAATAGACGTTAGTACTCTCCAGTTGACTTTCAATCAAAAGTTAGGCGAAAGTTGCGCGAACTTCGCTCCAAGTTCGTTTTGAGTGGAAGTGCGAGCGAACATTCCGCGAGTTTTCCAAATTCCTACACGATGGTAACGGACTGAGGACGTAAAACGATTTTCGGATAAGTAGAACGAAAATTCACTGAGCGGCGGAGAGAATGACATTATCCTTTGTAAGTAAACTTTTGTTATTTTTTTTTAATACTAGGTTTTTTTATTTAACATAGTGTAGGAGCTAGCACTAACTAAATGACTGATAGAAAAAAAAATACGTAGGTATTGGTCCAGCAGTAAGAAACGAAACGAAATACCTATTTAAAATGTTGAATAATTAAAAAAAATATTAATGTCTGCATTTTAAATTTCGAATCTTTCATAAACAAATGTCCTAAAAAGAGTTTATACGAAAATCTCTTCGTTTATTAAGTATACATATTTTATCTGACGATTATTTTGTTAACATTCATGAGTGCAATAAAATAATTGAAAATAATACTGTCTTGTTTTTTATTATAGTCGCTAAAAGATAATATAATAAATAATATTTCCGTCAGCCAAAGATCGGCACAAACACAACAAAGTGGTCCATAAAAACAACATTTACATTGTCATTTCATACAAACCTTCATTAATTATAATTTTATAATTAGCCAAGTAATTATTAACTCAGACCTTTTATAGAATTTCCGCGAACATAATTACAACATAACTTTATTATAAATAACTATACTTGATTAATATATAGGTAGGTGCCTAGTTTTGTGACCTTTAACGATGTTTTTATTTATGTGTTTATTTTCGCTCAATTATTTTATATATTTTTGATTAGGTAATGAGATAAATGTCAATCTGTATTTAATTTTAAATATAATTATTCATTAATTGTGTGAAAATGGTAAACATGATGTAAACCTTGTTTTTTTCATTATAGTTTTATGAAGAAGTCTGTGTGGTATGGTGCATTAATCTATTCATTATTAGCTTAACTTTTATATTATATCAGGTGAGTGTGAAGTCAGACGTTCTTTTCAGACGTAAAACTATGACATTGCAAAAAACAAAACAGTTACCAATATATAACAATCTAACTATCGTATAAACAAATGTTTATACTTGTATTTGATGATATTTACCTATTTTCAGTTTGTTTTATCAGCGAATCATAATCTCATAATAATATTCAGCCTTACAACCCACACAACATATAAAAATCAAATTCTAACCAAAATAATTATCAACCTCTTCAACAATAAAAATTAACACTTTCTTAGATTGTTAACTTGTATAATATCAGAATCATTAAAAAAGTTGGGTCGAAATAACCTGTCATCGAAAATGCGATGCATTGTTCCCACTCTATTGTTAAGAAGTTGGTCTACTGCACCCTACACCACCCCAACCCCTGAAAAGGGGTTATAATAAGATCCCTACGCGTCATATAATCACCATGCATAAGTATAATTTGCATTTTAATTAGATATTATGCAAAGCTTTCAAATACTTCTGACGAATGTCTAATTTATTTTATAATGATAAATGTTTCTTTTTATAATAAATATTTATTTAAACTTTTTTCATTAATATAGGTCATTTAAGAAATATTATTACCTTCTTTTAACCCGTCGTCGATAAGATAAAGATAAAAATATTTATTTGCAAGAATACAAGTAACACAAGATCTTATAATAATATTTAGAACAATTTGTATTCTGCCAAATAAAGTTCGGCGTGCTTTTTGATGGACTTTCTGCCATCAGACAATCCCTTACCAAGTTAATAATCTCGAGTGGCTTGAACTTATTTAACTATTCTTAAACTAAACTAATTCAGCTCGGAAATCACAAATTGTGCGACCTTTGAATTTCTACGCCAAAGTTTATACTTTATCAACAGCTCATATACATCCCCACGCAGGGGCTCGAGCTTACCCTAAAGTTTATACCTACGCTTTACAAAAAAACGACGTTGTCTATCACCGTAAGAAAGTAAAATAAACTAACGTCCAAAAATGTTTCTAATGAACCCAATACTTACAATACAATCAACTCTACTATAGGGGTGATCGTTAGATCCCCACGCATTTTATATAAATATGCAATGTTCTGAACTATTTCGGATAATGTTTCTTTTGTTTTATCCTCCAAAGAATCGGAATAATTTCAGCCATTATTTATATCATAAAGAGTTGGCAAGTAGAGTTGTACTTATACAAAGTCGAAGAGGTTTGTTAGGATGTTTTTAAAAATTGGCGAATTACAACAATAGGGGATCGGACTGTACACTATATTTTATGAATTTACCATATTTTATGAATTATTTTTATAATATAGACCAGTAGGAGACAAAAAACAGAATCGGTTGAAAAACGAATTAACAGTGATTTTTTAAAGTTAAACGATTTTTTGTGTGAAGATTATAATGGCGTTACTAACAAATGACGTCGCAAGTCGGTATGTGCCTCTCTGTCTAATCTTGAATTTCAAACCTTTATAACTCGGTCAATTTTAAAGATAGAGCTAAAATTCTTTTAGGGTTCGATAGCAGAAACTAAGAAATTTGGATTTTTAAAATAAAAAAAAGTAGTCCGATCCCCTATTTGAAGCGTTTTAGTGATTTCCTAAAAACGTATTTTTTTTCTTTATCAATCTTAAAGGTTATCAGATCTGTAAATCTGCCACGATAGATAGCAGGATTTAGACACACAAGCCACACCAAACTACCTACCTATATAACTATATTTACCAACAAAGAGGCAGCAAAGGCCTTAAGGCTAAATAAAAGTTTGTAACGACCAATATAGCGTAGTTGCTAATTTATCTATTTTCTGCACAAATGTACCGGGCTTAATTCACAGTGTGGGAGATTTGAATGATGAATTTTGAGTTCGATTCTGGGTGTTCGTCTGTGGTTCTATGGAATTTAAAAAAGCTAGAGTAGGGCCATCGACAGAGACAGAGCGTCAATGGTGTAGTGGCTAGGGCCGCTGTCTTCCGAACGGGAGACGCGGGCTCGATCCCCGCCACAATCTATGTGTTTTCTTATTTCTAATACATATGTACGTACGTAAATTTAATCGACGCTCTTACGGTGAAGGAAAACATCGTGCACACCTGCACACTCCTGCGAAGAAATTCAAAGGTTGTATTTGAAGTCTACAAACCCGCACTGTTTGATGGTTGCCCTACTTTAGAGTAGACTTGAGCCCCTTGGTGGGGACATATAGGAACTGTTGATGTGCTAAGGGTTTGACGGCTGTCAAAACTCTCTTTTTTCGATGGGCCTGGTTTATCATTAGTTTGCGTTATTAATCGTCCCTCTCTTTCCAGCAGGCGGAATCAGACCGGGAGAGCGGCGCCAGCTCGCCGGAGGCGCGCACGCAGCTCCCCGAACAGCGGTCGCCCTCCCCGCGCCGCTCCCCGCACCAACCCCCGCACCAGCCCCATCTGAATGGCTCCAGTGAGTTCGTACTACACCTTATCTGTACTTTTTAGGTTAAGTTCTGTTTTTTTTAAACCAACTATTTGTAGTGACCAGCCCAGTCCAAGTAATCCTATTGTCACAGTTTTTAAGTCGACAAATAGTTTTTACATATACCTCCATAATAGTTTTTCATCCTCCCTTTGGTGTAACTAGTTTTCTGGTTAAATTTTCTTGTCGTAAAAATAAATAAATCAGGGTATCCTTAGATCACTGTCACTACTATAGTAAAACATTATCTCTGCTTTTTGATTTTTGAAAATTAATTTAGCAATGACTGGCAGTTAGCATCCAATATTTGGGAAAGTGTAATTTATGCTTTAAGTCTGATAGCCTCATCCAGAATCGAGACCCTCGATGATAACGATGATATAATATACTGATGATGACGACATCAAGTCAAGTCACGAATATTTTTAAATGTTTGAAGTCAAGAGGAAGTAGTTACATACGAGCAAATAAAATATTCTCACTTGGAAAGAAGGGATTCCCTCGATATTTATGACTGTGTGGTTTTATTTAAGAGGTAAATTGTAACTTATCATATACCTACCTATAACTTAATGAGGAAAAATCAAAACAGATTATAACTAAAGATATCTTAGTTGTTCTTGGATTCCCTACGACAAGACAGTGTTTATGAAATCAAATTAGTTTTTAACTGATATTTTGTGAAATATGGAATATAAGTTAGCTTATAAAAAGTTGTTAATTAAAAGACGTTTGCACCATTTGATTAGACTTCGACGAGGTAACTATAATGGAAACTATAGTAAACTCGTGTATTTTCACGTAGAAATTATTGTCAGACTAGCTCGCGATATGTAAGATTTGCCCGTGGGAATAGAATTTTTCCCGGTTAAAAGTATCATATGTGTTAATCCAGGGTACAAACTATCTCCATTCCAAATTTCATCTAAATCCGTTTAGTAGTTAAAACGTGAAAGCGGAACAAACATCAAAACATCTGAACATCCAAATATATTTTCACATTTATAATATTAGTGTGAATAATACAACCAGCTGTATTCCTTGCCAACAGTGGCGTCGATGTTCCAAAACCTGCAAAACCTGGCGAACATGCAGCAGAACATGCCGCCGATGTCACAGAACCAGTTGCAGCAGCAGATGTCCCAGCAGATGACGCAGCTAGCCGCGAACCTGCAAGGGTTGTCCTCTATAAACAACAACCCGGTCATCAACTCACCGCTGAATTTGAGCGTTAGTGCACCAGGTAAGAATATAACATTGGTATTCCTTTAGTAGTATCCTTAGGCACATTGTGGCAATCGAGCTATACAAAGTTTTTCTACCGCCAGGTTAACTTTAAGGACCCAGAAATGAAATACAAAACATTGGGACTGTCTTTAAAGTTTACTTTTAAACAAGCTTAAAGAAGTGATTTAAAAACAATGAACTAGTAAACCTAGGTAAGATTCTATACCTAAAAACCTATAAAATTTCACTTGTCGCTAAAAACATTGACATAGCTTATAAAGCAGATCAAACCATTGTTGTTGTTATTATATTTCTGGTTAGAAGCTAGAAGAACCTTATCCTCATATTGGTCATGCCACTTTTACACAAATTATTACAATTTTTGGTTAATAAAACTGATTTGGAATTTGAGATTCCCATGCTAACGTTAGAATGCCCGATTTTGATCACCTATTAATTAACGAAGTCATGGATCATTTTGTGCAAGGAAATGAAATTGCCTGAACTTCTTATGATTGGTAAATTGAAACACGATTATCTGTATCAAATCGCAAATCTGCTGGAGTTCAACAAACGATATATCTTTTAATTAATACAACATTTTTTTTTTTAATTAAAGTAAAACTTATGTGAGAAGTAACAAAATTCTTTCACTAAAAGGGTCGACAATTATTTCTGGTAGCTTCGGTACTTAAAACCATCTTAAAGCAACGTATACTCAAAAATTTCAAATTCGCTGAGCTATTATTATGAAGCACTCATCACGCTAATCAAGATGTAATTTAAGCCGCAGATTTCGACTTATGCAAATCGTCAGGTCTATTTTCTGCACGTTTTTCGGACAGACAGTTGCAATTAAAATAGATCCCGTCTCTGACCGTTCTGCGGGGACGGTCCACCACAAATTAGACCGAATTAGACGGATTGGGATAATCAGGAAGACACGGTTCGCGCATTAAATCCTTAACTTGAGAATCACGTGATCGTAATTAGGTGATTACCGAATCCAATCGATTTAATGAATTCAAGATAGCGGCTTCACTCGGCCGCCCATTAAAGCCAAACCGTAATGGACGAAAAAACCTATTTAAATAATGAGTATAATTACATATTTTTTCACCAACGCACGGATATTACGACTGTTGCGGTATCATTAAGAGTTTTATTGTCTTAATAGAGCTAATTATACATTTTTTTCGGCTCTTAATTGATGCGCCGTAGGAAAGAGCATTTATTACAAAATGTGAAATGTCATGGTATAAATGAATACGTTATGTTAATGTTGAGTTTAACGGGTTTGTAAGGCATGCAGATAATGTTTTAGAGTTTTGTTCGGTCCGTTTTGTTCGCGGTAAATTAGTTGTGCTCGATTGCCGATGAATTTTGTGTAATTTTCTATCATTCTTTTATTATGTTCGTTCGTTAGATGGATGCCGGCTTTTGTAATAATAATATAATTTTATTGTTTAATTGCCTAAGTAGAAAGTTGCGTTGGACATGAGCATTGCGTTTGTTACTTTGTACTATTACATACTTTTCTGTTGATTTGTTGACCAACACCGTGATGGATGGAGACTTCGAAATAATAGCCGAGTCTAAGCCGACTCATCAATTTGTAAAGTTATATTTATTAGCCAAATCCGACGTTTATTAGACTGCTATAAACGGCAATGAGATGTTACAAAAGTATGCAGCAAAACTAAGGATGGCTTCACGGGTCATAAAACTAATAATTAGTGGACTGAGACTGATATTAACTAAATTTACTAATGTTGAGCGTTTACAATCAATTCTAACACAGCAATTCTTTTCGCATTTCATAAAAACATATTTTAATTTGTAAGAACCAGAAAGATAAAAACGATAGAAATTTAAAGCAGGTACAAAGGGTTTTCCGATTACATTTACAATCATCATCATTCAATTGAATAAAACTTAATCTTTCCAAATTAAGAACATATCAAACAAAACTTACAAAAAACGAATAGAACTCTTACTGTGATGGCGTCAAAGCTTGTCTTTTTATTAAATATTTGTATTTTTACTACTCTAGGTTTAGGTTTTATTTTTTATCTTATCATATCTTGTCCTCAGGAATGGGATCCCCCACCCCAGTGGGCAACAGCAACATGCTGCCCCCAGCGATGCCGACGATGCCACAGCTGATCCTAGCGTCAGGCCAGCTGGTGCAAGGCATTCAGGGCGCTCAGCTCCTCATTCCCACCTCGCAGGGCATCGCCACGCAGACCATCCTCACGATACCAGTCAACCACGTCAACTCAAATGATCAGATGGTCAACCTAGCACTGAATAACGGACAAGTCGTGTCCACATCACTAGCCAACCTCCAAGCGATGGCCCAGCCCCACCAGCTGCTGAACTCCAACCCTCAAACGCAGGCGAACATTCGGCCGAACATGTTGAATCCATCTCTACAGAACGCTTTGCTTAACCCAGGCTTGCCGAACTTCTTGTCGAACGGGGGAACAAATGCGCAGGAGTTGCTGCAGGCTTTGCAGCAGCAGCAGCAGCCACCGTCAAACCACAATTTGCTGCAGACGGTGCAGCAGAACAACTTGCCGCAGCAGATGCAGGGCAGGCGGTCGTCGTCGCCAAGATCTGAGAGGCACTATAAGGACCGGGAAAACTTTGAGAGGTTCGCTGGAGGATCTAGAGAGAGGAATGAGAGGGAGAACCAGGGACAGTCGGCTATGAACAGTATTAACAGGTATGTTCCTTTTATATACCAGTCGCTAATAGATTTTAAAAAATAGAACACTTATCGTTTTTCGATTTTTAAGTAATTGTAAATCCAACCGAATCTTTGGACTTTTTTAGCTTTTAAAGCAGAACGGACCCAATATTCCCTTAAACTATCGAATAACGATAATTCATAGGTGTACCATGAGAATTTTATATGAGGAACGAATATTTTATAAGTCAAATACAGCAAATCTTCGAAACAATAAAAAGTTACATTATGCAAGGCATAAAATAACAGACGCAAAAAACACATAAACAACTAGGTTACAACTTTATACCAGCACCTAAAATTCCATCCAATATTTTGTCACATCAAAACACGATTCTAATCCAACTGGTCTGCCAAATTACCCCATTCCTCGTTTAATGGATTTTGGCTTTTATTGCTTTAGTAATTAGGTCTAGATCGAGTGCAGATAGAACTAGCGTGGGTGCAATGACAAGTGTCGTTGGTAATTATGTGACAATGAGTGTAATTACTGGACGAATGTTGACTATATGGCGAATGTTTGTACCTATATGTTATTATCGGCTAGCATGCCTTAGAGACTCGAGTCTTCCTTAAAATACAGTCGTAATATAGCGGGCTTTGATAAATAGGCTTCACATCACAACCTTTTACACAACCTTACAATAATGGACATACTCTTATTTACAAATTATTTTAATAAAGTACCTTGTATTACTTATTATAGTCGGGTCTCATACCGCGTGGGCTCACTACGGATTGGTTGACTTCAATTTCACATTTATCGGCAAGCTTGTGCAGCATTTCTCACGATAGCATTTCTCACGATGTTTTGTTAGGACTTTTCAGACTGAATCACCTGATTGTTCAAGAAGTACGGCGATTCTGTGCTTCGGAAGGCATGTTAAGTCGTAGGTCTTGGTTGTTAGCTTCGGATAATAGTTGTTACATTAGCCATACCAGAGATCTGCAGCGGTTCTATTCTGTGACTCCAGGGTTTGTGAAGTAAGTTCTCGACTTTTCAACCCATTCATCATTTTTTTTTTAGTTGCTAGAATTTAAATTGTACTTATTTAAGGTAAATATGAAAAATAAAAAATAACAGAATAAAACAAAAAGTTCATAATCTGTCCAGTGCCAGCTATTTATAGATAAATGGTTTCAATATCAGTATTTGAATGCTCTGACCTCTTTGTAAAATGATTTAATTAAATATTTACAGTAATTTTTACGTGTATTTAACCCGCTGAACCCTAAAACGGTACTATCGCGTGGTATTGTCAAGACTGTAATGTCCCATAAGAACGTGAAGTCTCACCACGTTAAATCGTAATTGTAACGTAGGTAGGTGATGACAGATGTTATTTAAGGACTCTACTCTACACATCTAAATGCCGACAATCGGCAACACAACCCGGCGACCTTTGTCGGCGACATGTCGGCGACTTTCTTTCTGCCCAGTTGCCCGCCGATTCTCGAATGACGTACTAAATTTATTGTAAACGACAATGAAAAATTGTCAAGTTTTGGTAACCATCGCCCATCTCTAAAAAAGGTGGTTATTTTGTGACATAATTTTCCAACATCAACAAGACATAAAGCCGCCGACTAACCCGCCGACATATAAGCCGCCGATTTGTGTTGGTGGGTCGCCGGCTTATGTGTGTAGATTCCTTTAGAGAACAGTGCCATAAAACATCTTTTAAGCAATGTCATCGTAATAAGTAATTAACATGCAAAATAATAATTAACATGTTTACATGACGATGAATTTGGCTGTTAGCATTCCGTTGTGATATGAACAAATCTAATTAGTGCTTATTTTTGTGTTTATTTGAGTATATTAAAATTTGTCATTTCAATATGCGATAAAAAAGCTTTTTAAAAAGCTTTACAGGCCTTTTTAGACAAACTCATTCAAGCGCTGTGATGGCAAATTCTAATCCATTTTTTTTTATTTCAACTTATGATGGTAAATGTATCCACCATGTTAGATTTCTCCAAATATATTTGCTGGTAAAGGAAAATTAATAATCTTTGAAACGATTATCTATTCTTTTCGTCGTGGGATTTACCTTAGGGAAAAATCTGTAGTTTTCTTACCGTGGGAAACCTGAGAAAAGGAAGGAAATATCGTTCATAGGAAGTTTTGCGTATTTGTTTTGCACGTGACCACCTAAATAAACATTTATGAAAAAAAATTGTCGCACCTGACAATATTCGTGTCACCTTACAAAACGCACCAAGTTTTTTTAAATATTCATTCTTACCTACTGCCGTGTGGTGACGGCAGAGTAGAATACATTTGTCACCAACCCCTACTCTTCCCGTGGGTGTCGTAAGAGGCGACTTAGGGACTACACATTGAACAGGGAACGGGCAGCAGCGCTCACTGATACAGTAACCTTTTAATCTGCAATCTCCAACCCGCCTGCCAAGCGTGGAGACTATGGCAAAACCCTCCACTTAAGTGGAGGAGGCTCATAGTCCAGCAGTGGACTGTAACGGGCCGTTGATGTTGATGATGATTCTTACCTACATACAAATTCTTACAATCAAGATAATTTGGAAATTCCGTCTGGATATCTTATAAATCTGATATTTTCCTCCTTGTAGTATTTAAGTATTTATACGCGTAATTAGCAATTATTAACATAATAAGGAAAACCCAGCGGTTTGACTATTATCTACCATAATGAGCTGTTTAATGTTAATTGCAGGATGCTATAGTCCGAGAGCTAACTACGCAATCAGGTAGTTACTCGTAGTAATTCTATCTTAAATAAATTTATAATATTATAAAGTCAACTAAGTAGATTTAAAAAATCTCACCGAAATAAAAACATGTTGTATTGTATATATAGGACATTTAATTATAATACAACTAGTATTTTTTGTGTTCAACACAAACAAACATAACTATTTATAATATTGTGTAAAAGCAAATACTTTACTTTAAAATGCACATATTTTTTAGCTACGAAGCTTTACTTGTATCATCTTCTCCATCTATAACCGAGATGGTTAATAGTTCTCAATTTTTTATTCTCTTAACGGGTGACCTTGCTCGCTTTTAAAAACAAGAAACGGTCATTCGCTCGTCTCTCAGTCTATAACGTTGTATTAGTACTGTTGTTATAATTGCATAAATAATGCTGCGTTCACGCACATGTCACAATTTTCTGGTGCTGCCTGCGTGAAGAGATAATAAAAAAACATTAATGTCACTACATCATGATAATCATATTATTATGATGGTATATAATATAATTGATGCAGTTAAATTATTACATTTCTAGCTGTATGTCCGAGACTTCACTCACGTAATTTATTTTTTCCCGTGTGGTAAAAAGCATCTTTTTTCCATCCCATGCTAAGTAATGAGCCTTTGACGAAAAAATCCTTTCGTGTCAAATTAGTAGATATAAGTATACTTACCTTATCCAGTCTGATTTAGAAACAGAATTAATAACAAAATAAAATCTCTAGAACTCCAGAAAAACTGTTTTTTTTTCTTAGTATTCAGAGTAGCGTTGTATAATTTTTCCTTTACTAACATTATGAAACGGTTCGCTTTACATTTAGGTACTTGTACGGAAAATTCAATGTCACTTATGATTTTTACTGATCTTCATAAGTAATTACAAAATGCACGCAACAATCTCACCAATAATTACAATAAAGTGTTTTCTTTTCAATATCATTGGCATAAAAAAGTCCATTATTAATATGTTTTGAAGAAAAGTTCATTATTAACCTCCACGCTACGCGCTACGTGCAGCCTACTAGATATTTCTTACACAGATCAACCACAAAACAGAATACCCTCACTTGAAAGACAGTAATATCATCATTACCTAGATCTAGCTCATTACCAGCTTATGTAGGTAATGTGCAGGTATAATTAGATGCGCATTAAGCATTCCATCTTCTGCAATTGCCGTGACGCGTCTAATTTAACGTGTAATGTCGATAGGAGATCGCCTCGGATATTATATCAGTCTGCTATAGACAGCTTTATTAATATTATACACCGTGAAATTTACATCGTTTTGTTCCCGCCGTGTAGTGGTATTACCCTTCAAACTGAACAACTTTTCGCGAATAAAAAAATCCCTGCGACAAAAAAATTTTTGGTCTCTCCATACAAAGTGAGACTCCCGACCGACCCATTTTGTATGGAGAGACCAAAAATTTTTTTGTCGCAGGGGTTTATTTTTTCGTGAAAAGTTGTTCAGTTTGACGGGTACTATCACTACACGGCGGTAACAAAACGATGTAAATTTCATGTTGTATAGTGAATCCCAGACCTGTAAATACGTACAGTAGACAATTTGAGTCCACTCTTGCCGCACGCTGAGAACGCCCTTTTCAGTAGGGGTGGTTTCGTAACGTCCATTGTACAGTAAACAGCTCATCAAACTATACCGGTGTATACCCCGCTGTATCTTGCGCGTTGGTACGTCTAGTTTGCAACAAAAATGTAGAGCTTAATTTGCTGTCCACTGTACGAGTACCTGCATTATTTCTGAGAGTCACATTTGTCATATGAATACATGTTAACGTTATGTGAATGACAAGATAAAAAAACAGTATTTATTTTATTTTTAGGTAGTCAGTGCACCTTTAAAAGCTATAAGAGCAGGTGGAAGGAGATGCGTAATATGTCCAACCCCAAAAAACTTTTCATAGAATTCATATGAATGAGTCCATTTATTTGAAAGAAAAAAGTTATGAAACAAAAGGTGTCGTCAAATTTCATGGGCTGAACGCAACCCAATAGATTTTGCATTATTTACTAAACACGTTGTATATGAACTACGACCAAAAGTAAATAACGACAATTTTTATTATCAAAGGGTTCTCATAGTTAGTAATGTTATCAATGTTGTTGTCCTAATGTACATAAGAATGCATTGTAGCTATAAATGAAATAAAAACCGGAATAATTTTCTGAATTAGTTCTGAAGTTTAATTAATATAACCATAATTATAATCAGACAGACAGATCACATTATTTTAACTTCCGATATCACCTTGTGACTCAGGCTTCAAAGTCACTGCTTTTTTTATATACTCCTGTCTCTTTCTGAATACAACATTGGCAGTTCTTGATATTTTCAAGCTTTTTTTATTAATCATCGTGTTCACGATCTTTGCTCCGCTCTTGCTTGAAACTTATTAAAATCGAATTGCCTCAGATCACATCAACATCAACGGCCCGTTACAGTCCACTCTGAACTATATGAGTCTCCTACACTTAAGTGGAAGGTTTTGCCATAATCTCCACGCTTGGCAGGCGGGTTGGAGATCGCAGATTAAAAGGTTACTGTAGAGAGCGCTGCTGCCCGTTCCCTGTTCAATGTGTAGTCCCTAAGTCGCCTCTTACGACACCCACGGGAAGAGTAGGGGTTGGTGACAAATGTATTCTACTCTGCCGTCACCACGCGGCTAATTGCCTCAGATAATACGAAAGAACTAGATTGATTTCCGGTTATATACACGTAGCTATACAACTGGTGAATTGAATATTTATAAAGCTTATTAAAACTGTACGAACGGGTAATAGATAGTTTAATTATAAATACCCAATAGTATTTATAATATCTGTCAACCTGCGCCAAAGTGCTCGAATTAGGCCTTGCGGTTTCAATGAGGTATAAGCATTTTTTTTTATTAATACTAAATAAGTAATTGATATCGGAAAGTGAAAAAAAATATAACCAGCACTTCAAATAGTCAGGTTACTCTAAGTGTTAATTAAGACAAGTAAATATACACTGTCTAGAAATAAGTTCTACATTCGCAGAAAAATAATATATTTTCCTTTAATTTCACTTATTTTATCGTAAATACAAAGCATTATTTTCACTTTTCTATTAACTTTTATTAAGTTCAAATGCCTACCCTTACAAACTGAGTAATTTATATTGAGTATTTATATCGGATGAAGTTCATTGACACCATTGAAATATTATTTTTAAAAAATAACTAGAGGTATACATAAACTTAACGTGGTCTTCCACTATCTTCTTTTCAGGAGTTTCAAATATTTATGCGCGTGAGAAAAACACACCTTTTTGTTTCGCGCTATCGGTTAACAACAATAAGATACTTAATCACCGTATTCAGATCTCACAACCGGTCTACATGGATTTATTTCTTGATTAGAGAACAAGTAGAGCAACTCACACAAACACACACACACAAACATATACGCACATTGCCACGGAAAACCCACAGATAATGGTAATCATTGTCGTGTGCAATTACCTTTAGATTGCCAATGTGGTGGTATAAAATATTATAGTGTGTGTGTGTGTATGTATGTTTATAATAAGAATGGAATAAATTTCGTAGTGCTATTTTATTTGAAATAAAATCGGTCATCCAAAAATGTTTAATAACAATTTTAATTTGCATAAAATAAGCTGATTTTATATCTCCTAGTTTTAAACCAAGCAATAAGCCAACCATGTGCTTCGGAAGGCACGGTCGAGCTTTCCGGCTGCAATCTACGGAAGTAAACGTTACAAGCATAGGTTACAAAAGCCACATGTCACCTTTGACGGCTCTACAATACTAACACCAAGGTTATGATGAAAACTCAATGTTTAAAGTAGTATTTAGTACTCATTAATTTATAAAAAAAAATTACCTATCTACCGAGTTTTCATTAAGTTTACCATAGAAAAAATGCATTAAACAGTAACGTAATATGTAATTAAACATGCCTTGAAAACGGCTAATAATATAATTATCATTAGTCCTTACATAATTGCAGTATATGTGACTCAACAAGACTCAAGGCTTAAGTCAGCTAAGGTAGATCAATTATTGTAAACATTATATGTGTGCGTAAGTGTACAGTACACTTCAGATTGTCCCATTAAACAATTAATTAGATTTAAGAAAAAAAAATGCTCGATTGGGACGTACATGAGCTGTTGAGATGAGATGATGATGATGTTTTTTTAATGAATAATAGGTAATTGGACACCTTAGTGTCATCTGAAGCTCTATTTCCCCTGTAAGATATATGAACTAATATTATAAATGCGAAAACATATTTTAATGTTTGGATGTTTGTTCCGCTTTCCCACCTAAACTACAGAACGGATTTAGATGAAATTTGGAATGGAAATAGTTTTTACCCTTTTTTAACACAAGGATATATTTTTACGGGAAAATCTTACATAACGCAAGCGTAGCCGCGGGACAACTAGTACTACCTATATTATCGCACCGATTACCAGGTAACTCTTTAAATTACAATGCACAGAAAACAGACAGTCCATCAATAAACACTAAACCGCTCACTTGTCCGTCTCTGAGACAAAGTTCTGTTTTAGTGAGTCTAATCGCACTCATCATCATCATCATCATCGTGTGGGTTGTAAGGTCGACAACCGACTTCACAAACCCTGGTATCAGTGTTATAGAGCCGCCAAAGGCCACTGAAGTGCAATTATGCACTGAAACGTAACACTGAGCGTCGCATAGAGTGACACTTATCAGTCGCTGTAATTTTCTTCGAACACAAACATTGTTCATTACATTGCTATATTCTATGCCAGGTATATCAGAAAAGAAAATATATTTCCTACTAGTAAAAAAAAAGTAATTAATTTTTAATTAATTTTTAAATCAGGAGTTAAAAATGATAAGATTTTTTTTTCAAGATTTACAAATCACTTTCGTTAGTATTATTTCACTAATATGAAATTTGCATCAAACAAACACCGTTGACATTAAACATTTATCAAACGCCATCAATTTACGCAGCCGACTGTACCCCGAAGACATTAAGTTAATGCGACCTCATAATTACTGGTGGGCCATTAATTCTCGCATCCATAATTTAGTTTAATACCTCATTCCTACCCACAATCTAGATAAATATTGTATGTCATTTCATGTAATTAAATTCACATTAAAACGCACACCTAGAAAATAGAAAATAATAATATACTACGTTTTTGATAGATTACCGAGGGTGATAAATTAAATATTGTCATTTATTTATTTTCGATGTTTAAAGACGAAAAAAGGATGATTTTGATAGTATTTTTCTTTAGTTGTATACTTTAGTTCCATATTTGAGAATGGAGACTGTCTAACGGTTTGTTTTTTTTTTATATGTTTATCAGTTCGTATACGTCCCCATCAAAGGGCTCAAGTGAGGGCTCCAGTCTATATGGGCAACCAGATCCTACGCGGGACCAGTGTGGATTAGTGGACTCCACACAGTCTATGAATTTAGACGCTTTTTACTAAGTGCGTCGAAAATACGGACATAAAGAATTTGGCATTTGAAAAGACAGTAGGTTTTTTGTGATCTGTCAAAGAAAAGGCATTTTGACACTTTTCCGATTGTGACAACTTAAAAAAATCGTATGTTTTTGTACATCGTAAGGATATTTTTTTATGATCTATTTTTTACTAACGGTCTGCCCGCGTTATGTAAGATTTTCCCGTGGGAATACGACTTTTCCCGGTAAAAAGTATCATATGTTTTATTCCAGGGTACAAACTATCTCTATTTCAAATTTCATCCAAATCCGTTTAGTAGTTTAGGCGGAACCAACATCTAAACATCCAAATATATTTTCACATTTATAATATTGGTGTGATACATTTAAATTTTGTTCTTTGTAATCCAGTAGTGAAGTGAAGCAGATGACGTACCTTTCATTAAATTATTATAACTGTTAAAACAGGCAGGTAAATGTTTCATAACCACGACCTGTCACAATCTTTCTGAAAACGATTATTCACGCAAGTCAACTTTTTAAGTTTATTAAAAAGCAATTATTGACCTCAATAATGTAAAATTCTCCTTTTAATCATACCTTTAGGCGATCTCTTCGATTCTGTAAGACTGGCTGTGACCAGTTTTGTAAGATCTCTTGAGTTTATATTGACCTTTTGGAACACTTTCAGTTCGTATTTAAAAATAATATTTTTTATGCACGATTATGTTGTTGTACAAAAGTAAAATTTATTAATCTTTTTTTTATTAATAATACTACTATTAACTACTTTGCTCACCTCTTTAACGATATAAACATAATTCTTTATATATGTGTTACAATCAAGAAAATGACAAATACTAATAGAAGTTTTTTTAATAACATCGCGCTTTTGTAAGCATTTATTATCTTTTCTATCTGTTGTTTGCATAGTAATTGACTTTATGGTGATTCGGTATTATTTTGGGTTTTTAATTTATATTTATAATTTTTACCAATATACTTTTTTCGATTTTTATTTCAATTAATTTTACCAACTACTACATACAAATATGCATAGTTTTGCAAAATAAATAACCCCAAGGGATCTTTGTAAATCGGTTAGCATCACCAACTGCATTTCATGCACATATCAATAAAGGTCACGCGAGTAGTCCTAGTGACAAGAAAATAAGCTTATAATTAAATTTGCTCCAAACCATTATTATTTTCAAAATAATTATCTCTAGAAGGCGTAGTTCGACCGCTACTTGTGCTACTTGTTGATAAATTGAAGGAACAATTAATTATTCGTGCGTGTGTGTGTGTGCGTGGCGTAGATTCAAGTGTTTATCGATCGCGATTCCGGCAAGCGCGTGAATGAGCTGAAATTAATTAGGTCCTGTCATTTTCGTGTTTCCGAGAAAGAAGTTTAACGAATCATAGGAAACTTTGGGCAGGAACGGTATTGGTGGAAAGCTCTAATTAACATCTGTGATTTTTTGTCGATTTCAATTATAATATACTTTTGTAAGAAGAACGGCTTCGTCATCGCTAAAAATAATGAGATGAAATTTTTTCATTAGATTTCAATCTTTTTCTTACAAACACGTAATAAGAACTCTGCTTTAACCTTCACATTTTTTTAATGTTTGTGTCTATGTTATTTTCATACATCTGCCCGCGGCTACGCTCGCGTTGTGTAAGATTTTCCCGTGGGTTTATTCCCATAAAAAGTATCCTATTTGTTAATCCAGGTGAACTATTTTAAGCGTGAAGGCGGAACAAACATCCAAATATACTCGTACAAATGTAATTTCACACTTATGATATTAGTGTGAAGAACGATTTATGTACCTTCTTCTAGGTGCATAATAGGCCGATTCTTAACCCAAAAATATTGCCAAACGTGGTTTTTGTGTGTTTCTTAGATAAGCTCTGTAAAGCTCTGTTCAACCCCTTCAGCGTACGAGCGTGATTATAATATTATTTATGTATGTATTTTAGTTATAGTGTGTCAAAATTATGAGATAAGTTCTTCAGACTCTTATTTTACATTAACAAGTAAAAAATTTATATTCATAATATAGAAAAAAAGCTTGGTTTAAACATTTACGCGCGTGCGCGTCTGCTGGAATCGCGACTCTTTACGATGCTGTGAGCGTGTGCACTCCCTTCGCTAAACATGTGTGCGCTGTTTTACTGCACTCGATTGTTTATTCATTTGCATTTAAATGACTCGCATATTTATGTGACTTGAAAAAAAATAGTTAGTTGCAATTTATTCAATATTAAATTCGTACGAAATTGTAATTGAATTGAGTAGATCATACCTGTAGAGAGGTTTCTAAATGTAGAGCCTTGCATCTTTTTTTATCTATCTATTTTTTATATTCCATTCATCTGTGTTAATATTATTTACCTTTAGGGGAATTTTATTTATTATCCATTTAAATAATGATGTAATTACATTAAAGAACATTATAAAATAAATAAGACACAGAAATAATTTTCATTTATTTACAATTTGTCAGTAAATAAAATTCACACTTATCAATCTAATCTAGAAAAAAATATAGTAGTTATTTCTGTATATAGTTTTAGGTGGCATTCTCAATAAAATAAGGTTTCTTTTCTATTTCAAACCCAACAAACTTAACTACAATCGAAAATAATAGAGATTTTTTTTTCAATATCTCAAAACAGACAATGACATAAACCGTTAATGCTTAACTCTAACCTGTTAGCTGCAGTTTCGTTCACGTGTAAGTGTTGTCATAACAAAGCTGTGTGTGTGTGTGTGTGTGTGTGTGTGTGTGTGTGTGTGTGTGTGTGTGTGTACATTGTAGTGTATCTGCGAGTGCGTCGCAACGGAAGGGGCCTAATTAGCCGGCAATTACAGCTAATGCACTAGGCCTGATGAAGCGAGCACCTCATTTGCGGTGCTCAAGAACACGGCTCTAGCTAGGTATTGTTGTAGCACTAGTGCGTCCGCGCCCGCTTGGTAAGGGAAAAAAGTGACAGTAGTGCTGTTGTTTAGACGCGGTTACGGCATTAGATTTTGATAAAAACAAACTAATATTTAAGTACCTACTAATATTTGCCGTGTGGTGACGGCAGAGTAGAATACATTTGTCACCAACCCCTACTCTTCCCGTGGGTGTCGTAAGAGACGACTTAGGGACTACACATTGAACAAGGAACGGGCAGCAGCGCTCTCTGATACAGTAACCTTTTAATCTTCGATCTCCAACCCGCCTGTCAAGCGTGGAGATTATGGCAAAATTAATTATGGATTATGGATTATGGAGGAGGCTCATAGTCCAGCAGTGGACTGTAACGGGCCGTTGATTTGATTTGAATATTTAAGTATGTAATATCCAAAATCTAATCTAGTCAAATTTACTTATGTTAGTGTGATGATTTGTAACGGAAGGCCTAGGGTTTGAACTCCACTAATATGAATAAAAAATTAAGTAGTAGCGGTCATGCCGTTATAACTATATGCCCGCATTGATTAAGGCTATTCCTGAACAAAAGCTTTTTTTCGCAAGATAAAGGGTATCTTAATGCTACTAGCACCCTATATGTGTATGAAAAAAAATACTCAATAATTATAATTAGATATTACATAGATAAATTATCTATGACAAAAGCAAACAATCACACTTTGAATTTATACAATTGTAATCTTTGATTCTAACACAATAATTAAATTTGAAATCTTTGTCCAGGCTGGCGTCATCAAACGGCGAGATCACGATCACGACGTCGCACGCCAGCGCAGGGCCTGCCAGCAGCGCAAGCGCAGGCTCCGCCCCCAACGCGTCGCCGCACGCGCCGGTGAAGATGTCCCCCGGCTCCACCAAGTCGCCTCAGCACGACGACAACGATCTACTCGCTGATTCGCCAAGTAAGTTCAGCAATTTTTTATTGTTATATGATCTAATGATCATTCCCCTATATTCCTGAAATTCTGCGGCTAAAAGACCCCACAACCAAAATTTCGACCCATGGGCCCCATTGCGGTAAAAATAAACATTTCTGATAGTTGTGAAAGAAAATCATCACGATATGTACGAATTCTTCAATCATCCGGATTTGTACGATTTTTTTCATTTGTCCCTCATTTTTCTCAAATGATCTTTAATTGTGGTGGACTATACGATAAAGCTAGTTATCTTCTTTTTCTTCTCACAACGATAAGTGCTAAACTAGTTCAGTCCAGAATGTAGGACCTGTAGAATAAAGGTTTATCCACATCTCTAGCTCATAATGCGTCCTGTGAGGGGACAACGGTAATTCCCAGAAAACTGCAACATTTTTACCTACCCAAGCAAATAAAAAACAAAGCTTAACTAAATTCAATAATGAACCAAATTGTATACCAAAATTAGATGCTAAACTCCGAAACGAACACCAGCAAACGACATTTCCTAGTCGGCTCTAACTCGATTCTACTTATGCATAAAAGTTGTCCGGTCTAAGCAGAGAGGCGTTCCATTAGCTCTGGCGAAGTCTGCGAGTGTCCGCGTTGTGCCCCCTAATGCTATAAAGAGTTGATACAGAAGTCGGATGCACTGGAAGTTTCATCGAGTCGACAAAGTTGATTAGAATTCAGCCTGCTCCATACAATGGGCCGTTACCGCTTCGGGGGTAAAACTGATTGCTTTTGATTACCGCACTTTTTTCTTTAAGGCACTTGAGTTTGAGAGACGGATCGCACACATTTCTCTTTATCTTCGCCGAGGTAATCATCATTGTTTCCGAGTGTATTTTCCATATAAATTCACACAGTCACACGCAATCGGTCAGGCAAGGATCGAACTCAAGACCTGTGCTTGCACATAAGGCAGCGATGCACTACCAATTAGGCAAAGTATTCCCAATTTCGTCCGTTCACTAAAATACAGGAAAATGCAATTTGCCGCCCTTGAGCTTCACGAGGAGGTACGTTGTTTTTTCTGATCTGGAACTGCAACGTCAGAGCGTACGATGAAAGAATTTACGCTGTGTGTGACGTTGTATTTATAGATTCACTCAAATGCCTGAAATAAAAGATACGTTGAACCTTAAAGGCGGCCAATAGTGATTGAACAGGATTGTGCATAGACTTCAGTAATATATGTTTTGAAGGAATTCAGTCTGCCTTGTTTTACAAGTTAGAAAGAGGACCCTTTTATTATACGTATGGTACGTATAATAAAAGGGTCCTCTTTCTAACTTGTAAAACAAGGCAGACTGAATTCCTTCAATGGAGTTAATCAGGCAATAGGCAGCCCTGGGCCAGTATATATAGTGTTAGCATTTGCTGTATTGCACAGGTGAACTACTCCTGTCCATTCCTGTTGCGCCACAGTCGATTTTGGTATAAATGATACTAAAATGTTTAAAGGATAGATAGACGAATGGATAGGATTACCTAAAAAAGTTGAATAACATAATGTGTCAGAGATAAAAAGAGACAGATAAATATAACGTAAAGTTTTAATTTAGGGATAGTTCATCTGAGGCATTTCAAAATAGGACTTTAACTCGACCTTGTTGTTTGATTCTTTGTTTATAGTATGTGCCCTTTAAACGTGCAACAAAAGGTTTTGACAACTTCTGAAACCTTTGTCAAATCAAATTAACGGCCCGTTACAGTCCAATACTGGACTACGAGCCTCCTCCACTTAAGTGGAGGGTTTTTCCATAATCTCCACGCTTGGCAGGTGGGTTAGAGATCGCAGATTAAAAGGTTACTGTATCAGAGAGCGCTGCTGCCCGTTCCCTGTTCAATGTGTAGTCCGTAAGTCGCCTCTTACGACACCCACGGGAAGAGTAGGGGTTGGTGACAAATGTATTCTACTCTGCCGTCACCACACAGCCTTTACAATACGTCAATTTTCCCTGCCTGTTACTACGATTTATAAATTTTACCGTTTTTTGTAAACTTCGCCTAGATTTTCAATGTATCTTTCTCAAAAAATGCGTATGAAGGAGGACAGTAAACATACATACGTTTTTGCACATTTTAATGGTGCAGACAAAAGTATAAACAATAAATAATAATAAATTAATACACTCGTTTGTTTCTAGCACAACTGTTATTTATTACCAAATCGGATATGTGCCAGCATTTTCTCATTTAGAGAAAGTTATTTTTATCGCCCTATTTTATCCACTTTTAGACTAGGCCGAGATTTTACATTTTACAAGACTAGACATTAGGAAGTCTAGGTGACCTATTCCAGTATTTTTAGAATGGAATCTAGACTGAAACTTTTATTTTAGGTTCTTCTGTAGACTTGTTTAAAGTTTGTTTAGTAAACTTTAACGTTGAGTTAAGCGAAGAATCCTAATGACTAAATAACATTATTTAGAAACTTTGTCGTTGTATCTTTTACTTGTGCTGATGTTAGTTATACTGTGATGTGTGTGTATGTATGTAATTTATTTTACGCCATTACTTTGTCATATTTTTAAAAATAATTATAATAAACAAATTAATTAATTGATTGATTAATTGGGTCCCTGAGCCGCCTTAGTAGTACTTAGTAGTAAAACTAAATATGTACATACAGTCTGTGGAAAAATCCTGAAATTACTTTACTTCTTTTTGAATGTCCTCTTACCAAAGGTTGTCTGGAAGAGATCGCTACAAGCGATAAGGCCGCCTTTGCGCACTAAAGCTATATGTTTTTGTTTTATTGTTTTATATTCCTTTTGTGTGCAATAAAGTGTTTTTACTTACTTACTTACTTCTGTTGTTATTCAACCACAAAAACCCAGTTTTGATACCATTCTTACCTAAAGACAGAATCACGTAAGTACACAATGTTTATATTGTAGATAGTATCTAGAGCACTATTGCATTGGAGCTAGTGTTAGTAGCGAATAAAGTAGCGTATGGGTAGCAAGAGTGAGGTGCGACCTACTCAGTTAATTGTCTGTTGATGAGTCCATCGATTTCATGCTATTCCTGCACATTATAGCTCGCTGCATAGTGATGGGGCATGCGGAACAGGAAATAGTAACAGGTATTTTAACAAAATACTCAATACTAGTCAATGATCAAATATTGATCTTTTTTATCCAAGTCATAGAAATAGCAATTGGGCCTGTCCAAATAAAACTGTTAAGTCGATTACCAACCTCATAAGCCCTAGTTTTAGAGTTGTTGACCTGCCAAAGGTTTCTGAGAGTATTGTATTTACTTTATTAATTAGAAGGAAAACTATTGAGCACATATCATAAAAACTTAGTACGTATTGGAGATCAAAGTAATGGGAGAACAGCTCTCCTTTACTAAAGGATAAAGAAATACGAGTTGAATAGCATTTATCCCAAAGTTTCCTTATCCTTACACCAAATATAAATGCAACTTGTGATGAAATATAAAATTTTATATACAGGATAAAACAGGTATTAGGCACTCCTATTACAATTCACATGCGATCATGTTTTTTAATAACCAATGCATGCTAGTACCACAGAAAGCGACGCTGTCGTTAAACAGCTCTTTCGTACAATGACTGATTTTAGATGATAAAAACGTCTGGTCAACTGTTGTTCTAAATCAGCGGAGTAGATTGTTATTATGACTTTATGTATGTATGATTCTTTATACAAAAGATACGAATCCTGTGGAGTTTCTTCTGGCCGTTGTTCTCCACAGTGAGCGTACACTGGTAGTGAACGTGCCATCCATGATAGCTTTGACGTCGAAAAATTATTTGTAAAAATCTTAATTTGAATAAAATGATTTTGATTTTGATTGACTAGCAGTCACACCTGTTACTTAATACTAGGTTCGTCCCATCCCAACACCAATTGTGAATGTAATTAGTAGTCAAATGTATGTTGAAACGGAAAGTGATGCGGCTGGATTAAACACTTTGTTTTTGGAATTAAACACATTAAACACCGACATCGTTATTTTGAACGGGAATGAGGTTTCCATAATTATCATTTTCGGACATTGCCGACTACCATTTTAATATTTTGCACCGTTGAATTAATATTGAAAATGTATTTCGATATTGAAAATTATTTTATTTGTAGGGCTTGATGAAATGGAAGATCCGGTTAACTCTTGAGCATGAAGTTGGTTTAGCCGACCTTATTGAAACTGCCTCTGGCAAGGCATGGCACCTAACGTTTGTCTAAATCTTAAGTAACCATAATTTATACATAAGCAAAGTTGTTGAAGCATTTAAACACAAGTTGAAGCTTTAGGAAGGGAATCAACAAATCTATGATGGTGTTATGACTTTCAAACATTCTGCCATACACCACCGAAAGTGTGCTCAGACTGCAATTTTTTTAGGGAAACGATCCGTTCGCTCCCCCCGCAAGTCCAGTTACGCCTAATTCCAATTTTCCGACACAGGCTTTAGGGCAATTTAAGAAATAACTGTCTGCGACATATAGCAGACATTATGCCAGCAGAAGACGATTATTAGTGTTGTATTCTACATTCGGCTTAATGATAGAAAAAAAAACTTCTCAACCATGAAAATCTATCAACTAAAATAAAAAGAAACGAAGTATAACCGATAAAATTATTACCTTATTTTTATCTATCTATCTATTTAGCAACAAATGCGATACTTGTACGAAATTTTGAAATTAATTGCGAAATTATTTTTGACCTTGACTCATCCTTGAACAATCGTGTACCAATCAAACGAGGACAGACAGTATTGTTAACATAAACACTAATCTAAACAGGTTTAATTCGAAGCACTAAAATAGCCGCTCGCTAAAACAATTGCGCGGGCGAATCAAGCGTCCTGTTATACGATTAATTAAAGATTTTCTTTTAATTTGTCGACTAGAATGGTAGATGTAAAAATTAGGTAACTTAATCTTAGTAATGGTGAACCGAAGCAAAGTTTAGATAAATAAAGTCATTCTTATCCTGACTGACAGAACATTTACAACTCGTTTATCACTTTGAGACCTCTATCTGGGCCTTTGGGACTCTATTGCCACAAGTTTATATTACTGTATGAAGTGGCGAATTTTTAAGGCACTCATCTTCATCTCCTTAGCGTATCTATGGTAACTATTTCATATCTTTCCCTCCTAAAACTGATTTCACATTTTCACTACAATTTGGCTATAACTTCGGGGGAATTCTATCGCAACAAACATGGTAGCCGTAAGATGTCACCGTGTATAAAGGCAGTAATTTAGCTCCAAACTCAAACACACTAAACAGTTAAGCAGGCTGGGGGCCCCAGTTCTATTGATTACTATTTAATTCGCCGCAGTGGGTACAATTACTAAATTACTCCCATCCTCTGCTGAAGGCAATTTGTCTAAATAAATCGATACGGCGTTTTTAGGTTAAGATTGACTGGGTAAAGTTCCGCTAATGATTTCAGCAAGTGCGAATCGGGTTGAGTTTAAATTTTGTATTTAAATTCATGTCAAGATCCTCCTTTAAAAATCTACATAAATATACCAGACATACGTAATACCTACTATTAATTCTTTAACGTGGATATTTTTAATTAAATTGGGCAAACCGACAAAAGCTCTAAAATTGTTCTACCATCGATTTCTAATCAAGAAAACTTACGAATTAAATTATATTTAAATTTCCTACAGAATACGGCTAATGACACCGAATGTAAAATTTACAAAGACCAACAAAGTGAGGAAGCGGGCTTCAAAGAAACCGACTAACGACTAATGGCAGCGTTTCTCGAAGCAACTAAATTAATTAATTAACTAATTAAAATCCATTACAAATAATTAACGGGGCCGATAAAATTGAGCGCGATCGATAAGAAAACAAAGAGTTGCGGAGGCAGCACCATCTAGGGCGGGCGATTAGAACCAATTAATGCGCGATTTCCACTTGACTACCAATTATTAAAATTATAAAAGCCTGTGATAGTTTTAATCAATAAAAGATCAATTGTTTTGATCTATGCCTATATACATGAGCACTCTAATGGTGTGCTTCATCATCAACAGCCTACACAATACACGTCCCCACAGAAGGGCTCGAGCCTGCCCTGAATTGTGGTAATCAGGCCTTAGTTAAACACGCTAGTGTGCTTACGGTCCCGCAATGTGCAAAGACCTTTACTTACAAGATATTATAGTCACATTCGAGCACATGAACTCCAACATCGGAACTGAAACAGTTGTAGTCAACGATATTTTAGTAAATGACGTACCTATATATTCATACTATTCGGTATTCAAATTTGATTACTTTTTAATGCGTGCAGACAATCATTTTGCTACTACTTCGCGATTGTTTTTTTTTTTCTATAGGTAGTCATGTGTGTAGAATGCACCCCGAGAGATGGGCCAGAGCCACTACTGAATGGGTTCCCCTAGACAGCCGTCAGGAAAGAGGGAGGCCTAAGAAGCGATGAGATAGATGCATTTGAACGGCAATGGATGAAAGTGGCCCAAGATCGAGATAAGTGGAAGGAAAAAGGGGAGGCCTTTGCCGAGCAGTGGAACAGATAAAAAGGGCTATTAAAAAAAAAAGTAGTAAAATTACGACAAATGTCTTAATTTGAACGCCTCAGTTTCTGCGCGCTAGTTCGACATATATACACACTTTAATATAACATCATTGGTTGCAGTGGCTAAAATCAGCCAGGAGCTCATTAACCACGTCATTATTCAGTTATACTGAATAGCTTACGACTAAAGCAGTTGACAGAATGAACAAGGGCGAGTCAGACAACAAGCTCGGCGGTCCGATGATATTGTCTCGGGATCTCAGAGATGCCTGAGGATCTTCTCTAGTAAGCCCATCAATATTTTAGTTAATTATGGCTTAAAATGTAAAGATATAGGTACGGAATAAGTAAATTTATATTACTCATACTTACTAATTTATTTTTTTCACTTCGTCGAAGTAATAGTATCTATTTCAGCCCATAGAGCGTTGTGCAATTTACAAGCACTCGCCATTCGTCTCAATCGATATTTAGAGCTCATTTGAAGCGGGTCTTAATTGCGCCGGCTAATCGACGTAAATAGTTCAGCGGCCATGCTTTCCTGGTACACGGCGAAACCGTATTGGCTTAATGTACTATTATAAAGGATATTTCAATAATTCTGATCGGATTGATGGCTTAGGAGACAAAGTGGTAAAGATGAACGAGTATGGTGGTTGTGAATTCTAATACAAATGATGTATTAAAAACAATAGAAGTGGCAGCATGGGTAGGCATTCCAAAAGGTGGACCGATGGTCTGGTGAAGGTTGCGAAAAACCACTGGATCCGAGCAGTGCAATACCAGTTATTATGGAGATCTTTGAGGGAGGTCTTTGTCCAGCAGTGGATGACATTGATGCGTAAAAAGGAGATTCGCATACAAGTCTGTCTCAAAGATCAAGGGTTGTGTGAATTCAACTAATTCGCACAGAATATCAAGCCTATAATATGGTATGTTTGCCATGAAGTAAAGAGACAACAATATGAAATGCAGCAGCCACCACGTATACACTCGCATTATGATTATGAATACTCCTCTTTCTTTAAAAGTTAAAAGCACTGCACTCTCAGGTCAAAGCGTCAAGCGGCATATGCTGGCTGTACCTAACGTAACTTGCACAAACTGTTTTAGCCTTTATATCATGAGCTTGTAAAAAATAGAACACACGAGTTTGAATTGAATTGAATTTAACATAATTCGACTTTATCGACACCCCAATATCTAAATTAATTTGCCTCTCTAATCGAGTCAGATAAAACCTACCTATCTCTACTTCCATTGAACATTAATTAATTTGATCAGTTTCAAAATTAAAATCACTCTTTAATTACATCAAACCGAATGAAAAGCCCTTCTCGTTATTATCGAATTGGTTAAACTTTTACTGAACAACCACTTGAATTCTTCAAGAAACTTCATCGAAAGTACTTAAAAACAGTTATAATGATACGCGTTAATTATAATCGATATCGTTTTCGATTCTAAACGCAATCGGTAACACGAATCGAGTCGATTCGGCGTGCGTAATTTCACCTATTACGGATCCTACTCACAAATTTTCGATTTGCGTGTGAAAAAATCGTTTTGGAACTAAACTATTTCTTACTGCTTTGATTTAGAGCGCCGTTTGTTAATGTTTTTAGTTTAGCAGGTTTTGTGATAGTTAAGGAGTATACAATATCATTCGGCTTATGACTCGAAAACTTTAATTAATAGAATCAAGCGTTGAGTAAAATGTCTGGATAGCGGTCTATTCGATTATCATGCAGAATTTTGGATTCGAATGTGCATTGGCAGTTCTTGTCGGCACCTGTATGTGAGTCATCGGTGGATACATTAAAAAGTGAATGATATGCTAATAGTTATAAAATATCAATAAACGCGTGCCTTCCAACCAGGTGGACTGTGCTAGGTAAGATATTCATTGTTAAATAGATTTATTAACACAAAAACCAGGTATTTTAAATAAAATATTCAACTAGCATAGCATTATAGATGTTGTCTAGGATAAAAGATTATATAAGGAAATAATATATAAAATGTTTAGACACTCCGCAACAAGGCTCGTATGGAGAAGGCCTACAAGGCAAACGAAGATCAAAAATGTTTTTTTATTGGACTACAAAAAAAAATGTATCGTGCAAGAATGTTCAAATCAATTCCCTGTAACTAACTGCGTAGAAACTGGCCCTAAAAATAATAGAGACACACCAAAACAGTGCGCAGAAGCTATAGCAAATTCTATACGGTACCCAATTCACATCAAAATATTCCACAGAAAAAACGCGAACAATAACAACTTAACGACTACCTCAATTTCAAGTAAAATACTTAACTTCCCTCCCGTGAAAATTCCAATTCGGAAAGAAAGCACACGAAATATATAATTGCCATTCGAATGAGACTATTTCGAAAAAAAAAAGTTTCGTTTTACGTAACGCAGGTCAATAAACGTACAGACGGACACGCGAACTTAATTGTGTCTAATTAATTTATTACATGTATTTAAACAATTAGCAGTGGGGTATCTTGATGCATTATCGTTATTGAATTCTGGTACTGTTAGACTGCTGGTGTGCAATTGGCTTATCTGTGGTAGTAAATTAATTGGAGTACTCACGCGAAGTGACTTAAGACCTTGTTATAAATGGGAGTGGGAGTTAGGAGAAGTGTTTTGATAAAGACACCAATTTTTTTTTATGTTCTCTCCTTAGTTTACTCTCATATCCCTCGCGGTGTTAGCAGAGCTTTCGATGTCACTTAGGCCACAGATTGAAAAACCATTCGGACTAATAGACATATTAGGTGTATGTATAACTATTACTATGTATTTCTCTCCTCTTATCTAACTAAAATCTCAGCCAAAAGTCATCCGCTGTTAGACAAGACGCTTCCTATGGACCACCTGATTGGTGCTCAATTTTATGATAACTAAGGCATTTCAAGAAATAATTGTAATTAGTGTTATGCTTTCTGATAACACTGCTTTTATTTTAGTGGCCTTTGGTGAATCTGACACCATGGTTTATAAAGGTCGGTTATTTCTCAACCCACACGATGAATAAAATGCTATTTTGATTCAGTTTAACAATTAAAAACCATCCGGCATGATTTGAACCCACATCGTCAGCTAAAAACGCAACCTGTTGACAATGTCTGACCGGCGATTTTAGCTGAACATGACAAAATGTTCTATAAAAAAATAAAAATATATTGTGTTTTGACTGAGTTATAGTAGCTGTGACGTCATATGCATGCAACGTACCTATTACACCGCCCGCAAACAAAACATTGCATGCATATGACGTCACACGCATACTAAAAGCGCGCGGAAATTTCGGAACTTCTTGCGTTCATAACTTTAGTAATATTGCATGTATTGAAGTGAAATAAAAAGATATATAATGTACATAATATAAACTTTAATAGAAGGCATGTTTTAATCTATACATATAATAAATCTGTAAAGAAGCCAATTCTGTACATTGAAAATAAAAAAACAAAAATACGTCTGGGGGTCTTCTTAAACGTAACAGATACCAAAAATATGATTTTTGAAATTTTTGTCTGTCTGTGTCTTGCCCGCGATTCACGAAAAAACCACTGAACGGATTTTGATGAAACTTTTTTTGTTGTATAGCTATTGGTCCTCGGTAACATATAGGCTATAATTTATTTTGAAGATCGGAATACCTGATGTGGAACCATAGCAGTCCAGCTAAACTATGAGAGATATGAAAATAGCGCCTTAGGAAAAGTTGTTCAGTGTAATGAGCATTTTCTATTGACGTATAAATATTGAAGGTTTGGTATACCTGATGTGGAACCCTAGCCGCACAGCTAAACTATAAGAAATATAAATATAGCGCTTTAGGAAAAGTTGTTAAGCGTGAAAAACTATTTTCTAACGACATACTAAATCGAAGGTCTGGTACATCTGCTGTGGAGCCCTAGCAGCCCAGCTAAACTACAAGAGATACAAATTTAGTACTTTAGGAAAAGTTATTAAGCGTGATAAGTATTTTCTAATGACATACAAAAATCAAAGGTCTGGTACACCTGATGTGGAACCCTAGCAGTCCAGCTAAACTGCAAGAGATACAAATATAAAACCTTAGGAAAAGTTGTTAAGCGTGAAAAATATTTTCATAATCATAATACTTATAACATCAGAAAAATAACATAGGCCGGGAGTACCTCCACGTGGTGAAGGCGGTAACAGTTTAATACTGGCTAAAACTCCCATAGCAAAACTATATAGATGCCATCTAATACCGAACAACTATCCGTTCCGGTTTAAACGTGTGCAGTTCCCAATAAGTGTGAGTTTCTGTATGACCAGTAATAAAGCTCAGGGACAGACTATGAGTCGCGTTGGTGTAGACCTACGGAAGCCCTGTTTTTCACACGGCCAGCTTTATGTAACTTTGTCACGAGTAAGCAGTGCACGAAGCCTATTTATACTCACTGATACACAAAACAAAACATCAAATATAGTTTACGAAGAAATATTAAAATAACATGTTTACAATATAAATATAAACATGTTATAATATTTCTTCGTAAACTACTATACAATTTCGATTAAATGTGTACACAAATATAAACACTTCTTCGTAAACTCAAAATGCTTGCGGGAACGAAGTCGCGGGCACTGCTAGTGTGAAATAAGAATCTATCGGTGTTCTCCATTCAACTTTCAATGTCATGAACTAAACCCGTTTTTAATTTGTATGTTAAATACAACGTGTTAGCAAAATAACGCAAAATCTCTTGTAGGTCGCCCCAGTCAGCCAAAACTGAACCACTTTTGTTCCACAACTTTTTAAATACCCAAAAAAAAATGTCGAACTTACAAATTGACTCGATCAGCTGATCAGTTTGTATAAGAGTTATTTTTTGTTTTTTACGAATTTAAAAAAGTTGTGGAACAAAAGTTGATCAGTTTCATGGGATGACTTACCACCCGAGAGGTTTTGCATTATTTTGCTAACACGAATAATAGTCAGACGTTATTATAGTTGACTAGCTGTCCGCCCGTGGCTACGCTCGCGTTAATTAGTTTTTTCCCGTGGGAATAAGACTTTTCCCGGTAAAAAGTATCCTATGTGTTAATCTAAATTACAAACTATCACCATTCTAAATTTCATCCAAATCCGTTGAGTGCTTTAAGCGTGAAGTTGGATGAAACAAACATCCAAATATATTTTCACATTTATAATATTAGCGTGATTTACACAATTTCATCGACGTATTTCGAATAACCCAGCATTACGACAACTAGCATTACTCGTGACCGTAACACATCCCGAACCATCTACCATTTAGCAGGAGATGTTTCACCGTCTTACTGTCTTAAGCCAGCGTTTAGTAGAGTCGAAATTATAGGCGAGTTTAGTGGGCTATTAACGTAATTAGTAGATGGTGGTGCAGGGTGCTGCTAATTATGGGGGTGTCATTAGGGTGCTACCGGCGCGCCGCTCGCGAATGCTGCTTAGCTAACCGATGACAAATTACTTTCGTTATCTGCACAGAGACGGTGTTGGTAAATATATAGGTGCTTACGTAGGCAGAATGTTAGTACTTGCATACAGGATGTGAAGAAATAATCTTGTCATCATCATCATCATCAAGCCCTGGTGTTAGTGTTATAGAGCCGCTAAAGGCCACTGAATTGGCTCACGTAACGACTAGATAGTAGCTGAGACCAACGGCTTAACGTGCCATCCGAAGCACGGAATCATCTTTCTTTTCGGACAATCAGGTGATTCAGCCTGCAGTGTCCTAACCAAACTGGGGAAAGTCGCACAAAGAGATTTTTGCTTGATAGTGTCTCCACCGGGAATCAAATCTCCGTAATGGGCCTCGAAATCTCGACCACTCGGCCACGGAGGCTGTTATATATAATAATCTTGTGTGTTAAAATAAGACGCACACCGCAATGAGCGGTATTTCTGCTCTCTACTTTGACCTAAGGGAACAAAATCTAACACCTCGCATGAAATCACTCTTTTTTTGCAAAATTAATTCATTAACAGCTCAGTCCTCATCGAAGAGCTCGAGCCTACCCTGAAGTAGGATGATCAGGCCATAGTGTCCGCGTTGGCGCAGTGTGGGTTGGTCGACAAATTCACTTTATTTACCAAATAATTTACAACGTAAAAAATATATCTTACAATACAACCATAGCAATACAAAACGATTTGGTCGAAATAATTTATCTATACTTATCCAAATCACGTACAAAACCAATTTAGTATTATCGGGATTGTAAAGTAAAGTTTCAACATCAACAGCCCATTACAGTCCACTGCTGGACTATGAGCCTCCTCCACTTAAGTGGAGGGTTTTGCCATAATCTCCACGCTTGGCAGGCGGGATTAAAAGGTTACTGTATCAGAGAGCGCTGCTACCCGTTCCCTGTTCAATGTGTAGTCCCTAAGTCGCCTCTTACGACACCCACGGGAAGAGTAGGGGTTGGTGACAAATGTATTCTACTCTGCCGTCACCACACGGCACTAGTAAAGTTAACTAAGTAAAGTTTACTATATTATTATTATAGTTAATACATAATATTTAAGAGACGATCCACAACGAAACCTTCTCGCCCTAGAAGGGATAAGAATGAGGTCTTTATAATACACCGTGGGATATAATTCATTTGGGTCCCTTTACACTCTGTATTCAGTCCTAAAAACTTAACAACATTTTCCAAGAAACATAGACTAACAGACGACAAATAAATTGAGACACATGTTTTTTTTTCTGACTGAAAGAAAATAGTTCAGCTTTCACGGAACTCTTTTTAAAAGGATACAAACGAGTTGAAATTAAATGAATATAAAATTAAATGAATACTTTACATCTCTTAGTTTCGTCATTACATTTTTTTGGGTGAGTTCACTACACGATGTGCGGACTTTGTGGAGAAGAACTCACCAAAGAAACTCCACATGCGTCGCATCTTTTGTGTAGTTTTTTTGTCAAATAATAATATAGTCTGTCATTCAAGAAATCTATCCCCATGGATATCTGTCCTCTAGTAGTCAGATATTCTGTAATAAGCTTTTTTACAATTTTTGCTTAATAATAGCTTTGAACTTATCTAAACGTATTTTTTTTAAATCGGTAGGGACCTTATTGTATTATTGTAAATGCGTATACAATTGCCTTTATAAGAATGTATTATTCTACACAGTCGGCTAAAATGAGCAGCCAACTTATCTTTATTTCAAGTATTCAAATTGTGTTTATCACCTTAGTAAGAATTACCTATGCTGACCACTACTGGTACCTACATTAACAATTTCAAGTTTCAGTCCAACTAACTCGAATAGATTGTCTTTCTGTCCATGCGTGTAGCGTGTAGTACCTTAATTGGCCCCAAAAACGGCTCTGTCTTCCTTCAGCCCTGTAGTTTCTATCTCTGTATCCACAGTCTTTGCCTACATCCGTCCCTGTCTAGCTAGTTTAAGTAGTGTCTGCATCAATTAAGACCGGGTAGGGTTCGCAAATTGGCAATCGTTTCTCCATTTACCGATAGATCCCTAATTTTGTTTGTTAGCAATAAGTTTGTTTGTGCCATTCTCATCTAGATGGAGCTAGTACAATGTATTAGGGTTGTTTTTATTCAATGTAATGGAATGGAAAATAATTTCCGAAAACAGTAATTGTGCTCGTCCCCATACGTGAAATAGTGCAATTTTGTTCTGATTTGGAGGGAAGATTGTTGGATTAGATCATATTGTGTTAGAGGTATAATATAAGGGTCTTTTGCATCGTATTTAGTTATATTTACCTATTTGTAAGAACTGAACATGTAAAAAATGTTTAAAACTCAAATAAATAGGGCTACGAGCTACGACGTAGCTGGCGTAGCCATTCTTGCTACGATCTAACTACGAACCGCATGCGCGAAGACGACGCGCGGACGCGTCGATGAATGAAAAAAATGTTCTAATAATTTATTTTTAATTGCAACAGATCAACCTACAATCAGCCAGTCATCAAGCAACGTCGTCGACGGTATCAATCTAGATGACATCAAGGAATTCGCCAAAGCCTTCAAGCTACGACGGCTTGGGCTTGGCTTGACGCAAACTCAAGTCGGCCAAGCCTTATCTGTCACTGAAGGCCCCGCGTACAGTCAAAGCGCCATTTGCAGGTAAGAAAAACTATAAAATGGTTTAAATTTTAAGGATTTTAGTTCGAGTTTTAAATTTCGAATGTTTTCGGTGGGAAGTTTAGCCGTTAGAGTCTAGTGTAAAAGATTAATACTGTGTGCTACTTTATAAAATAATAGCAATATTCTTGAAAAGATAAAATTCTAAAGGCTCTATTCCGCCAAAAACACTCGAGTGTCCAATTTGTACCTTTTAGAAAAAACAATGTTTGAGATAAAAAGTGGAGGCATTACAAGGAAGAAATCTTGTGATAACATCTTGTAAATGTGAGATAAAGTCGCACGCTTGCGGAAATAGCTACCGAAGGGGTTCAAAAAGAGGACCCAAATATAAAAAAAGTGTAAAGGCCTTAATAGGGTTGGGGTCTGTTGGGGTTCAAAAATGTTGACTAGCGGGTAGTTTTTGTTTAGAGGATAATCGGAGTATCTAAAGCAGTGCACTGTTTTTTAACAACATTCTGAAATAGTCATCAATTTAATGAATATTTAAAACAAAAAAAAATGTTTGCCCCAAGACAAAAGTAAGACACAATATACCTATCATTTGTACAAGTCTAGGTTTACAATAAACGTGAGAATTAGACCACTCATCTACGGAACCCAAATTAAAAAAAAAACGTCAAAGGTCTTGTCGAAACAAAACGAAAAAAAAAAACAAATCGTTGAAAAGAACGGTCGTCACGCAGGCTGAGCCCAGTTATCATTCCAACTTTTTAATATTGTTAATTGAAGTGATTTGTAAAACAGCATGACTCCTTTCATTGCTCACAATTCGGTTAATTAATTACCGTTGGCTGGCTTCCGTTCGTCGTGGGCTCATTTTTTACGACTCTAGTGCAGTAAAAGAAATTATACTTTGTAGAGAGTCGTGTCACGTTGTCGTGACTTGATTTTAGTTTAATAGATTGACTTAATTGTTATGATGTAACACTTAAATGTTTATGTAATGTTTCAAAGATCTCAGTTATTTCTACAATAGAAATACAAAATAAAAAAACACCAAAACACAACAGTAAAAGAGAAAAGCTAGTCATATTAAAGCAGCCATAAGATGACCTTATACTGGATCAGCAATCTCTTCCTTTTCTCCACATCATCTCTTTGAAAACATTGGTCATGTTTTTTTTTTACACTGAGTTACGTTACTTTTTTATATGGTCTATTCCTACAGTCCACATCTCGCAATAAAAGCACAAAGTCATCAAGTCAAGCGTTAGTCATCTGAAAGGAAAAGTGTGATAACTGAAGAGCACAGTACAAACATCTTTTATCATTGCCACATGGCGCTGACGCGTGCTCTCTAATTGTTTTTTTTTAAGATCGCTAGAATGATCAATGATGGACGCTGGATGAATAATATTATTTTATTGACGAAAAAAGCTCGGAAAAGCGATATTGTTATATGTAGATTAGATTTCGGATTATTCGTTGTTGAATAAATTTTTAGTGTTACTATAGAAAAAGCTATACATCACCCTGATTCGTCGAGATCCTTGGTTAAAAAATAGAAGAGAATACTGACAACAACTACATACTACTACTAGTCCTCAGTTACTTACTTACATAATGTAAACACTCGCTGAAATTAATATAAAGATTACTTCAAAATCAATCAATGGCCCGTTACAGTCCACTGCTGGACTATGAGCCTCCTCCACTTAAGTGGAGGGCTTTGCCATTATCTCCACGCTTGGCAGGCGGGTTGGAGATCGCAGATTAAAAGGTTACTGTATCAGAGAGCGCTGCTGCCCGTTCCCTGTTCGATGTGTAGTCCCTAAGTCGCCTCTTACGACACCCACGGGAAGAGTAGGGTTTGGTGACAAATGTATTCTACTCTGCTGTCACCACACGGCTAAAAAGATTACTTACTCTAAGTTAATCAAACATTTAACTGAATTATATAATATTAAATTGATTCAAATATCAGAACGCAAATATTGAAATTCAATGCAAAGCAGAGCACAGCGTAATTTCTTGTTTACAATGAAACAGTATGTATAGTGATTTTGACACTGGCACAAATGAATATAAATGTTTTCATTGGCAAATATTTGTTCGAATTTCAAAATCACAGTGTACTCACTATCCATTCACCTTTCTCTGGAGTTCTACTAGCCGGTTTTATAGTTTTTATTTTTATTTATTTTTATCTGATGGCCAAATGGCCAGTACTCTTGCTTTACAGGTATAATATTGACCAGGACAATGAACAAATCTAGCTCAACCTGTTCATTTCAAATTCTTTTCCTTTCACGGTCTAGTAGCTTGATGTAGTCAAGTCTCAAGGAAATTTCGATTCGAACCTTCGGTATAATAAAATCATTAATCGTTACTTCTGTTCCAGTTAATTAATTATCTTGCCAGTAATTACTTTTTTCGTGTAATTAAAAGAGTAGAATTCCCTGTCTTTGTCCCTTCGTCTTTAGGGATGGATAGAAAATTACTAGAAAAAGTAACAGTTATTTCACAGGAGATCATACGTTCTTATTGGAGAATTTTATTGCTATCGATGCTAGTGTGAACGAAAGTTTATAAAATAGATATGTTCTTTAAAAATTGCTATCATTACATGAGCTATCCAGGTACAGAAATCATCATCACAACAGCTCATATACGTCCCCACCGATACAGAAATAATACAATAAAATAAATAACCATATAATGGTGCTAAGTTTATACATACCATAAAAAATACGTCTCTTAATGGAGTAAAAAAGGGGATGAAAGTGTGTTCGAAATCCAAAAGTAACAAATCTTTAGGAAGGCAAAATCTCTTATTTCATAAAATTATCAATAACAACTTCTAACAGGATAGAACAGACATTGATTGAATTACGAGTATAGTAACAGTTCGAAACCTATTATCTAATACCCGTTATTAACATTCAAATACCCACTCCATCCCCCTAACTGTGATTTCATTTTCCATTAATTTTTCTTTCGTCCCCTTCCAATTTGGTGTCGTGACGTCATTACATGGTAGTTACGTACCCCTTTGATTATACTGGACTTAATTAATTTGCATTTTAATTAAAACATATTATTTGAGAAAAGAATTAATTTTACACTGCTTGTTTTTCAGAGGCCTCCTTATAACAATGACGAAGAAAATTAATTATTAAAGAGTTGAAGCATTTTTGTAATTTGAATTTAAATTGGGTTGCTTTGAATGTCAAAGGACATGATTTTAAGACTCTCTTTTTATTAAAAAATATTAACTGTATATTTTCTAAACATTAAATTATAATGACGTTTTCTATTGCTTCATTAATGCAAAGAATTTATCGAACCATTTAATCTAAATGTTATTTGATAGAACACACACACACGTATTTTAGTCCTACTATAACATTTTCACATAAATATCCTCATTTTCAGTAAGACTTATGAGTATGTATGTGAAAAAAAAAGGCACAACATACTTATTCGTAAGGTTTTGATTCAAAAAGTGCCATGGTCATTGCCATTTACAAACTGCATGTACTTTATAGGGTACATGGTCCCGACAGTAAACAATGAATTAACCATCGGCACGAACTGATGCGCCAATTACACTTTCATGTCGATACCAAGGTACTATATACAGGATGTCTTTAAAACATATTCTTAAATTAGTTGAATGAATGAATGAATGAATGAATATACTTTATTGCACACACAGAAATAATAAATGACAGAGTGGAAGTAAGAACAGGTAGTCATGTACAGTTAGGCGGCCTTATTGCTTCGTAGCAATTTCTTCCAGGCAACCTTTGGATACGGGAGACTATAAAGTAACGCGGAATAGTGCAAGTATACCGTATAAACTACAAAATGTAGTTAGTTATTGTCTTACAGACATTCTTTTTACTTTTATGAGACTTACGTTACATTACCGATGTTTTAATACATAAATCATAGATTCTATACACCCATCGTGGTGCGACTTCCAAATTTTATTATTCTGTATTAATTCCTCTGATACTTTTACTATTACTGTAAATGTTGCCATGGGAAAGAAGACATACTAAAAGAAGTTTAATCTGAACTGAAAAGTTCCTTATTGCGAAGTATGAAGAGCCATTCAATCAACGGAAACATCATAGTATAATAATAAAAAACGTGCATAAGAATAATTTATATTCGAAATAGGAATACGGTTATAAATTACTGGAGACCAATCAATAAAAAAAATTACAAAAAATAGTTACCACCTCCAAATTACCTTATATGGTTATCTCCACTAAAAAGTAACAAATAAATAACATTTCATATGGAACATGAAAAAAATATAGCGAATATCCTCATTTAAGTAGATAGGTAGGTAGTGTAAATATTTAGAATTTTGTTCCTTTTGGAGTCGGTGCCAGCCGCGCGAAATAGGATCCATATTACTTTTATATCGTGTATATATAAATATGTAGAGTCTACACTGAAGACATTGTCTGGAGACAGCCCCACTTTGTTCTCAGATTTTTCAGGCCATCAACAGACCGCAATTATATATTACTAGTTTACGTTCTAAAACAATAATTTAGCCTTCAAGCCTAATAAACAAAGTAATGAAAACCGTTTATTCAATTTACTTCAAATGGTAATACCAGTTACCCAAGCGTGCGGCTAAAGCTCTTAACTTTTCAGTGTTCCAAAATTGTCATTTCCACTGGATAAGACACTCCTAACAAGTCTTTGTTATCGTCCCCAGTGCCCTGGCTTCGCAGATGCTAGCAGCTCAGCTGTCTTCACAGCAACAAAACATGTATGTGTTTTGTTTTATACTCCATTCAAGCTGTAACTCCCAAATCATCTTCAATTATAAGAGTATTTAGAGCAATAAATTAATTTAGAAAATTACGGAATTGAAGATCATTTGGGAGATACAACTCTTTACATTAAGAACACGCTTTGACATACTTACAACGGCCCTGGCCACGAGCAGATTGTCTTAAATCAAAATGTTTCAACGCTATTTAATATAATCTTATCTAGATCGACGATCGCATACGATTCGAATGTATGCTGCACATAATTATGTGTAATCACTGGTTTTGACGTTCTTTCTTTTCATTTTCACACGTATAGCGTATTTGCATACGAAGTAATTACGGGCGCCATGAATCATGGTGTACATTTTGATGCTAAGACAAAACGCCTTAGTACGGCCCATTTAGACTACAGAGACGAACCATGTCGATGCAACACCGCGAGCAATCGTTGTGAGAACACATTGTCTATGAATAATTCCTACTTTCCACCTAATGTAGCATGATGTATTATTTCATTACTCTTATTTTTATTAATATTCATTTTGCGCAATAAAGCCAGGGCATTGGCATACGTTACCTTTCGTTTCTAATTGAATTCGTTGTTTTATTGTTACCGAGTTCGGCATTAATCAAGCTGATTACCCCGGCAACCTAAATTGCCTATTGTTTTTTTGTTTCTCTCTGTAATCATTAACTCGATGTCAATGTCCTGTGTTTATGGCTATGTTAATTTGGAAAGGCGTTTGGTTGGCTCGCGTCTCGCCGCTTTAGTGCTCCCGGTATAGTCTATCAAAATCATGTGCGGCTGTCCTAAGCTGCGTGGGCGAGGTATGGCGTATGCGGGGGTCGGAGGTGTAGCGGGGAAGGGAAGCGAGCGTGATGTATGTTTCAAGACGCTGTAGTGCGAGAACATAGTTCAGGGCACGCCTGCGACGTTACAGGGGCACGGGGTGGGATGTCAAAGAGTATCTAGTGCTTCAGGTACAGAAACACCTGTCTTCCGCTGCTTTTATATCTCCGATACCACTCCCCGCAACCCTGTAGAGTCGCAGACATGAACCCAATAGTTTTGTCGTACTAAAACGCGTCATTTCCTCTACTAGTCGCCCCGCCAATGCCCATCTACTCCCAGGTATGTCGCACACGAAATTGACAGCTAGTAAGTCTCTAACATCAGAATTTGTGTTCGATACAGATTTGAGAAATTGGATATAACACCAAAAAGTGCGCAGAAAATCAAACCGGTGCTCGAACGTTGGATGAAGGAGGCTGAGGAGAGGTAACTATGTTTGTTTGAATGGATATGTTCGTGGTTTTGCCGGAGTGTTCGTGGATTTGGCATTGCTTAGCGTTTATATAACGACCAATTGAATATTTCTCAAATCTGGACTAACTGCAGCTTGACAGGGCTAGGCTTTGTTTTTGCTGTACTAACCGCACTTCATGTATTGCATTTCTGAATAAAACTAAGATCACTTTTAGCACTTCACTGCTGTAAAATGCAAAATATGCTATTCGTTTAAATTTAGCCATTTCTCGTAGTAATGTCGTAGCACATTCTACAACTTGCTACGATGTAGCAAAAGTCATTGAACAGAGAAGTGTTAAGGGTATCTAGTGCATCCAGTTAAGTACTCAATTAAAGTTTTTACTGTAACTTTCATCGAGTAGTTACCAATATTAGAGAAGGGTAGAATCTACTTAGATATATCGATAAGACGATATTTCGCCTCATTGTTGCTTGATGTAACCTGAAGAGTCAATTTCTATACAATTAAGTTTGGCTCTATTATTGTGTTCTGTTGTGCGAGTGATAAATAAATACTTTGTTTAGTCGTTTTTATATTATGTTTACACGTTTTGATCGGTCGAGACACTCACACATCGGCTTGCAATAATAATATCGTTTCATGTACTGTTCGCGCGCAATCTGAATGCATACTTAGGCTAATAATAGTTATACACGTCAAATGCACTCAGATCGTGCGTGAACTATAATTTAAGTATGAAAAAGTAAGTAATGATAACTTATACTTATACTTACTTTACTTACACTTTGCATGATACAAATAGAACTCGTAAAAACAGATAAATACACCGCTAAACTCGGAATAGCGACACAAATACATTTGTCAAACAAACCAAATCAAATTCATATTTTATTCTAAAAAATAAAACCCCGTTATACGGAAGATGCACTTCAAAATAAATTTCAATCGATTTAACTGCACTTAGGACTGAAAACAAACCACTGTTTTACAATTTCATACAATTTTCATAAGCAGGACCAGGTGTAACTTAAATCTTTAACTTCACTTAATGACGTACTAAGACCCGAGTTCGTATTGCTAGGATCTATCGGGTAAGGAGAGGTGCACATTTACAATATATGTTGCGCAAGTTTTGAATGTTTACCTATAAATTTTAGTTAATGTTTAGCAACAAGTTATACACCTTGTACAAACCTACATAAGCGGAAACTAGGGTTTTTTATGTGTCGATTCAACATGGATCCCTTGTTTACCCTCAGATCCTCTTCCTCGTGCTATAGCCTGGCTTCTCGCAGCATACGGGAAGAAGAGATGATGTGAGTAATGTCAAACAATATAACTAAAGCGTTCTTTATACATTTATTATTTTCTATATTTACATAATAATATTATATGATCAGCCTTTTCGTTTACTACTTGAGTATAAAATGTAAAAAAAACTTTATAATTTGTACCGTTTACTTTCATATTAATTGTTCTCAAGAATTTTCACTTTCTTTAATTTTCACTTACTTACCTACTCATAGTTCATTTTCCTTGTATGTTCTTTTTCTATGTAATATTTCTGTATGTTGCGCAACATTCTACCAATTGCTTTAAAATAAAATTGTGCACCGTCCTTACCATTTGGTCCCATTAAAATGCATTATCTGAATGCACCGGGCCGTTCTTAACATTGCAAATGGTACAATTTGCAATCGTCCCCCTCCTTGGTAATTTTTAACGAGGACGACAGACGACGATAGTCCTTGAATTAATATTGGAATTACTTTGGTTTTCTTCCAATGGTGATTGTCTTGAAAAACATTATCTTTTTGTTGCGTTGAGCAATTGGATGTAAAAAACCCGCTACTTTGTAATGGGCTTCTTTGGTAGCGTTACAATTTTTCAAAAAGTTTTCCTTAGGAAAACTTTTGCGACGGATTAAAGGCCCTCGTCGAAAGTAGAGAGGGTAGTTGCCTCTCGCCTTTGTATGGCACTTGTGGAATGAGTGAGTGAAAGAAAGATACCACACATTTGGCGCAAGGTCAGGATTCTTTGACAGATGTATTTGTGTCACTGTTCTTTTTCAATGCACAATTTTGTTACATTATTATCACAAGTTATACTATTAAGTGTTATACTGGGTATCACGGTATCACATGAGTTACTCACATGAGTGGGCTTGAAAACAATATTTCTGAAGAAAATAAGTAAACACGTACCTACTCGAAAACTTTAACACTTGTTTATACTGAAATATAAATCAATGGAAATATTTTGTTACAACGATACAGTGAAGATGCATTTATGTGGCGATATTCAAATTGTGATTTTATTATGAAACCAGAGCAAGGTTTATTATGTCTGACAGATGCAACACGAAGTTTACTTGCTTATAATTTCCAATGCGGACTTACAGTTAGGTACTTATTATGGTAGTTTTTGTGTTCTGTTTTTCGTGCATGCTACTTATGTAAGGCAAGGTAGAGTTTTTTATCATTACTTATTAGCTCCGTGTACTAACTTCTGCATATTAGGCAACTACGGAACCCTACACTTTGCGTGGTCCGACACGTGCTTGGTCAGTTTTTTATTTATTATGATTATGATTGTTTTTAAATGGTTATCTGAATAACGTAGTATTTAAGCCTTCTATAGAGGAATTAAGATATTGTCACGCTGGGTATGAAAAAGGCTTGCTTTTTTAAGCTTTATGCATTATAAAAATAATTTTACTATAACTTTTAAAATATCACCAGCTATATATTCTTAAATAAAACCAAATTTGTATTTAAATAGTCGTACAATCATTATATATTAAATGGGTACGTAATAGGTAGACTTTAATTACAATAACCGTGAAATTTAACAGGTTGATTTTCGTTAACTGAACTACTTTCCCCAAGAAACATGGGCTGACAAATGAAAAAAATATTGCATCCCCCATAGTAAATCGATCAGCTGGCTGCGTGGTTTTGTATGAAACGGACCCATTTTTTTTGTCGTTTTACAACCCGTGTTCCCTGTGGAAAGTAGTTTAGTAACGGACTGACGAAAACGAAAATCAACCAGTTTTTCACGGATGTCTACTTAAGGGGCTACCTGACTGCGCACTAGCGCCACTTCGAAAAAAAATCTTAACTCCGAAAAAACTAAATATATTAAAAAAGTGGACGATCGTTTAAAGTGTAGGTACTTTAGTACTGTTAGAAATTCCGAATTTTATAAAATCTTATACGGTGTAACAATAGATAACTGAATTTATCAATTCTAAAAATACAACAAGACTAATGAAACAATTTGGTCGTTCATATTTTTGATATTTTGTGTTTTCACTAAGTTGGTTTTTTATCCAAGTGGCGCTAGTGTTTACATAGGGTACCCCCTTAAGACATTTCGTTAGAAATAAGCAGTGCTTATTTTTTTTTTCTGACCTACATTAGTAGTAAATATTCAGCACGACAAAATTATGCACAGTAAAACTTATTTAAAGTTTTAACATCAGATGTGAAATGATTTCGATAAGAAAGTCATTGACCCTTGACCGCAAAATCCTTCCCTAGCAGTTTTTCATACATTTAAAAATTATATATGGAGTAAAAAGATACGAAACAAACCCCACTTCATATTTGCAGGTTTGGTTGAAACGACTTAAAAATATATTGGCTCTTAAGTCAAAACATGTCTAATCGATTTAACTCCATTTACTTATAATAAATAATAATGATTATCATACCTAATTCCAGGTACGCGTCAGGGCAGAACCACTTGACTGACTTCATTGGCATGGAACCGAGCAAGAAGCGAAAGCGGCGGACATCCTTCACTCCTCAGGCCCTGGAGCTCCTCAACGCACACTTCGAGAGAAACACACATCCTTCAGGTAAAAAAATAATTAAATTCTTTTTTTAATTAAGTTATAACAAGAGAATAAGTCTATGTAGATCCTTTTAGAAGGCCTTTGTCCACCACTGGATGTCTTTCGGTTGAGATGATGATGATGATGATGATGAGTCTGTGAAGTTTTTTTCTACGATTTTCCTAAATCTTTTGTATTTTTTTACAATTAGTAAGTTAAAGTATTATTATTAAAGTCCTGAGATAAATCACATAATTATATATATATATATATATATATATATATTTATTTGGGTTAAAAAACAGTGCACAATACATTTAATATACCAAGGTACAAAAAAGATTAATAATTGTGGCACCAACACCATTAACCAGGAATTATTATTTTAAGTAAGCACTTATGTAGTAATTATAAAATATTTATACTTAATATACTTATTTCTCAGTTTTAAGTGAAATAACGACCCACATTCTATAATATTTTACTTCTTAGAACGCAACAAATAAGGGAACTTTTGATGCCTTCAATATTAACCGTAGCTTTTTGAAAGTACACAAATGTATAGTTTAATAATAAAAAATAATGGATTTTCTCCTTATTCAGGCACTGAAATAACGGGGCTGGCTCACCAATTGGGCTACGAACGAGAAGTCATCAGAATATGGTTCTGCAATAAACGCCAGGCCCTCAAGAATACTGTCCGCATGATGTCTAAAGGAATGGTCTAAACTCTTAAATAAATATCTTGCCATTTAGTGATGACTATCAACAATATCGATGATCCGATTATACAATTTGCACTCATATTCGTGATAATGATAACAATTTTTAAAAATCACCACATAATTTGCACCTCGTAGAATCTCATCTAAAAGTATTATTTAATTCAGTAAGAATGTCTACTTAATTAACTATGGATGAGAAACTAAGGAAAGTATTAAGTTCTTTTTAATTCGAAGTAAAGTAAAATAAATTTTGACTGAAATAACTGTCTCGTAGCATAAACTCGTACGATTGGAATGTTGTAGTGTAAGGTATGTAGGTGTTTAGTACAAAAAAGTCTTGTGTGAGTCACTTTAATGACTTCAGTCCAAAAAAATCTAAAGGTTTTTAAGAGATCTAAACGGCTATTCAAGAAAGTTCATCAACATGAGTAGAATTTTGCCTCATAAACTTGTTTATTATATCAAATAAATCTACCTTTAGGTATGGAAAGTGCATTGAGAATGATTTATTTGTGAAACTGGGTATTCCTAATTTAAGCCTTTTTTGTAAAAAAAAAAGAATGTTGCATTTTGTAAATAAGTACAACACTAAGTCTCGTATTCACTCCGTGATCAATCTAAAGATCTTGAAAAGTGTGTGCTGAAAAGTTGCGCGTCACTTTTCTTTAGCGAATACGTGCACTCTCGGCGTTATCTTTGTAATGTAGTTGGTACATTAATTTATTGAAATACTCTGAGTTGTTTCATTTACTTAGCGAATGTTGCACTTTATAGGTCTAGGGTAATATCGATATATTGACGTAGTTACTGTGTCGTCGGTCTTAGTTAGTGGCCTACTGAGATTTTTTAAACTAGTAGGTTTTGTTAATTAATTAAGACCCTCTGCATATTGTCTAAGACTTTTTCCATGGCCATAGTCAGCAAAAAAGATACATTACCAAAGCACAATGTACTCATAGATCAAGCCAGTGGTTTTTTCTCTGAAACTAATAAATTCCGATGTATTTTTGTGCCTACCTCTTATGAAAAATAAGTAGGTATCAGGAACATATATCTTTCGTGGGCTAATGTCTGAACATTAATATTTACATAAATAATGCGATAGCAATCACATTGGAATCAAAGTTAACTAAGGCAGTATGTTTAGGGTAATAGTTAGGTATAAACGACAATGTATAGAACATAAATTCTTCTTGGTAATTGTACATATTGTTTCAGCTATTTTTAATTTCAGTAAAATGTATTATTAGTTCTAATGAAGAATTTTTATTTCATAGCTTTTGAAAACATTTATAATAAGTAGGTATTCAAGTTGGATTTTGTGGCGACATTAACATTTAATTTCGTAAACATTGCATTTTTGTTACGGTTAAATATCTCATTAATGATAAAATACAAAATACACGTAACAGTGGGTCTAAATTAAAATTAAAAAGTACAATCCTAGTGCACTTTTTGAGTAGTTATATCTGTTATATTAAATAAACTAAAAAAGGCCTCGCATTTGGAAATGTAGATTTTGAAATATTATACACGTAGGTTTCCAAAAGAATCTTAAAAATTGTCGTTATTGTATAATTATGTTAGTGTATGAGCTACTCAAAAAGTTTACAAAATATAATAAAACTCGTAAAAAGTTCATTTGATGTTGGTACTTTTACTGTCGCATTTATTCATAAATTCTATTGTTTCACATCTAACAAAATGTTTGTCTTTATAGTTTTTTAAGTATTTAACTAAAGTTTATCTAACCTTAAATAATCTTGATACATTTTTTTATAGAAAAGCACATTAATAAAAAATGTTTTACTATTGCTTTGAAAATGCATAGTAACGGTTATTATAAATTAAATTCTTGGCTAACAAACAGCTGCTATAACTTATTAAAAAGGTGTTTTCAATAAACTTTTAATACATCTAATCAAGTACCTAAATTGATATACTAATGATGTTCTAAACCTCAAAATGAAAGCATAGTTTTAATTACCTGAAACTGTAAATATTTAGTTAGAACTTTCTCAATCAAAGACCTGCTGTTAACTGTATTATCAATAGAATAAGATGTAATTTAAAGTATGTTAATGACCAATGAAAACCAACTTGTGATCATTAATATTTGTACTGTTACCTACTACTTAACAAGAGTCGTTAAAAAATAATATTATAAAATTGAACATATTTTTCGGCTGTTGAAAAATTGTAAATACAATATTAAGGATAATAAAAAAAACTATTTGGATTAATATTTAGGAACAAATGGAAAAAAATATTATCAAAATTTATATTTTCAAAAATTATTACAAGTGCAAAAAGGTGTATTTAAAAGGGAAGTTTGGCCATAATCAAAATTTATATCGATACTAATTTTTTATCGACTACCGCACAACACTACACAACCCAGCAAGCAGTACGGTAAACAGTTTATCGAAATTGTGCAATGCGATGTTGCAAGTAATCTACTTAAGGAATCAGATTTTCCATATACTTACAATAATTACACTAACCATAATATAAGTAGTTGTCTAATTTATTCTATAGTAGTTAATAACTCCATGTTGTATTTATATCAAAACAAACAGAATTTAAAAATAGTAAATGTCTCTTTACAAGAAACATGAAAAATCTGATTCCCCCCAAACGCTAGTGTAATAGAACGAAAATAAGTACAAAGAATAATTTTATGTACTATTAAAACTGCTAGTCCCGTTAATATAAATATAATTTTAATGAATAAATTACATTAGCATTGTCGCATTGCACCCTGGTTTTCATGATCCGCATGTATTTATAATATTAAAATAGTCTAATATAAAAGTCTACTACACATAACATAATGTCAGCTGTAACACATATTCAAACCAAACTGTAACAGTATATTGTAATAGCGTATTAATTTTTCTTCCTATAATGGTACCGATTGAATGACTATGGCTGCTGGTTTACGAAGAGATGCAGAATAAAGGCAGATAACTGTTTGAATCCTTGTTTTATTAATTAAAATCCTGTCAAAAAACGAGTAGGTAGGTAACAAAATCGAAATAAAGGCTTATCAAAGCCAAGTTACTAACTTCCAAAATATTGGAGCTAGTTTTAAGGAATTATGACTGTAATATGAACAATTTTATAGTGCTTAAATCAAAGTTATTAAAAGTTATGAAGTTTATTTTAAATAAAAGTAAGTCAAAAATTTCATTTATTTACTAGAATTCGGAAAATATGCTACGGGTTCGATTCCCAAACTGAGTATTTCTTGTTACTATAGTCGATGACATAGTTCCAATAATAGAGCTCATCTTGAGCATAAGTTAAGTTACCTTGGCGATTATAGAGGATTAGAAAAAAACAGAACTATAAATATTTTTCACATAGCATGGGTACGGTGACGTTTGATATAATTCCTTTTTTTTTTTGACGGACCTAATCACTATTTATACCAGAGTGGTAATATAGTGGGCGCGGACTTGCGGGGGAGCAGAAGGCTCGTACCCCTTAGGAATTTTATGACAACGTATCTGGGGGCGCCCTCAGACGGGCTCGGACCGCGGCCCAGAACGTGGCCAGGGCGAGAAGCGCGTCGGAGAAGAATGACCCCTACCGGGTCTTACTGAATTAATTCTACTATTAGTTCCGCGTCCCCGCCGGCGGGGGCGGTTGCTACCTGAAGGGCATTCTGTGGTAGTGTGTGGCCTACACGCAATGGCAGCTTTAATCGCGACGGTGATCTCATCGTCCGGATCTGTGAGAGTGATATAATTCCATTTATAACGCATGCTGTATTTCGAAGCTAAATATATTATAGATTAAATGATCCAGATGTCATAGATAATAAAAATACTGTTTTTATTTGCAGTTTAAATCATATACTGTTCCCGAGTACTGTTCTTAATTTTCCGTAATTATTAAAACATAAAATAAATACGTATTTATCGATAGTACTGTGTTCGTAAATTGGACCGTCTTTGTAATAGAAACTCGACACAAAAAAATCGTTAATAATCGACATTATTTTTTATAAATTACAAAAAACGTTTCACTGTTTTTTGATTATTTCTTTAAAACCATAATTAACTAGCTTTTTTTTCTTCCTAAAATCTATATCCATTTTTCTAAGAATATTTGCTCTAAAAATCGATTCTATCTTCATTAAAAATGATCTCGATAAGATTTTTTAATTGATTTTTTTTTCTTTGAAATTTTTTTACCACTACAATCTCAAACGTCATCGTACCCATGCTATGTGAATAATACTATAAGGGCGTTTGCGCACTCATCCGTATCCGATTCGTATCCGGTCCGTTTTATGTCCGTAAAAAAAACGGACGGTAAATTCACGTCTAGCATTTGCGCACTCATCCGTATCCGATCCGGTTTTCATTCGTATTCGAGACGATATAGCATGATATTGTCGTAGTGATGTGCCGAGTCGAGCTGACTCGAGTACCTTGTAAGTACTCACATATTCGAGAATTCAGAATATAGCAGTTGAATACCCAGGTACCGTCAACTGCAAGTCAGTGGAAACGTCAGTTACGAATCTTGACCATTGCTATAGAAGTAAGAAGCGTTCAAGGTCAAAGTGTTAACACTTTACCACTGACTGATGAGCAGTTGACTGTACTCGAGTTTAGATTTCGGGTACTTATAGAATTCGAATACTAGGTTGATCCTTTTTAATTATATCTACTTATATAATGTAGATCCCGCAATAAAGTATATAATATGTGTATGTATTATGCTATGTATTGTATATTGTATTTATATATTTACTATATTTGTCTATATATCATAGTTATAGGTTAAAGTAACTGTACAATTCCTTCACGCACTTACTACTCCGTTTCCGTACACTGTTCCTCTATAAAAAGAAAGGTTGTCTGGAAGAGATCGCTATTAGTGATAAGGCCGCCTTTACGCACATTTTATAATAATGTTTTCTTTATTATGTCCCATATGTGTTATGCAATAAAGTGTTACTTACTTACTAAAGTCGCTCACGTTACTCGTATAGTTCGTTTCACATAAAATAAATAAAATCCTGGAGTCTCCTGTCTCGAGTGTGCATTCTATTATTTTTGTAATGAGTACTAAAATAATTGTTTATAAAAAATAGACAATTTGGCACATCACTAGCAGCGCGAGCTTTCCCCTCCCTGTACCTCACTTTTCATCCGTAAAAAAATCGTGTTGTGCGCAGCGTACGTACAATTTGTATGGCGGCCACTTCGACTCGGTTTTGATCCGTAAACAAATGGTCCGGAGTGAGAATTTACGGATCGAACACGAACCGGATACGTATGGGTGCGCAAGCGTCCATACAATTACTAGGACGGCCAAACCGGATCAGAAACGGATAAGAATCGAATAAGAACCGGATACGTGTAGTGCGCAAACGCCCTAACACACCCAAAGAGGCCTAACTACAGTAACTACAGTTGCTCTTTGGAATTGGACATACTCACCTAAAATAAATCACCCTGAGCGTAGCACATAGGGAAAATTTACGTTAAATTTGCCCAAAAATATTTTATGGTTCTGACTAGATGAAAAGGTTAAATTGAAATGAAATAGACGTTAATTTTGGTATTTTAAAAAAACGTTAGCTATAATTTAATTGAAAAAAAAAACTCAGTCTTTTTCAGCAGTAACATTTCTAGTATTTTTCCCACGTTCTTGCTGTTCTAGAAAATAAACAAATTTTATTGTTCAGTCAATTATACCTATAAAACTTCATTGCTTTAAAATGGGTCTAACATACGAATTAGCAACAATTAGCAAAGTTTTATTTAAATATCTTATAATTGATAATTAAACCTACAAAACAAGGTCAAAAACATAGCCCAACTTTGTCCCACTCACAAACATAATCATTCGAGAATATTTCGAATGCTACTTAATTTTAGTCTTCAATGTGGTCCGATTAGCAAGTTGTATATGTCGGCCAAAATATACGACTACTTTCATTAATAGGCTCCATTAATTAAAGCAATGAGTCCGTAACAAAAATAATTTAAAAACACGTCCCAAAGGTTTGATAATTTTAACAGAAAAATCATATACGTAAACAATCGCATAGAATATTGAACTTTAGGGACTTATAACTTGCAATAACCATAATTTTGAATACTTTAGTGCTTAATTAAGTACGTACGAAGTAATAATCCGGTTGTCGATTAGTGTGCTTAACTAAGTGATTTCTATATTTTCGAAATTGTATGTAAAATTTGACTAGTTTCTCGTTTGTAATTTGTATGGGCAACAACTACCTCCATACAACCATCCCTATGTGCGTAGGTACGCAGAACGGCAAACCACAAAGTAGGTAAGCAGCGCTGGACAAAAAGTTTGAAAAAGTTTTTTGAATTTGGCGCGTACTAGCACATAATTTTGCGTTTGGTTTCGTCTAACCACAAAAATAACCACCATGAGAAATTTATTGATTACGTTCTTCAAATAAAATGAAAATTAGTAAATCTATCCAAAATAGGCATATTAATCACTAGTTCTTGGTTTTTATTTTAAATACAATTTAATATAGATATTTTTTCAATATTATTTTTGGCTATTCATCGAAACGAATTCTTGAAATGAAAGAAAAATAAATATGGCGGACCTTCTTGTCATGTCAGATTGTATGTCTGTGTTGTGTCGTTTGAAATTGATTGAATAAATAGTGTAATTTACGTTTATATAGGAACTTACTTGTGAATAAAACTGGGAATCTATTAAAAGAATGTTCAAGCCTTAATTGAAGAACTATAGATAAATAGTGCAACTTGTAAAAATAACCTGTGCCAAGTACCTGGCAAACATCTGACCAATATTATTAAAACAATTTTTCTCGTGCTTCAGTATTCAGGGCGATGATTTGCGTAGACAATTACGTCACATTTTCCTCATTACAGGATTACCTATAGAAATTGAGGACATTTGTGGCATTATGGGAAGACCAGTATTGCGCATAAGACTGTTCGTATTCATTTAGTATCAATTTGTGGAGTTCACGGGGTTAATTGGCGAATAACATTGCAAGGTGTAAGTGTGTTGTGTGTCAGCGATGCTGTTTTGAAGTGTCAGTAGAGATACTGGTGGTAGGAAGTGTCGTGTTGTTATGGTGAACCTAGATCGTTATCGAGTGAGTTATCTGATTGGAATCCGGTGCGTGTGAGTCAAGGCGATGATCGAGAGCGTCTCGAGGCGCGCGTTCAGCAGCTCTAGTGGAACGTACAACGTGCGCGCATCAGAGCTGGCGCGCGATCGGAAACTTAACATCATCAATGTTACAGTGCAGTTTCTGGACGATACTCAGCACGTTTTTCAGATTGAGGTAAGTTTCACTTCTCCGCCCTGAAGACGACCCTCTTACCTTTAACTTTCAAAGATTTAAAGCTTAATTAGCGCACAATATTTAACAGAGGAACCTACTCATGAAACTGAACATGTGTGTATACACTTATACTACTACTACATTAACGCGTGCAGGGTGACACAAAGAAAGGAGTCAAGATTATGCACAGACATGGTAAAATTTTCTAATTGATAGACATGTTGTGTTTTTTTTTTATCAGTTTTTTTTTTTTTATATTTCAGCCTACATAGGGAAAATTATTCAGTTTCATGGGTAGGTTCCTCCGTTAAAATATTGTGCGCTAATTAATTTACACCCGTTATAGGTATTTCGACAAGAGAAGTATTAGGTCGGATCTACATTTATCCGACCACAATCACTTTTTAGCATGGTAGGCATACTGAAAGACTCTGGATCGGGCCACATTCAATAAAAGAATGAAAAAACAATTATGGAATTCGAAAAAGGAACTCTGGAAAAATATTTACTTTTTAATTTGCGAGACTGCTAAAAAGTAATTTTGGTCAGATATGTAGGTCCAAACTAATGCTTCTCATGTCGAGTTATAATATTATGAGTGCTGCCCTTTGAAGCACCAGTAACTTTTTCTCACCCATAACTCCATATACTCTTAAAATAATGTTGTAAGATGTTGTTAAAGAGTCATCGACTACTCACTGAAAATGTCTAAACAAGTATATCTACTTCATTAGTTGTATTAATTAATTAATAAATACCTTAGTGTGATATCTTTTTCCTGTACATGTTGGCAGGTCAACAACCAGCCTCATGTTTTGTTTTGACCATGTATGAGCTGAAGCAATGTTTGCAATACAAGCATTTAAGGTGATTGATTGCATAAAATGAAGAGTTTTCTACATTAGTAATTATAAAAATTTAATTGTATAGATCTTAACTAAAGTCTGAGATTTGAATGATATTGTTATTCACAAAATGCAAACCTTCTGAATACCTTCAAGGAAGTTTATTTTTTTACAAATTTGTGCTGCTATTTAAATTACTCAACATACATTATCACTATTAACAACATGTTATTTATTTACTAAAGTATTCAGTGTTCCTTCAACTGTCAACCTTCAATATTGAAAAATGAAAAAAGCAGTTTATTTATCTGAAAACTTAGACTCTAGTACAAAGAGATTACTTAAATACTAAGTGACTTATCGTCTAAGAAATTTTATTAGTAGGAACAGGGGTCCCCAAACTAGGCACAGCCTGTATCTTGGGAAACCAAATTACAATTAAATATCGGAACTGATCCGAGTAGATTATTTCTTTTTGAGAAAAAATTATAAAAAAAAGTGGCTGTGGTGAGAAACTAAAATCAGCTTACTAAATAAATAATAAAATTAAAGTAATAAACATGAAATTTAGTAATAAAATGAAATAGTAATCTAGGGTGTTAATAAGTTTTCTGTAGAATTATAATCTAATGTCTGAAGCCATTTATGGATAGTGGACTTTGCCTGTGAAACTGTGGAAAGTTTAATATCACAGTGTTTAAGTACACGGTTATATATAGCAGGAAAGGCAAAAACGGGGAATATTTAACATTAACCTGTTTATAATCTATTTTGATTTCAATATGTAGCTAAAGCAAAACTATATTATTATGAGCCAATTAGTTAGACTAAGGTCTGATTGCTCTATTTGAGAGTTAGTTTATTGGGATATATCAAATGAGGTGAAAATAGATAGGATTATGATTTTTGCTACTTACGAGGGCTGCTATTTATGTATCCGGAATAACAAAAAATAACAAACATCTATAACCAAATATACTTTTAATGCTTTTCAAAATATTCCCCGTGATGATCGATGCATTTTTTCATACGTTGAAACCAACTTTCGTAGCATTTTTTCCATTCTGTATCGGGTATCTCCAAAACGTGCATTTTGAAAGCATCAACGGCTTCTTCCCGGGTCGAAAATCGGTGTCCACGTAATTTGTTCTTCACGCTTGGGAATAAATAAAAGTCGTTGGGTGCCAAGTCGGGACTGTACGGCGGATGACCCGTCAATTCGATCAGTTGACTATTTAAATACTCCGTTGTTGCGGCCGAGGTGTGACCACATTTGTATTTTTCTATCATTTTTTTGCACCAATCAACACGAGCCTGTTTTTGTTCAACTGTTAAGTTGTGCGGGATCCAACGAGAACAATTTTTTTTTACAGCCAAATGTTTGTGTAATGTTTTATAAATACTCGTCATACTAATGCCCAGAAATGCGTCTATCTCGCGATATGTAACATGACGGTCTTGCATTATTAGTTCGCGCACAGCATCAATATTTTGTGGTACAACAGCCGATTTAGGGCGATACGACGACCACGATTAAACTCACTGAACCAGTGATACACAGTGGTTTTCGATGGGGCTTCCTCCCCAAAAGTCGACAAAAGTTGATCCATGCACTGTTTTTGAGTTAATCCACGCCGAAAGTCGTAATAAATCATAGCACGAAAATTTTCACGAGTCAAATCCATGGTGATGATAGACAATGAATTTTAAAAATGGCGCCACAATGTAAAAACAATTGACAGATGAATGAAACAACTTTATTTTACAGCCAAAGAGTTCTATTTTTAAATGTTATAATTTCTTTTTAAATATTGTTTATGTAAGTGGCCAGTTCCGGATACATAAATAGCAGCCCTTGTAAGTTAAATTTTTATACCAGTAGAAAGATAAAATATGTAAGAGAACAAATGCCGTTTTGCAGATAAAAAAAAACAATGTCGGTAATATAATTTTAACCTATTCAGGGCCATGAAAAATGGTGCAATAAAAAGAGGCCTATATTCAGCAGGGGGTGAATGTGGGCTAGATAGATGAATAGAAAAACATTTATTTAACACAGTACCTTCAACAGACAACTGATGAACTTGCTTAATTGGCAGGTCATGTCATTACTCATTATGCAGGTCATGTCATAATGTGCTGCTGTGGCCTTGTCCTATTTAGTACAGACGCAGAGATAATAAAATTTTACACACTACAAGATAAAACAACAATATTCAGATTTTTTAATTACCAAGTTGTACTTAATTTTTTGGCCAAACTGATCTTTTTGAAAACCTCTGATTTGACTGAATGAAGATTAGGGCTCAAAAAAATTAAAAAAAAGATCTAGCTAGTAGTTTTATTTATTTAACTGCCCAAAAGAAGCATTTAGGTAAATTCTTTAGGTAAAAATAAATAACTACAACTTTTGTTATTTACAGAAAAAAGCCAAAGGTAGCGTTCTGCTGGACCTGGTATACCAGCATGTTGAGCTAGTGGAAAAAGACTACTTCGGTCTGCAGTTCACTGAAAACGGAACGGTACCCAGTGCAACAAATACAGAAATCACAGTAAGTATTCACATATTGACAGTCGATACCAACTTTTAAACAGAACCCAAAGATGTTAAGAACCTACCTATTTAAAAACCTATAATCATCTATATATTTATTCTATTTTATATTTTATTTTAATTATAACAGGTTTCCATTCCTCCTTGTGTCAAGAACTCAATTATTTAAATAAAATACCAGATATTTTTGATCACTTATCAGAATCGGCAAACAGCTTATTCTGTAACAAGGGAAGCCAGATTAACTTATAGAGGCATTTTTTTAATATAAGAAGTATTGTACACACAAATAAACAAATTATTAAAAAATACAATGATTTATCAGAAACTACTGCCTTATCAGTTTTTTTATAGCCTGACCTATACATAAACATATTCTTGTAATCATTATTAGTCATTTTGTTGCATAGTAATTAGCCTTGAAATTAACGTCTTTAAAGAATCCCAACAGACATGACTCATTTACGGCCAAGATGATAGTTAATTAAAAATAGCCGCATTTTAATCAGTTGTTTCATTCAACTGTGTATCTGAATATTGGCAACATCTACTTGGCTACAAATGTAAGTTTTAGTCTCTGTAAGTTTTATAAGTTTAGAGTTTTTATTAATAGGGTTTTTATTAATACGATTAATGGAAAAAAAAATAAAAAAATAATAATAGGATTAAATATAATAATAATTATTGTTATTATTATTAATTATTATTATTTTCTTTTGTCATAAATATACTGAATCCTATTAATTATTTTTTTTCCATTAATAATTTTTTATGCAAATGTTTAAATATCATGCCTAATTTATTTATTTGTTTGTCAAAGTGAATTTATATATGGTATTATTCTAGTTCAAACTTAAAATCTTTATTGGGGATGTATATGAGCGCTGTTGATGATTATTTGGCGCCGCCGCCGTACATGACAACAAGCCTAAGCATACATTTGTGTAAAATTACTAATAACTATCTAACTTAGGCACAAAGCCAATTACGAAGTAAGATAAGATAAGATTTATGATAAGATTTTTATTGCGAATAAAGGTATTTTACGAACTTGGCGCCAACTAGAAAACGATAGTATGTTTTTTTATAAGCATAATTACGGAGAAAAGGCTCTGGCGGACATTCAGCCTCTACGAATTGATTCTTTGTTAAATCGAGATAATTTTATTTTTATAATTAAAATATTACTGGCTGATAATATTTTTGATACAATTTGTTGAAATAAAAAAATATAAAATACTTTTCTCTTTGTATGAATCGATTTAAATATTTTTTATTGTCAAAATGATCCTGGCTGAATAATAATTTTGAAGACAGTAGAAATTAAAAAAAAGTTGTAATAAAATCGCACTAGTGCAGTAAAACGCATTTACCGCACAGTTTACTGCCTTCGTAAGTTCAATTTTCGAGCAAGGATGTATTGAAAAATTTAAATTAATTTCATCTTTTTCAACATAGTAGAAGGAAATATAATATACAATATGTCTGTCTATTGGTATTGTTACAACCATTATTTATTAATATATTTTTGTGAAAGAAAATATGAGCATTATACAAGTAATGAACAAATCAAATAGATAATGTGGTGACTCACCCACTTGTTTAAGCTGTGGACTTGTTGCATTGGTTTTTTATTGCATCATAGATGGCTCATGGCGTTACTGTGTTAGTCATACTTATTGATTTTTAAGTGCAATTAAGTCTGATGTACAATCACCCTTGATCAAGTGTCTATATGCTTATCAGTTATTTTACTTATCATACAAGTCGATTCAGAAATCAGATTTTTTATTCATATTGAGATTAAAAAAAAAAAAACATTTTTAGAATTCAAGGCTAGCAAAAGAATTTAAGGGACCGAAAATCATCGGTTTTGTTTTTGTCTATGACTTCACGACTAACTGTCAGATTTAGTCTTGTGTTAGTGTCTACCTATGATTATGATTTAGGTAGAAGGGATCGGGTAAATTATGTCCCAATGACCCCTAACACCATGACGAATAAAAAGCCACTAAAATTGACAGTTAGTCGTGAAGTCAAAGACAAAAACAAAACCGATGATCTTCGGTCCCTTTTCAATTAAAAATGATAGGAAGTGACAGGATTAATTTTAGTTTAGTTTAGTTGGGCGTATGCCGAATCGACACCACGGAAAATTGAAAAAAAAAAAAAATGAAAAAAAAATGGCAGCCATTAAGTTGTAAAAGAGTTACTTTCTAAAATACCTATAGTTAAATCGGGCATACCGCAATATTTTCAGAAAGCCCCCAACCTGTCCAGCCCAAGGTTAATCTTAACTTCTTTTTAGCAGTTGAGTAAAGTTGTCTTTGAAAATTCATCCGCTTTTATAGCAAATAGTGACCACAAGCTGTTAAACGCGATTTACATTTTGTCATAATATCGGATGTTAAATAGAGGTCATTGTTTTTCAGTGCAAATTTATTGTCCCAAATGCGATCCAAATGTAGCAATAGTCCATACTCGGACCAACCACCCACCGGACACCACATTCTGTATAATTGTCCAATTGTGCATCCTGTGTATGGCTTGACCCAGCTGTCTACTGTACCTCATAGTTGGCAGCTATATACACATACAGCTATATATGAGAGGTGTTGTCTCCGCCAACAAACTGCCCTGCAGTTTGGCGGGCTCATTGTGTGTTTTGTAATGCTGCTTTTGTATAATAAATCATTTTATTATTTATTATTATTATTTACTAACAAACTAATTACGAAGAAAGATGGGGCGCGGGGAACACGTCGTGATTAGTTAATCTCGCATTCGCAACGTGTTGACTGACAGGTCTCATAATTAGTCGAAACTGAAGTAAGCCGTGTGGTGACGGCAGAGTAGAATACATTTGTCACCAACCCCTACTCTTCCCGTGGGTGTCGTAAGAGGAGACTTAGGGACTACACATTGAACAGGGAACGGGCAGCAGCGATCTCTGATACAGTAACCTTTTAATCTGCGATCTCCAACCCGCCTGCCAAGCGTGGAGATTATGGCAAAACCCTCCACTTAAGTGGAGGAGGCTCATAGTCCAGAGTGGACTGTAACGGACCGTTGATGTTGATGATGTTGAAGTGAGCCACGAGGTATGGGCCGCCCAGAGAAAATGTTTTTATGCGTTTCGGAAAGTTTCGCCCTGACTTATACTATTGTGTCCAGTGGGTGGTCCGTGAGTCCATAAGACCGACCAACCGACTTAGACAAATCTAAGACGGCTTAACTACATTATTCTCTTTATATATTCTAGCGTTGGTTGGACAGCAACAAACCGGTGAAGAAGCAAATTGTTGGAACCGCACAATTCTGGCTCGCAGTCCGGTTTTACCCCCCTGAACCGTCGCGACTTGGCGAAGAGTTTACCAAGTATTTGCTCTGTCTGCAACTGAGGAAACTCTTGCTTGACGGGAGGTTCAGCGCACCAAAGAACACTGCCTTGTTACTCGCTTCATTTACTGTGCAAGGTCAGTAACAAATCTTGTAAATATGGAAATCGTTTGAAATATACCACACTTAACACTTAAAATTGGTAAGTAACACTGCTAAATAATCATAGTTTTTGGTATGTCGTGTCACTGTTGCACAGTATGAATATGCAAGTCTTTGTTTTTTACTAGCGGTCTTCCCGCGGCTACACTTTTCTAATTTCCCGTGGGAATAAGACCTTTTCCCGAATCCTATGTGTTAATCCAGGTTACGAACTATCTCCATTCCAAATTTCATCCAAATTCGTTGAGTACTTTAAGCGTGTAGGCGGAACAAACATCTCAACATCAAAATAAATTGTCACATTTATAATACAAACAAGGTTAAAACTGTCCCAGCTATGGCGTCAACGTGGCGCTTTCTGCAACAGGATAGGGTTCACAAGTCACGTCGTCAGAATTAAAGTACTTAGTCATCGTGAGTGAAATTAGAAGCTCATCTTTATCAGAACGCATGTAGGCGATTTGTGTGCCGTGTGGTGACGGCAGAGTAGAATACATTTGTCACCAACCTCTACTCTTCCCGTGGGTGTCGTAAGAGGCGATTTAGGGACTACACATTGAACGGGGAACGGGCAGCAGCGCTCTCTGATACATCAAAACGGCCCGTTACAGTCCACTGCTGGACTATGAGCCTCCTCCACTCAAGTGGAGAGTTTTGCCATAATCTCCACGCTTGACAGGCGGGTTGGAGATCGCAGATTAAAAGGTTGCTGTATCAGAGAGCGCTGCTGCCCGTTCCCTGTTCAATGCGTGGTCCCTAAGTCGCCTCTTACGACACCCACGGGAAGAGTAAGGGTTGGTGACAAATGTATTCTACTCTGCCGTCACCACACAGCTCTCTGATACAGTAACCTTTTAATCTGCGATCCCCAACCCGCCTGCCAAGCGTGGAGATTATGGCAAAACCCTCCAGTTAATTGGAGGAGGCTGATAGTCCAGCAGTGGACTGTAAAAGGGCCGTTGATGTAGGCGAGAGGGACAATTGAGCCCTATATCAATGTTCTTTGAAAGCCCCTTCTCCAAACCTAGAATATAATATACAATAACCAAGTAATGTCTGTCTTACAGCTGAACTAGGCGACTACAACGTATCGGAACACCCGCCGAACTATCTCTCAGAGCTCTGCCTGCTACCGAAACAGAGTTCTGAAGACGAGAGAAGGATAAGGGAACTACATAAACTACACAAAGGACAAGCCCCGGCCGACGCCGAAGCGAACTTTCTAGAACACGCGAAGAGATTGGACTGCTACGGCGTAGAGTCCCATCCGGCTAAGGTAAGAGAATATAAAGCTAACTATTTTATATGGTTGGCTATTTGTGCACGATGTAAAACTAAAAGATAATATACTTAATATGATTTTAACATCTCAATCGATCAGCGAACTTCAGAGCACTCTCTATTCACTTTTAAAAGTATTAAACTTTAATTTGTATTGGGTGTACTAAAAGCGAAAATTAATAATAAGTCGACTATACATTTCGTGATCATTGTGGCCTATTCTTACAAAGTAATATGTCACTCCTAATTATTCAAAAATAGATCGTACATACGTCACCCGTATTTTCTTTCTTTCTTGTCATTACTTTTGTTTCACTCTGAAATAGAGTTGTTTAAATTGGGTTGATTCGTTATGTTTGCGAGTCATTTATGATATTATTGTGTAACTCCAAAACAATAAGTTTGTATCTTTACCAGGATTACAACGGGAAAGACATATCGATTGGCGTCACGTCAATCGGCATAGTCGTCTTCCAGAACAACGTAAGAGTGAACACGTTCTCTTGGAGTAAGATCGTCAAGATCTCCTTCAAGAAGAAGCAGTTTTTCATACAGTTGAAACGGGAACCGGTGAGTTTAAATTCTTGTAAGCTATTATTATCGCATGAGTCGTTCAAGCATTTTGAGTTCCTTGTACTGCCGACTTATTGCAATCCGCAATGCAACGTGCAATATGCAATAAGATTTTATTAGGCTGCAAAAACATTGACAATTGACACAATTTACGTAGGCCGACTTAGAAATTGCTTATCGGCTTGGGAACCCAAATCAAAACAGCCAAATGTGGGACAAATAAGCTTTATAAAGCAGATGCATAAGCATCTTACCCCTTTAGAGATGGCTCATTACTCTTTTTTATGTTGTGCCCTTCCACCTTGAACAAAGCTCCTCGCGAAACAACGTAGACGTGGCAAAGTGCTGGGTTGAGAAATTTTCCCCGATATGAAACCTTTTTTAACAAAATCACGTGTTCTATAATTTCCAGTCGGAATCCTACGACACAGTCCTAGGCTTCAACATGCGTTCAGACCGCGCCGCTAAAGCGCTGTGGCGCTGTAGTGTTGAACGACACGGCTTCTTCAGACTAAGAGCACCTAGACGACGGCCTTTCTTAGGCGCTTTAAGCGCTTTTGCGGGAATCTCGGCGCCAAGCGTGCCCAGAACAGAGACACAAGCGCTAGAAGATGCAAGAAGAGAACGCCATGGGAGGAGTTTTATCAGGTAGGATACTTTATTAACCCGTCACGACAAAGCCCCCTTAGAAAGAGCATTAAAAAATAAATAAATATATAATCAGGATGGGTCTATCTGAAAACTTTCACAGTAGATACGGTGCAGACGACTTGTATTTATTGTGAATGCGATGCCCTTGTCGAAAGTAGGAGTCGGGCGCTGAAATAAACCTATACCATATGCCTATACTTACCATCCCGGAAGCCCAGACTTTATTTACGTATAACTGGATTTCTAGATATCGTCACAATATCGTGTAGACAGATACTGTCAATCTAAAGCCTGCCTAGCCCTGTTGTCAGAGATTCCAAGCCTCCAAAAGGCCGAATCGTCTGCAATGACAACGTAAGAAACATCCGAAAGTAATGACTCAACGCAAATTTTCTTATAATTCCAGACGAAGTAGTTCCCGAAACCGCGAGCGTTCTAGCAGCGCGGCTTCACCCACACCTCCTGTATCGACCAACAACAACGGACGTACCTCCCGCGTCACCGGACAGCTCGAGCCTCCCCCTAGAGCGGCCTGGACCGACAACCAGCCTCAGCCTGAGGAGTGAGTACCAACAATCATAATTGAGGGGATTTGAAGGACCACGCAAATAGAATCTTTAAAGAACTGCCAAAGCTTGCTGGTGGTGACATGGCTCATATAACGACTATTTCCGTACCGTATATTTACAGCTTATTAGAATACAATTATTAATTATTTACAATTAGCCGTGTGGTGACGGCAGAGTAGAATACATTTGTCACCAACCCCTACTCTTCCCGTGGGTGTCATAAGAGGCGACTTAGGGACTACACATTGAACAGGGAACGGGCAGCAGCGCTCTCTGATACAGTAACCTTTTAATCTGCGATCTCCAACCCGCCTGCTAAGCGTGGAGATTATGGCAAAACCAAACACTTAAGTGGAGAAGGCTCATAGTCCAGCAGTGGACTGTAACGGGCCGTTGATGAGAATACAATAACATTATTTATTGACAACAAACAGAAAGTATGGAAAAAGACAATACATATACAATAGTAGCTAGCAATGTCTTGAAAATTTTGGGTATGGAAATGGTGAAGCGGGCTTGTGGTAGTCAAAAAAGGAGATTGTTATACAGGCAGTCCGAAACTGATGAAGTTTTGCCGGGTGTTTATTTGAATTTTACATTAGATTCTATAACTTGACAAAACATAAACAACTAGGGAAAGCGATCTCACAAGATTTTGACTTGGCCGAGATCTCGTTCTATCCTTGATCGAGATTCATCTCGGTAAAATGACCGAGAACGGGATTGCATTACCGTCAATTACCTGACTATTTTGAGTGGTCTGTGTGATGCACATAGCAAATGGCCTTCTACAATTTAACATTTTCCTCTACAGCGACGGCGGCTTCCTCGAACGCGCTTTACGCGTCCCCCTCCCCTACATGGACGACTCTTCGGGCGCGTCCAGCGGCGGCGGGGGGGAGCCCGAAGGGGGGACAGAGGGGGGGGAAGAATCTGTTGTAGTGGCGTTGGCAGCCGGCACGGATGGACGGTTCGGGTTCAACGTGCGAGGGGGCGGAGCTCAGCCTGTGTTGGTGTCTCGTGTCGCGCCGCGCGTCGCCCGTCTGCTGCAGGAGGGGGACCAGGTTAGAAAGAGCTCCAAGGTGTAGTGGGATGGAGCGGGGCGGGGCTCAGCCTGTGCTGGTGTCGCGAGTAGCGCCGCGTGTCGCCCGTCTGCTGCAGCAGGGGGACCAGGTTAGAGAGAACTTCAAGGTGAAGGGGGATGGAGCGAGGCGGGGCTCAGCCTGTGCAGGAGGGGGACCAGGTTAGAGACAGACGGGGTGAAGGGGGAAGGAGGGGGCCTAGTTAGAGAGACACACGGGGCGAAGGGGGGAAGGAGGGAGACCAGGTAAGAGAGACGGGTGAAGCCGGTGAAGGGAGATGGAGCGAAGTAGGGCTCAGCCTGTGCTGGAGGGGGACCAGGTCAGACACATAACATACAACCTTCTCATACTATATGAGTTTTAAGCACGCGACAATATTGCATCATCATCAACATAGCCGGAAAACGTCCGAACATTGGCCTTTCCAATAGGTTTCCACCGTGAACGGTCTTGCGCTACTTGCATCACCGGCGCCCAGCAACTTTGTCAAGTCACCTGTCCGCCTTGTGGGAGCCGGCCAACACCCCGCCTCCCGGCCCGTGGTTGCCATTCGAGAACCTTTCTTCCCCATCGGTTATCGGTTCGTCGAGCTATATGGCCTGCCCATTGCCACTTCAACTTGTTTCCCTTGAGAGGTCGATGACATACTTGCGATAATATTTAAGCAGAACGAATAGCTAACGCCAACGTGGAACAAACTGCCAGGTTCTAGTTACGCATCAGTAAATTTAGTTCTTAGCTCCCGGGAATAAGTCACACGTGGTTTTTAGTCTACTCAGACCTGTATGTATTCTCAAATGTTTAAACTTTTCAAATAGCGACTATTTGAATATTTACTGTTACAGGTGATATCAATAAACGACACTGACGTTGATGAATTGAACCACGAAGAAATCGTCCAACTGATCCGGAATACAAGGGGAGTCCTCAAATTAGTTGTCAAACCTAATGGTGAGCATGCAATGTATGTAATGCATGGAAACTAAAATCGACTGAAACATTATTTTTTCTCATTACCAGCGGCTCTGTGAGCTGTAGACCTCACGAGATTCGGTTGAAAAACGCGACCACGCACTAATCCTGAATTTATGTACGTTTGTCCTTTTCGCTGTTTAAAAAAACGTAAGGATATTACGGACATACTAAATTATGATAATATTACGCCGATTGCACAATATTAGAGCGGACGTAGACATCAGACTTCACGATTTGACAGCTACTAAGTAATCATTCATTCATTCGTTTATCTGAATTTATCTCCTCTCTCGTGGTCATTTTCGAACGAAAATTACCATGAGAGAGAGGAGATAAATTAAAATTAAAATTAGTATTAGTACCTTACTAGAATTTACTGATCATAAAATAAATCAACTTGTGTTTATTCCAGCGGTATACGAGGCGGCAGACGGGCTGTGCTCGGAGCCGGCAGTGAGCTTCGTGCCGTTCGGAGCGGGGGGGCGCGAGGGGGACGCACTGGAACAAGCCATGCTGCTGCTGGCCGACGGACTGGCCAGCGGGGCCAACGTCACGCAGGTACTGGGCCATCGTCACGCATGTACTGGGCCAACTTAACATGGTACTGGGCCACCGTCGCTCATGTACTGGGCCAGCGTCACTCTAGTACTGGGCCAACTTCACTCCGGTACTGGGCCAACGTCCCTCAGATACTGGGCCTACGATAATAGGTACTGGGCCAACGTCACAGGTACTAGGCCAACGAAACACAGACTAGACAATATTATGCTAGATGGGCTATTCAAGATAGGGTTGGCTGGTCAACATCAAACAGATATTCGAGCAGACTAGCAAGGCAGGATTTTATTTGCCAGCTCATTTTTTATATATATATATATATAGCCTCTTGTGTGTCCCACTGCTGGGCAAAGGCCTCTTGCTCTCTCGATGTTTGATGTTTTAGATAATTTAAATGCCTAAATAAAGGACAACTTTTTTTGTCTGTTGATTGTCTTAGTTTTACTTGACTCCTACAGCTATTTTAGAAGTATAAATAAGAATCTACAATAGGGGATCGGACTACTTTTTTTTATTTTATAAATACAAACTTCTTAGTTTCTGTTATCGAACACTAAAAGAATTTTTGCTCTATCTTTAAAATTGACCGAGCTATAAAGGTTTGAAATTCAAGATTAGACAGAGAGGCACATACCCACTTGTGACGTCATTTGTTAGTAACGCCATATAATCTCCATAGAAAAAATCGTTTTTGTAAGAGACAGACATATTGAAACTTTAAAAAATCACTGTAAATTCGTTTTTCAACTGATTCTGTTTTTTTATTCGCGAATCGTATGCTACTAATCTATATTTTAAAAATAATTCATAAAATTTGGTAAATTCATAAAATATGGTGAACAGCCCGATCCCCTATTTGATTATTTCTTTGCTGTTACAGTATGACACCTTACTAAGAAGAGAGCCGGACGAATCAACGAATGCATCGAAACTGCCTTACAACTTAAACAAAAACAGATACAGGGATATAGCGCCTTGTAAGTTTATGCATTTATCATTATCAACTAGTTTTTTATGAGTCGTGTAACACTCTTCCAAATGTACTATGTGGTTATTTGAAACAACCGAGGACCGGGGGGTTTTGTAGGTACCAATTCTTTTATACCCATGATGTCGATTCTCCTTAAGGCGAGTTTCCTTATGCCTAGGATGTCGATTCTCCCTGTGCCCATGATGTCGATTCTTCCTATGCAGAGTCTCCCTGCTGAGTCTCCCTATCTCCCTATGCCCATGATGTTGATTCTCCTAATGCAGAGTCTCCTTATGCTGAGTCTCCCTATACTGAGTCTCCCTATGCCCATGATGTCGATTCTTCCTATGCAGAGTCTCCCTGCTGAGTCTCCCTATCTCCCTATGCCCATGATGTTGATTCTCCTAATGCAGAGTCTCCTTATGCTGAGTCTCCCTATGCCCATGATGTCGATTCTTCCTATGCAGAGTCTCCCTGCTGAGTCTCCCTATCTCCCTATGCCCATGATGTTGATTCTCCTAATGCAGAGTCTCCTTATGCTGAGTCTCCCTTTACCGAGTCTCCCTATGCCCATGATGTCGATTCTTCCTATGCAGAGTCTCCCTATCCCCATGATGTTGATTCTCCTAATGCTGAGTCTCCCTATACCGAGTCTCCCTATGCCCATGATGTCGATTCTTCCTATGCAGAGTCTCCCTATCTCCCTATGCCCATGATGTTGATTCTCCTAATGCAGAGTCTCCTTATGCTGAGTCTCCCTATACTGAGTCTCCCTATGCCCATGATGTCGATTCTCCCTATGCCCATGATGTCGATTCTTCCTATGCAGAGTCTCCCTGCTGAGTCTCCCTATCTCCCTATGCCCATGATGTTGATTCTCCTAATGCAGAGTCTCCCTATACCGAGTCTCCCTATGCCCATGATGTCGATTGTTCCTATGCAGAGTCTCCCTACTGAGTCTCCCTATCTCCCTATGCCCATGATGTTGATTCTCCTAATGCAGAGTCTCCTTATGCTGAGTCTCCCTATACCGAGTCTCCCTATGCCCATGATGTCGATTCTCCCTATGCCCATGATGTCGATTCTTCCTATGCAGAGTCTCCCTGCTGAGTCTCCCTATCTCCCTATGCCCATGATGTTGATTCTCCTAATGCAGGGTCTCCTTATGCCGAGTCTCCCTATACCGAGTCTCCCTATGCCCATGATGTCGATTGTTCCTATGCAGAGTCTCCCTACTGAGTCTCCCTATCTCCCTATGCCCATGATGTTGATTCTCCTAATGCAGTCTCCTTATGCTGAGTCTCCCTATACCGAGTCTCCCTATGCCCATGATGTCGATTCTCCCTATGCCGATGTAATAGCAGGTCAACTCTGTTAAAACTGTACCAATAATTATTTCCACAACCGGTGTTATCCCCGCAACTCTCCATACTAGTCTGAATCTGTTTAAAATGTACAAACCCACAAAAAAAATGGAAAAAAAAAATGAAACGGGAAAGGAGGCGGCGGTTTCTTCTTGAAAAGGCGGTGATACTCAATACATGCAGAATAGTAAGAAAGTTTCTGTTGACAGACTCACACAGAATTTGGCTTAAGCCCGTACAGTGTCTTACCTCTGCGGAGTGACTAAAAACTTGAATAACAAGAATAATAATGTATCTGCAGATGATTCTACTAGAGTAATCCTGAAGGATGGACCAACGGGAGACTACATTAACGCTTCATACATCAACATGGAAATCACAAATTCAGATCTCGTCCTCACTTACATTGCTACACAAGGTCAGTAATATTTGCATTATACAAATTCATTATGAATGAGCTTGAGTTATGGTCACTTTGTCAATTTCGTGTTTGCAAGAGAAAATAGAGACAGCAAATAATAATCAATTAAGGTTAACACCGAGAGGACGATCTAAAAGGAGCAGTTACTTGACAGCCTCCATGGCCGAGTGGTCGAGATTCCGACGCCCATTATGGAGGTTCCGGGTTCGATTCCCGGTGGGGACACTGTCAAGTAAAAATCTCTTTGAGAGACTTTCCCCAGTTTGGTTAGGACAGTGCAGGCTGAATCATCTGATTGTCCAAAAATAAAGATGATTCCGTGCTTCGGCAGGCTTCGGTTGGTCCCGGCTACTATCTAGTCGTTACACGAGCCAAGTCAGTGGCCTTTGGCGGCTCTATAACACGATGATGATGAGTTACATTTCATATGCACTCATATTATTTGAAAGAAGTGAAAGTGAAATGGTGCGATCTTGCTTATTTTGGAACGCACTCTTATGGTTGAAACACATGTTTCTTTTTTCTTTTAATTGTATTAAAATGAAGAAAATCTATTGATATGCATCATAAACGTGTCTCCTGTGTTTATTAATTTGAAAAATACATATTAATTTGAACATTTTCATAGTTATAAATATTTCAAGGCAGTGAAATTTTACAATTCTTTGCACTTCACAGGTCCACTATCATCAACAGTCGGCGATTTTTGGCAGATGGTCTGGGAGAGTGAAAGCTCCCTCATCGTCATGCTAACAGTGTTGGCCGAGCGAGGACGGACCAAGTGCCACCAATACTGGCCCAAGGTTGGCACCACGCCTCTGAAGGCCACCCCCACACTGAGTGTCCATACAATCAGCGAGCAGAATTTGGGACATTATATTAAGAGAGAAATGAGTCTGAAGGTTAGTCTATTTTTAGTTGTCTTAGGCTAGAACTCGTGATTAATTATAGGTAATAAAATTAAATTCACTGTTACAAAATCATTTACATAATCTAGTGGTACGCTTCGAGTGAAGATTTGAAGAAATGAAGATTTCTACATCTAAAAGGAAAATTTCTACATCACCAGTTTGTGATGATGATGATGATGATCTTTCCGACCGTTTTCGGCCATGGCGACCTCTTCAAATCGTAGTCAAGCCTATACAAGCATGAACAGAAGTTACCTTGCTGTAGTGTAGAGGCTATCTTTTCGAAGAAGTACTCGGTTGATAAATATTGGATCCGTGTAGCCAAGCTGAAGTCGCCTGTGTCGTCGACAAGACGGAAGATGAAGCAGATGCGTTTTGGACTGGAGGCCACGTTTGGGCATAGATAAATAAGGGGGTATATAGATTGCTAACTCCATACTTGCATGCCCAACCTGCGTAAAATTTATTATTGTCGCCGGTACCTTTTAGTTTTGCTTATTATATTAGATGTCGTTACTTTCTAAGTCTATCTGTGTTAATCAAGTGACATCTGTCGAACTATTAATAAATCTCGAACTGAACGTGGTTTCCTTTAGTCGCCAGGTGGCGCAAATGTGGAGCGACCCCGAACTGGCTTGCCCGTAGTATGCCCGTACTATTTGTGAATTTGTGTTTACGTCTTTATTGGTAAACTCACTCTCTATGCTAATATTTACTATGTTCTAATAATGAATCCCTATTTGCCTTTGTTACCACCACGGCATCACACGTGAACGGCTAGAACGATTTAGCTAATTATTTTTTTGTTGAGTTTGTTTTTTCACGAGAAGATTCTAATAAAATAAAATAAATAAAAAAGTTGCGCGGAAAATTGAAAAAAAAGAAAAAGATAACAAGGACCATATTTTCTTTTCAAATGTTAACATTATTGTCAGCCGTTTGACATTAAAAGGTGCAAAAGTGGCGTAAGGCGTAACCCACAAAATATCAAAATTCTGTTTATTGCGTGTAAGCACTCGTAAAGATATAAAGTTTCAACACATGAGTGGTGTAACACTTTATTCTAGCTAGATTCAACTATAACGTCATAAACACCATTATTGCATTCCGAAATACGCTCTAATTCTAATTTTAAAAACCAGTCATCCTTTCCGTTTTTATGAACAACTAGCGGTCCACCCGCGGCTACGCTTGCGTTATATAAAATTCTCCCGTGGGAATAAGACGTGGTAAAAATATATATTTTTTTAAGTCTCGATTGTTTTAATCCAGAGTACAAACTATATCTATTCCAATTTTCATCCATATTCGTTTAGTAGTTTAGGCGTGAAAGCAGAGCAAACATCCAAATATATTTTTACAAAAATGTTAGTGTGATGTGACAAAAGAGAAGTGATGAATTCAGATAATAAATGTTATGCAAAATCAAATCTTCTTAACCCGTGAGAGATTACCTATGCCTGTGAAAAAATCGGGTTCAGCGAAATAAGGAAAAGACCATCATTACCTACATGTTTTTTATTATCTTTAATTTCGGATTGATTTTGTTTTCTAAAACATTTTTCTTTTGTGACTTACAGAAATCATAAATTTTTACTAAAAGTAGATGATAAATCACAAATTTTTCATGCGTTTGGCAAATCTTGCTTTCAGACACTAAATTATTTTTTATGCAATTGTACATGTTTGATCTTAAATTTAATTTGTGTTTCATAGTGTCTGGCAGCACCAATGAAGCGGGTGCATATAATGTGCGGTGAATAACGTGCAGCAAATAATTCAGGTTTTTAGCTCAAATTATTGGACTACACGTTATTTAATGCGTAATATTAAGAACGCCCATTTTTTTTAAAGTCTGCAAGTACATTATGTGACAAGCTCTTGGCATGCCTGCAAGCAGGCATGGGGATCACAAGATAATCTAACTCCAAAGGGTATGGCGGAGGGAGCCGTGCTCGCTTCGCTCGCCTAGCTCCCGTCCGAAATCCCCTTCTAACCTAATCTAACCGAGTTGGCGTGCCCCAAACTCCCGTGCTCGCTTTGCTCGCACCCGCCCTGACTTGGCATTCATTGTGGATTGGCTTCGTTTTATCGGGCTGTACATTGGTTGGGTGAAATGTTTTCAAAATCGATTCGACATACAGCTGATAAATCGGTCTGAAATGTGTCAACTCTCTAGAGGTGTCCATGACCCTGACCTGTATTATTGCCTGCATGTTATTGAGTGCGCATTGTTGCAGCTCGCCAAGAACTGGGGTTTGTTCTGTACTGAATTATTTCCTGCACGTTTTTGTTCCTTGCATTTTATTCAAGCGCTTCAACAAAATGCAGTAAATAATTTACAACAAATAAAGTAATCATTTTTTGACGCATCAAATATTCAGTGCATTATTATTTGGCGCGCTTCTTTTGACCTCAATTATTTGGTGCACATTATTTGGCGCATTTTATTGTCACCCAAACAAACGTCAGAATCTGACAGCCTGCTACACAGATTGACAGTTATCTTTTTTGTGTGTGTGGCCAGCCACAAGTCATGTGACACGGAAAATCATGAAACGATTTTTTATTCCCAAAATAAGTCATTTATTTGGAAATAAAATCTTTAAAATAATAATAAAGGAAGATGAACAATTATTTTATTTATTTTTATTATAATTCAACTTAATTATTATTATATTTTGGTAAATTCAGCAAAGTTACTATTAATTGTCTGTTCGTTTCATGAAATAATATAAGAATTTAGCGGATTTTTTAATAAATTATTTAAATTAAATGGAGGTAATATAAATTCTGGTGATAGGTTTAATGTAAAATTCATAGAAAGGGCTTTCAAAGAAACTACATTTTGTTAGTGCTAAAATTAATAAAATACCGCTTCTGAAAATTTCCTTTGGAATGAAGATAGTTTGTAACCTGAACATTATACCTAGTTTTTACGGGAGAAAGTCCTATTCCTACGGGAAAATCTTACATAACGCGAGCGTAGGTCCATTGTCCTTACTAATGTTATAAATGCGAAACTTTGTATCTGACGGATGTATGGATGTTCGCAAAGTCCCGCGGGATAAAAAATCGAAAAAAATTGGGAAAGACAGCGTGAAGTACAATAAAAAACAGCTCCATGAATGACACTTAGCAAGCGATCCGTGGGACATTCTGGAGCAGGCTTAAGCAGCAGTGTTAAAAAACGAGATACTTTATAATAATTTTCCACAATGAAACGGAACGCACTTATTTTAGTTTGGTTATGCAGCTATCAATATTGTTGTCTTAGACTTATCAATTAATAAATAAATAAATCTTTATTTAACTTAAGCAAAGCAATATTTACATTAGATGCTGAAGCCTGTAATAGCAAACGCTGTGCTACAGGCGTCAGTGTCTTCCCATACTATGTCTAAATCTACACAGTTAAGTATATAAAGAAACATAATCTATATAAGTATCTATTTAACTATATTATATGTGTCGCGTGTGTATGTATGTATGTATGTATGTGTGTGTGTGTGTGTGTGTGTGTGTGTGTGTGTGTATCTGTGTGTATCTGTGTGTGTGTGCGTTATTAAGTTATTTTACCCTGATAAAAAGCTCCTCCGTTGCATCATAGTCTAGTTGTTTAAGTTTATCCAAGAGATATTTCTGAAACCGGTGATTATTGTATTTTTTAACTGCACTAACGTCATTACATAACCTATTGTAAACCAAAGGAGCAACGTAATTGTAGCTATTTTTAGCAAAAGCTGTACTATATATCGGCACAGGAAGTTTTACTACTCGCTTTTTGCACTCGGGAAGAGTGGGTACAACTTGTATGTGATATCGACGAAGACTTGCGTAGATAAATATTTTCCTGACTGACAATACATCACATAACCTATACAAGTCAGTGGTGGAATGCCTGAATGAAAGTTTGTTCATAACCTTAAGTACCGCGCGCTGAGCACGCTCCACTTCTATAAGGTAAGTCTTCGATGCGGAACCCCAAACACAAATGCAGTATGAGACAATGCTTTGACACAGAGATTTATATGTGAGTGTAAGGATATCCTTACTAGCTACATCTCTAAGATTCTTAAATATGAAGATAAGCCTTCGAACTCTATTAGCAACTGCCTTTACCTGCAAACCCCAACTTAAACTGTCATCTAATATAATGCCCAAATATTTAATATCTCTGACACGAGTTAAATATGCACACGCACAAATTGGTACGCTACAAGTCCTTCTGTTACACGGATAAGTATGTAGTTGTAGTTTGAAGTCTTCATTAGGTCGAGTGCGGGCTGTTATGCTGAAGCAGATATATTTTGTTTTAGCTGTATTTAGAGTCAAAAGGCTACATTCCAACCAGGCAGTAACACGCTTCATACCCGTCTCAGCATAATGTCGCACCTCACTCCAATTGGGTCCATGAAATAAAAGGACAGTATCATCTGCAAACATGAAAATATCTGCACCCTTCAAATCTAAGTTGCACAACTCATTAATATATATAATGAATAGTGTTGGACCGAGAGTACTTCCCTGCGGAACCCCAAATGAACAAAGCGCGCTGTAACTTAATTGACCATTTATTTTAACTCTCTGGGATCTGTTGGACAAATAAGATTGAAACCACTCAAGTGGTACCCCTCTAATTCCCATGTTTTCCAGTCGTGCTAGTAATATAGGAACCGAAACCGTGTCAAAGGCCTTCTGAAGGTCAAGAAATACACCCAGACACCTATTGCCACTATCTAAGTAGGAACGCACCATTGATGATAAGCTCAATACAGCATCCTCTGTGGACCTACCTCTCCTAAATCCATATTGCCTTGTGCTTAGTAGATTATATTTTTCTAGGTAGGTGATTAGTCGATTATTAACTATTTTTTCTATTATTTTCGAAAGGGTGGAAATTAAAGATATAGGTCGATAATTAGTTGGAAGGTCTTTTTTTCCATTCTTATATATTGGAGAAACAACTGCTTGTTTAAATGCTTCGGGAAAAATACCCTTTGTTAAACTTAGGTTAATTAAATATGTAATAGGTTCTAATAAATAATGACAGTTCTCTTTAATGAAGTTACTGGAAATACTGTCCCAGCCCGGAGCACTATTCGATTTGAGATCAATACTGGCTTTTAGTACTTCAGCACAATCTGTAGTTAAAATTGAAAATGAGTTAGAAGGAGAGTCCAGAGAGTAAGCCTTTTTTGCAAGGTGGTTTTCCGTTGTTCCTAGCTTAGACAGCGTGCAGTGCGCTAAGTCACGCCCTATAGATGTAAAAAATCTATTGACCTCATCCAGAGATTTTGACGGAGTTGATTCTATACCCAACAGATCCTCAGCAGTGGCAGTAGTTTTGTTCAAGTTACATACATCTTTAATTGTTGCCCAGGTCTGCTTAGAATTACCAGCATTTTGAACAAAACGAGAACGATAGTACTGCTCTTTAGCAAGTTTGATTAATCGATTACAAATATTACGATATTTACAATAAGTCATTTTTAAGTTATCATCAGTTAGTTTATGTTTATGTTGCTTATGTAATCTATTTCTTTTTCTAATAGATCTTAATAATCCAGGGGTAATCCACGGTTTTAAACAATGCATCCTGTGGGATGTTTTTATAATTTTACTATTATCGTCAATTACTGCTTGAATTTTGGATACTAAACACTGGGCTGCTGTATTTACATCTGTTAGCTGGTAATACTCGCTCCAATTAAGTTCGGCTAGTTGACGTTTAACAGCTGAATAGTCAATTTTTACTTTTTGGTTTGTCTGAACAGCTTTAGTAATATCGGTACTATCCAAAATAAGTAGTATAGGTGAGTGGTCCGTTAAGAGGTCAAATACAAATGTTTTCCAATCTAATTGCGATTTTACCATGAAGTGGTCAATACAAGAATCCTTACGGGTTGGTTTATTTATTCCTTGGATCAAGCCGTGGTATGCCATAAGACTAAGGTAATAAGCACCATGAGTCGTTATTTCACCTGGAAGAATATTCAGATTTATATCTCCTGTGAAAATTACCGATTTAGTTTTTACACTCTGCAATATAGGTTCCAGTGAGTTCAGATATTTATTAGGATTATAAAAACATGGTGGTCTATATGAACATATCAACGTGCAACTATCCTGTAAACATAGCAACAAACAATTCCCTTCCTGAACATCTGGTTCACTCACCGTAACACTAATTCCATTACGCACGTAAACTACCACACCATCATTTTGATTCAAAGACTTTTCTGTAAAAAACATTTGAAAGTCAACCAACGGCGGTGGGGGCTTGGTTACGTCAGTCCAACATTCGGTAAGTACCAAAATATCTATATTTATATTAAGTGACGTCACAAATACAAGGAAATTGTCTAAATTATGATGTATGCTTCTAATATTAGCTGTTATTATACTAAGTGACCTGTTGTCAATTGAGACCATCCGACAAAAATCGTATGTTTCATCTATTTTTACACAATTACCGATGTTGTCTAAGTCGTTTTGAATAATATTATTTTGATCGTTGAATTTTAAAATATTTAAAGATATTATACAAGGACACTAAGCCAATGTAAGTTTTGTAAAAATAATCCCAAGCTAACCAATATTGTAAATAAATTTTCGTCGTGGGTAGTAATAACTCAACTAGAACGATGAAAGTAATTATGTGATGCAAGTCTTTTTGAATGTGTATGTTAATTGTGTGTGAGTGTTGTATGACATGGTGTGTAGTGTAAATTAATATTATTGTATAATAACAAAAATAAGTAGGGTATTTATATAATTTGAAAATATAAAAAACATTACTGTATGTGGCCAAAATTAACAATATAAACAGAAGACGGCTTGGAAGCAGTAGTCAATCGGAAGTAGTAGAAGAAAGCTTGTAAATATCCTCCTGCGATTTAACCAATAAAGGTTTTTCATTTGGATTTTCAGACAGTTTCATATAGACTTTTCCACCGGAAATAAAGCTGTATGCTTTAGGTATGTCTTTAGTGTAACGTCTAGCAGCTGCGAATAAATATCGAGTCTTCTGCGGATGATTATCCGAGATATAAATCGCTTTGGGCGGACCCTCAATTGAAATATTAGCGGAGTTCAGTTTGTTGTCATTATGAGATTTGTTGTAGTTCTTCAACTTTGACATAAAATTTTCCTTTTTGAGACAGCTGACAAAATCTACAATAATTGGTTTATTGTCTTCTTTTTTTGTGTTAATACGGAATATATCCTTAACGTCTGATACTTGCAAGGATGAACCGAGTACTTCGCCGATCTTAATTAAAATATTCAACAAATCATCTTTTGTCTCCTTACTTTCCGAAACCTTTTTCGGCACGTTACGCAATTCTATACGCGACGAATGTGCAGCCTTCTCCATACTGTCTATTTTATCCTCTAGATCCTGTATACGCTTCTTATACATTGTATTATCCTTTTCAAGAATATCTACTTTGGACAACAAGCTATCATATTTCTCAGACATAAAATTAATAGAACTTCGAATCTCATCATTTTGCTGCTTAATCTCATTCATACAATCAATAAGGGCGGAGAACTTAGTATCTTGATCATTTTTTAAGGACTTGTATAAGTCAGAAAATTGCAGAGAATTAACTTCATTCTTAAAATCTTGATCACGCTTGCGATTGCGCTGCGCAGTGTTTACATTGCAGTCATACGCCGTCGGTGTGCTATGTAGGTTCGGTTCCGACCCACTAAGTTGTTGAGCAGGAGGCGAGCGGTCTAGTGGCATTATTACTCGTAAGCGTAACTCAAATAACCAAAGTACCAGGCAGTTATAAGTCTCAGGAGAACAATACTATTTCTTCGTACAGATTATTACTGGTAAAATTATAACTATCTCGTTCCACTAAATGCAATAATTGTATAATAGTATCACACTCAGCTGCGTGGAGTTAGATGGACGTCACACGGGGATCCGGCTACGTTGCCCGCAATCGACGCTTTGATACAACTTCGCTTTCCGTCCAATATAACTTGACCTGTCTTCGTATGTGCGTCTTCGTTTGCTGCAGGTTTTGAATGTGTGTGTTGCGGTAGCTCGCTCACGCTGACAACGCGTCACGTCACGAGTTCACGAAGCGACGCACATCAATCTCTTCTGCACTTATGCGTCCCTATTTTTTGCGTTGAATTTAACGATACACTTCTTTATTATAAATTATTTTAAAATTTTCAATAACTGCTAACACGTCTAAACTCAAACGAGGTCCGAGGGGGAAGGGAATTAGAAAATGTTTTCTGTATGTGCGACAGCTGATGTTTGTTATTAAACATTATTTCTTCCAAATTAACCAAGTATAGATCAGACACATATTTATTTTTAAAATCTGGCAATATTTCTGTAGCGCTATTTCTAAAAAACGCCATCTGTTGAAAATCAGAATAACTGCGTGCTCTCCTAACGTGAAAAGGTTTTAGGTTTTTAGTTTAATGGTTCAATAAATTGAGTGCTAATTTGAATAGTGAGTAATTGTTTATTTATTGTGTCTAGTAATGAAAAAACATTGTTAGTATAGTAATAAAAAATAAATATTAAATCCTCGAGATGAAAAATGCGTTAATTTGGCCATTTAAGACAAATGTTACCTCCGACAAGCCAGTAACGCCATCTAGTACAGTTTTCTTAAATAGCAAAACTCTTAGTATGAAAAGAACAATCTATACCCCCTTATTTTTCTATGGTTTGGGCAGGAGAGGTGAGGGCAGACCACCGCCAGATGGTCCGACGATGTGAAAAACCATGCGGGTCCTCTATGGATCCGAGAAACTGAACATCGAGCCGAGTGGAAGTGCTCTGGAGAGGCATGTGCCCAACGATGGGCGAAATAAGTGCTGGAGAAGAAGAAGAAGACGCTATTTCTTTATCGTGGAATTATGCATTCGCCAATAACCTTTTCTTTTTGCTTATTTAACGACTATTTTCCGTAGGTAACTGCCGCAATCTATGGCTTATTGTGCCTTTATAAAACGGAATCTCACTTTGTCCGTAATGGCTGGTTTACACGTATTAAGTTGTTTAGTAGTTAACTAAATTTTAACTTAATTTTAAGCAACTTAATGCGTGTAAACAGCCAATTTAGTAGTAAGTTGCAAGTTAAAATTTAGTGTGCAAGTAAACAAGTAGATTAGAACTTTTTCTATTTTTCGGGTAAGTTGGTGGGCGTGGCCTGTCACTTGACACGTTTGGAAAGGCGCGATTTAGTTAATTTTAAGTTAAATGCGAAGTGCGAAGTTTTATGTTTATTTTTTGGATATATTTTAATATATATTATTATATAGGTATAGAAACATGGTAAAAAAACATTAATGATTAATATATTATTAATATAAATATTAATCATAAAAAAATAAAAATAAAAAATATAATATAAAAAATAAATAATAATATAATATTAATTATATAAAAATAAATATTTTATAATACTTTATTATTTTATTTATTATATTTATTACAGATTTGAATTCGCTGTTGATCGTCCATCTTGGGCTAACTAAAGAGCTTAACTACTAAAATGACGTGTAAACACTTACTTAAAATTTAGTCGCTTAAAATTTAGTTAAAATTTAGTTGCTACTTGACAACTTAATACGTGTAAACCAGCCATAAGTGCATTTCAGCATTTCAGCCTGATTCGTCCTAACAAAATTGAGGAAATATTACTAATGACATTGAGGACACATTCATTTTATTTTTCGGACCTTAAGCTTCTGTTTTGTAAATATTTCGATTTTCTAACTATCTTCATAGCCTTCATGCATTCTTTTTGGATGTTTAGGAAAGCAGCGGCGCAGTACGCAACATAACCCAACTGCAGTACACAGCGTGGCCCGACCACGGCGTGCCAGAAGACGCGCAAGCCTTCATCTCGTTCACGCAGCTCTGCTCGCGGCGGAGGAACCATCGCGCCGGTCAGTACACTCTCATACACTCTCACACAGCGTGGCCCGACCACGGCGTGCCAGAAGACGCGCAAGCCTTCATCTCGTTCACGCAGCTCTGCTCGCGGCGGAGGAACCATCGCGCCGGTCAGTACACTCTCATACACTCTCACACAGCGTGGCCCGACCACGGCGTGCCAGAAGACGCGCAAGCCTTCATCTCGTTCACGCAGCTCTGCTCGCGGCGGAGGAACCATCGCGCCGGTCAGTACACTCTCATACACTCTCACACAGCGTGGCCCGACCACGGCGTGCCAGAAGACGCGCAAGCCTTCATCTCGTTCACGCAGCTCTGCTCGCGGCGGAGGAACCATCGCGCCGGTCAGTACACTCTCATACACTCTCACACAGCGTGGCCCGACCACGGCGTGCCAGAAGACGCGCAAGCCTTCATCTCGTTCACGCAGCTCTGCTCGCGGCGGAGGAACCATCGCGCCGGTCAGTACACTCTCATACACTCTCACACAGCGTGGCCCGACCACGGCGTGCCAGAAGACGCGCAAGCCTTCATCTCGTTCACGCAGCTCTGCTCGCGGCGGAGGAACCATCGCGCCGGTCAGTACACTCTCATACACTCTCACACAGCGTGGCCCGACCACGGCGTGCCAGAAGACGCGCAAGCCTTCATCTCGTTCACGCAGCTCTGCTCACGGCGGAGGAACCATCGCGCCGGTCAGTACACTCTCATACACTCTCACACAGCGTGGCCCGACCACGGCGTGCCAGAAGACGCGCAAGCCTTCATCTCGTTCACGCAGCTCTGCTCGCGGCGGAGGAACCATCGCGCCGGTCAGTACACTCTCATACACTCTCACACAGCGTGGCCCGACCACGGCGTGCCAGAAGACGCGCAAGCCTTCATCTCGTTCACGCAGCTCTGCTCGCGGCGGAGGAACCATCGCGCCGGTCAGTACACTCTCATACACTCTCACACAGCGTGGCCCGACCACGGCGTGCCAGAAGACGCGCAAGCCTTCATCTCGTTCACGCAGCTCTGCTCGCGGCGGAGGAACCATCGCGCCGGTCAGTACACTCTCATACACTCTCACACAGCGTGGCCCGACCACGGCGTGCCAGAAGACGCGCAAGCCTTCATCTCGTTCACGCAGCTCTGCTCGCGGCGGAGGAACCATCGCGCCGGTCAGTACACTCTCATACACTCTCACACAGCGTGGCCCGACCACGGCGTGCCAGAAGACGCGCAAGCCTTCATCTCGTTCACGCAGCTCTGCTCGCGGCGGAGGAACCATCGCGCCGGTCAGTACACTCTCATACACTCTCACACAGCGTGGCCCGACCACGGCGTGCCAGAAGACGCGCAAGCCTTCATCTCGTTCACGCAGCTCTGCTCGCGGCGGAGGAACCATCGCGCCGGTCAGTACACTCTCATACACTCTCACACAGCGTGGCCCGACCACGGCGTGCCAGAAGACGCGCAAGCCTTCATCTCGTTCACGCAGCTCTGCTCGCGGCGGAGGAACCATCGCGCCGGTCAGTACACTCTCATACACTCTCACACAGCGTGGCCCGACCACGGCGTGCCAGAAGACGCGCAAGCCTTCATCTCGTTCACGCAGCTCTGCTCGCGGCGGAGGAACCATCGCGCCGTTCAGTACACTCTCACACACGCTCACACACACTCATACACGCTCTAAAGTGCCAGCAGCATCTAAGCAACCACAAAGTAAGCGCGGAGTTTGCAACATGAGAATGCAAACTTCACAGTACACTCTCACGCGCTCACACACACCTACACCTCGACTATTCCATACAAACGTTTCGTTTTAAATGCCTACTAGGACTTTTGGGCGGGAAACTGAAAAGTTGTAAAAATTGTTTGCTCTATTTATTTTATTCATTATTGTCTCATATTAGTACCTATAGTTTATGTAATTCTGTTTTCTATTATGAGTGTATATATTTCCATCGAGTAGGGTAAGTTTTTCTGTTCTGTTGGTGGGAGCTTCCTCTATAATGGACCCCTCCAATGGGAGGGAGTCCACTTCAGACCAATCTTCAATTGACTTACTGGTGGCGGCAGCTAACAAAGTTGAAAAGGATCGCAAGATTCAATCCGTTAGCTTTAAGAAAAAGAATGACAAGAAATTGTCTAAAAAAGTCCTGCTACTTGACCCTTCAATGTTAAATTTAAAAAATACTTCTTTGGTCCCACCCACGACTCAGCAAGTACCAACGCAAGAAGTTTCATCTGTCGCAAGCATGGATACGTCAGTTTCACCTGCTAAAGAAAATTTCAGAAGGTTATATGAACCAAATGACCCAGGTCCATATGTTGTTCATGTTCAGTTCCAAGAAGATGAAAACAAAAAAGGTGCTACTTTGCACCCACTTGATTTTTCCTATTTTCTTCATAAAAATGGAATGAGGAACATCATAGAAAATGGTGTAAAACGTATAGGACGCAATCGTCTTTCCATCTTGTTTTCTAGTGGTAGGGAGGCAAATGCTTTTATTCAAAATGAAATTCTGGCAAAAAAATAAAAAATATATTGCTTCAATTCCAACATTCAACATCTGCCAAATGGGCATTGTAAAGGGTGTGCCCGAGGATTGGACACATGAAGATATTTTATCAAATATAAGAGTTCCTGATGGCTTTGGGGCTATCATTCGTTCCCGTCGCATGTGTAGGAAGTCTATTACTTCTTCAGGGGTTGAGTGGTTTCCAACTCAATCTGTCACTTTGACTTTTGATGGCCAATGTCTTCCTCCAAGAGTATTTGCTTTTTATTCCTCCTTGCCTGTGGAAAAATATATTTTACCAACAATCCAATGTTTTCACTGTTGCCGTTTTGGGCATACAAGAGATAAATGCAGAAGTCAACCCAGGTGTTTGAAATGTGGTGAGGACCATGATGGCAGATCATGTAATTTAGAGGCTTTCCATTGTATAAATTGCTCTGGTTCACACAAAGCCACTGATAAAAATTGTCCAGAGTTTTTGAGGCAAGTAAACATCAAAAGACATATGTCTGATAAAAATGAATCTTATCTTGAAGCTTCCAAGTCTTTTCCGGCATCAAAACCATCGTTTTCTGAAATAGTTGCTTCTCAGTCCTCTTCCCAAGAGTCTTATTCTTATTCATCTTCTACTGAAAACAAAAAAGTATGGCAGAAAAAAACTGTAATAAGTCAGCCTAAAACAAGAAAACCTATAAATAAGGGTTATGATCAAGAAGCTCATAAAAATTTAATAAATTCTTTTAAAGAACCTTCTCAGAATAATGGTTGTGGCTTAGTTGAAAATCCATCAGAATCCTCTAAGGAGGCATCTTCTCTTCATTAGCTTTTATCTCAATTAGTGAATATTATTCTTAACTCCTTTTTACCGTACAACACAGCTTTATCTCTTGTCAATACAATCTCAATAGCCATCCTTAATCTAAAACATGGACAATCTGATTCAGTGGAATGCCAGAAGCGTCAGATCTAAACACACTGAACTAGTTTATTTAATAAATAAATACAATCCTTCCATTCTGGCCATCTCCGAGACATGGTTGGGGCCTGGTTCTCATTATAGAGTTCCAGGTTTCAACCTCATCAGGGCTGACCGGAGGGATGGTTATGGAGGAGCCGCGCTCCTCATAAAAAGAAATTATTTATTTAATTGCTTAACATTACCTGTATATAACAATGAACATCTGGATATAGTAGCAGCACAGGTGGCAGGAACTACTTATGTTTCGGTGTATATTTCTGAGAAAGATATAACAGTAATTCCAATTTAAAAAAATATAATACAAGGTTTGCAGTCTCCTGTTGTTATTTTGGGCGACTTTAATGGCCACCATTCCTCGTGGGGTGCTCCGAGAGATGATAGTTTTGGCATTCGTGTTGCAGATTTACTCGATGAATTAAATCTTGGTGTGTTAAATGATGGCTCTCCAACTCGTCGACCGATTCCTGGTCAAGCACGCAGCTATGTCGACCTTTCCATTTGTTCTCCTGGTGTAATGTCACTCATTACCTGGAATATTCTAAATTTATCATACGGCAGTGATCATTATCCCATTATTATATCGTTTCCAAAGTCCAACAACAGTTGTACTGAAGCTTTACCTCCTTTACAGAAATTCAGATTGACTAAGGATAAGTGGGAAGATTTTTCTGTTTCGTTAAATAATAAAATGTCTTATTTTCAAATTGTCTCCGAAGATAATATTGTTGATAGTTACAATAACTTAACCTCAAATATCCTATTATCAGCTGAAGAATCCTTTCCAATTAAAAATGTTGCCAGAAATAAAATTCCATCTCCTCCTTGGTGGGACAGGGAATGCACAGAACTTGTAAAAAAAAGAAATGACGCGGAACTACTTGTTCATGATTTTGTTGATTTAGCTACTTTTAATAACTTCAAAAATCAGGAAGCAGCTGCTAAGCGACTTTTACGAAAGAAAAAGCGGAAAGGGTGGAAGTCTTTTTGCGAGTCTATTTCGCCGAACACTCGATTATCTTTGATATGGAATAGTGTCCGGCGGTTTAGAACTTCATTGAGGGCTTCCTTTGTTTCTGCTTTATCACTTGTTTGGGTTCCTTCGTTCTTCAGTTCTCTTGCAGTCGATTTTATTCCTTCTTCAGATCAAATTCCATTTACATATTCTTCTATAAATTCTGGCTATCTAAACGAACCTTTCACCATGCAGGAATTACTATTTGTCTTAAAACGGGTGTCAGATTCAACGCCAGGTGATGATGGCATTCCATACTCTTTTATAGCTAACTCAAATGAATCTACCAAGTCAGTTTATCTCAATATTATAAACGTTATAGTAGCGACTGGTAATATACCTCCCGCTTGGAAACATCACCTTATCGTTCCATTGTTAAAACCCAATAAGGATCCTTTATTAGCTTCCTCTTATAGACCAGTTGCATTGGCATCCACTCTGTGTAAGTTAACAGAACATTTGATTAAAAATAGATTGGAGTGGCATTTGGAGCACAATAAATTACTTTCTGTGTCCCAATACGGGTTTAGAAAGGGCAAAAGCGTAACAAACAGACAACCATTCTCTTTTGACAACTGACGTTCTTGTTGCTTTTTCCAAAAATGAAGTGGTGACGGCTGCCTTCTTGGATGTAAGTTCTGCATACGACAATGTCGATTTAATAATTTTAAAACAAAAGTTGTTAGACATAAATTTTCCACTCAAATTTGTAAATTTTATATTTAATTTATTTACTGGTAGGTCCATATCAATTCGTCTTGCAGGTGTAAGTGATTCTCGCAGGACAGTTTGGAAAGGTGTTCCTCAGGGATCTGTCCTTAGTCCTCTTTTGTATGATGTATATACTAGGGATTTAGATAATGCAATTGCTGGTTGTAATATCCTACAATATGCAGATGATCTTCTTGTTTATGCCTGTCACAAGTCTATCGATCAAGCAACAATTGCCTTGCAATCTGACCTGGAAAGTATACAGCTGTGGATGGCTAATCATAATTTGGCTTTATCCCCCACTAAATGTTCTTTTTTGATTTTTTCTCGTAAGAGGGTAGTTCCTGATGTTAATATTTCAATAAATCAAGTAGTTATTCCTAAAGTTCCCGAAGTTATGTTTTTGGGTAAAAAATTCGACTCAAAACTAAATGGAGTAGCTCATGTGAACCATATTGTTCATAAGTGTGAAAAAAGTATTTCTGTATTGAGGGCCTTGTCGGGTGTCTGGTGGGGTGCTCATCCATCATCTCAAAGACTCGTGTATAACGCTTTAATTAGAAGTATTTTGGATTATGGCTCATTTTTGTTACCTCCCGCTAGTAAAGGGGTCCTTCGTAAGTTGGACCTGATTCAATCGAAAAGTCTTCGTATAGTGGTGGGCGCTATGAAATCAACCCCAATCAACGCTCTTCAGGTTGAATGTTGTGATCCTCCTCTGGAGTTGAGAAGACAATTCTTGTCAGACAACTACATTTTTAAAACTAGTCAAATTGTAAATCATCCTGTTTTATGTAAAATTGAACAACTTAGATCTTTAATCGATTCCAACAATAGTTACTGGGCTCGTAAAACTGTCCCCCATATTTATAACAGTTACACAAAACTATTAGACTATAGACCATGTTTAAAAACTTTTCCTTGTCATCCATTGTTTTACTGGCCATATGAAACAGTAATTTACACTCCTAAAATTTATCTGTCTATTGGTGTGCAAAAGCAATCAGTCGTAGCAAATTCATTAGTGTTGGATTTTATTAATTCAAATTATCCGAATTCTGAAATTTTCTACACGGATGCATCAAAAACACCTTTATCTTCTGGGGGTGAAGATGTTGGTGCTGCGTTCTTGCATAAAAATACAGGGTTTTTTAAACTGTTTAAATATGATAACATTGTATCAAATTATACTGCAGAAGCTTTGGCTATATTAGAGTGTATAAATTTTATAATTTGTAAGGAATTTAAGGAATCGGTAATTTTTACTGACTCATTAAGTTGTCTGAACTCGCTTTTATCGAACCCTTTTAATAAAAAATATTTTTCTCCTCTATTACTTGAAATTAAAAATAGGCTGTTGGTTTGTTCCAACCAATCTCTTAAGGTTTCGTTGGCTTGGATTCCCGGTCATTCGGGAATCGAAGGTAACGAAGCGGTTGATGGGTTGGCCAAGCTAGCAGCCTCACAGGGCAAACTTGATAAAAATTCTATATACACCCATGATTTACTCACTTCTTCTCGCTCTGTTCTTCTCCAAAGGCAAACATTTCAAAAATCTTCAGCCTAATATTCCTTCGCGGCCGTGGTTTAGTAAAGTGATTTTGGACAAATGTACTTCATCTATCATTTCTCGTCTCCGGTTCGGCCATTGTTGCTGTCCGGCTCACTTGGCTAGACTTTCCATTCTTGATAATTCAGCTTGTGAATGTGGTTTAGGTTTAGGTGACATTGACCACATTCTCTTTACATGTTCAAAATATCAGTCAGTCTCATTGTATGATATTCTAATTTCATTGAAAGCTCCATTACCTGTAAATACTTCTTGCATATTGTCCCTTTCTAATAAATTGTACATTAAAAGTTAAAACACCATAATATTCGTCTGTAAATATACACTATCTTATTTACATTACTCATGTATATATTGTTAATAAATTATATTACCCGACGCTGGCAAAATGTCCCCAAAAATGGGTAGACGGTTGCTATAAGAAGAAAAAAAAAATGCCTACTATTAAGCTTCCAGGGTTATCGTTGCGCGCCTGGGATACGCTACGCTGTATGAGTAACAGCGCGCGGCGGCAGCGATGCCCTTTCTTCATCGATACTTCCAACTCACCCTCAAAGTGCGGGGGGGGTGGGGGAGGTGTCTGGGATTAATGGGAAGATTTATGACTGCTCTTGATTGGGTTATTAGTACAAGCTCCAGTAACCGTGGCCTGTCCAGGAAACTAAACAACTTTTATTTCACTACTAATCAAACGTTGTATTTTTTTATACGAATTGCAAATCAGGCTGAGTTATAATTAAACTTAATGAACTTCCATAACAAAAGATGTTCAGTGGCATTGGCGAGAAGTTTTAGGTTATTGGTGGCGATTCAGACAGTCACGCTCTAATCCTTAATTTAAGTTCGTCGGTCCTTTTCACCTTTTAAAGATTAAAAAAGGGCAGGAGATGGCCATTCTAATATTAGAGCTGTCAAACATAGAATTTGAACCTTATGGACGCGTCGATTGCACAATTTTTAGATAGCACGTAAAACATCCAACTTAAAAATCTCTTAATTTGACAGCTAGGTTATCATTCATTCAAAATAATATCATTCGTTCATCTGAATTCATTACCTCTCTTTCATTTGTCATAAAAATTAGAAGAATAGCTGGATAATTAAAATTAGAGCATGATTTCTCGAATTAAGGCCGTTAACTAGTTTACACTGGTTTAATTTAACAATTCTGCACGGTTTCAATAGCTTTCTAATCACGAAACAAACTTCCCATTTCTTAATAAAATTCGTTTATATCTTTCAGTGATCCCAACAGTAGTCGAAGAAATGCTAGAAGGCGAAGAGAACGAGCGAGTGTTAGACCCGCCGATGATCGTGCATTGCTCGGCTGGCGTGGGGCGGACCGGTGCGCTCATCCTGGCCGAAACCGCACTGGAACTCATCGCGAGGAGACAGCCGTTCTACCCGCTGGACATAGTGCGGACCATGCGGAAACAGCGACCTATGTGCATACAGAATTCGGTGAGTTAATGATCACGCTTGCTCATAATGCTTCTCAAGTGTTTAAAAAAACGTCCAAAATAATTGATGGATAATAAATAATTTTTTCTTTCTTTCTTTCTTTTCTTTCAATAGTACTTATTATTTTTCTTCTCAACAGTGTCAATACAAGTTCGTTTGTGAAAGCATCCAAGCGGCGTACGCGCAAGGCCTCGCCAAACCGCCCTCGGAGACCGGCACCAACTAACCAACGGCTAGTATACATCTCTAAAACTAAAGCACGAGTACTTCTATTCATGAAATAAAACTATGGTCTCAATTTAAAGAAATATGTATACAGAAAGTTTGTCCTGTAATTTTTACTTATTGCTCTGGCTAAAAAAGGTGAGAGAATGTCAATTTGAAAGCACATGTAAATTTTCTTTCATGGTGTCCTACAGCGTGGACATTTTCTCTTTAGTTCTGCAGTATCTTACTAGATGGCGCTTGTAAACTATCTCGTAATCAGTCGAACACTGGGCGAGGATAAAGACTTATTTTCTCGAATCAGATCTTTGCCAAAATATTTTATAGGCTCCAGTAATAAAGCATCATCAGAGCAATGTACCTTTTCTCTGGAGACACAGAAAATAATAATTAACACTGATAGTTTGGTCAATTAGCCAACAAAATTAAGCCCATTAGGAATTATGGTACACCGCCATCTAACAAAAATTTAAGAACTAAATATAATAATAAAAGGAAATCGCCATCTTGTGTGAGTTGTGTATGAATGAGACTGTTTGATCTCTCTGCCGGGACAAACTTAATTCTGATAATGAAATTGAGGACGAAAATGTTTTGAACGATGACAATGTATTTGGAAAAGGTATTTGGCAAATGTATAAGGTATTTCAAAGATGTTGCATTTGGTCTTAATAGTTTTATTTTTCGATTGAAAACACGTAATTTGTAGTAATTTATTTTTATGATAAAGGATTGTTTACACTAAATCACTGTACATTTTGTGAAATTTTGTTTTTTAAAATTTTGAATTTACAGAGTGTTTTTCCAACTAGAATATATAGGTAAATTACTTAATATGATAGAATAAACATTTTATCGTTCATTTGAACAGTTTGTATACAGATTATTATACTAGTTGGAAAAACACATTAAACAATAAAAAAAAATAGATTTTAATATTCTCGAATATGACACACCGACATATCAACATCGAAGCGCAATTGTTTCTACACATTAACAGTTTATTTTCTTTATTTTATAACATAAGCACGTCTATAAATTTTTGTTCTGTGATTATCTGAATGTCTAGCTTAGTCTCGTAGTAAAATCTTGCCTTTTTACGAATTTAACACTTTCTTTATTTAGTATTAACTACTATAGGCCCAGTACACACGGCATGACTTGCGTTACTAACATGTCACATGCAAATATCATTAAATTTATTATAATTCCACGTATTTAAGCTACTGCCAGATTCGTAAAACATCTTCGTTAATAGGTACCCTTCTCTCCTTCAACATCAATATCTAACACGACACAAGTACAAGACTAATAAGTGTATTTTTTGTAGATCGCTTCACTTCGTCACTACCTGACTATGTATGTGGATTTGTAATGACGTATATTAATGGAATATAATGTCTTCCCGTTTTGTCTCGTATACTGGGCCTTATTAAATTAGTTGTAAGTTGGTCCTTCCATTGGTACATGTCACAAACAAGTACCCTCTTTGTTACGAATAGGACTTTTAGTATTTTAGTAATTTATTTGTACTTATACGTACGTACATATTTCGAAAACGATTTCTGTGCCATTTACTATATTTGAAACCTTTTTAATTATTCTTCATCGTAAATAAAAAAATGAACTGACATAATTTGTAAATTGGGACCTAAAAACCTTACTATACATAAATTATTGTTGTTAGACCCTGTCGACTAAGTGTAAAAGTAGGACCACATAATAATATGCCTAACAACGCCCCCAAATGACAGAATAGGTAACATGACCATCAAATCAGCTTCTTACTTATTATTAAATAAGTAAATCTAAAAAACTAAGAAAATTTGTAAATCAATCTTTAATAGGGTATTTGACTACTTTTTTTATTTTATAAATCCAAAATTGTTAGTTTCTGCTATCGAACACAAAAATATTTTTTGCTCTATCTTTAAAATTGACCGAGTTATAAAGGTTTGAAATTTAAGATTAGACAGAGAGGCACTTACTAGCATGTGACGTCACTTGCTAGTAACGCCATAATTATAATCTTCATACAAAAATCGTTTTTGAAAGAGACAGACATATTGAAACTTTAAAAAATCACTGTAAATTCGTTTTTCAACCGATTCTGTTTTTTTCTTCGCAAATCGCCTGCTACTAATCTATATTTTAAAATTAATTCATAAAATATGGTAAATTTAGGAACAGTCCAATGCCGCAAACTTGGTTAATATAAATAATTTCTTTCAGTAATACAGTTCAATGAGTAATACAGCTCACTACCCGAAACAAAATTATCTCGGTGGACAGATGTGGTTCAGTTTGAATGAATGAATGAATGAATATTTAATCTTTAGAATAGAACATATCAATATTATTTTTCAGTAAAACGGTTTTGTATATATAGGTAGAGTTGCTCGAGATGATAAATAATGAGGAAACAACGAAAAAAAAAAACTTTTTACGACGGCAAAGATTATCTTTGTAGAAAAATGCGTTTTATTGAGAAAAATAAATCATCATGGTAACTTTTCTATGTAATCTGCCTGCAAGCGTTGTACACTGGGTGCAAGGGTTGTTCACGGGGTGATATGAAGAAATAAAGGTCTTCATACATAAAATGAGAAAACAAGAACTAAATGGGGCCACAAGCGACTATATCAATAAGGTAGGTAAATAGATGTCAGACAGACGTCTGTCTAGACCACGGAATATAAAATAAGAGTGAAAAGGACAAACGTATTTTTTTCTATGAGAACCAGTGTCGCCAAAATCACACATAGATAGCACTGTTTACATCACACACAGACAATCGGACATTTGACTAATCAGAGCTGTTGTACTCGTTTCAAACAAGAACGTTATATATACATCATTACTAAATATAAATGTTACTTTACCATTAAACAAATAAAGTATATTTTCGTATGAGCTCAGATATACTCTATACCTTCTTCACGTAGTTCAACGCTTCTGACCTACATGGCGTACTACAAGATGCATACCAATAAATACCTTAGCCTAAAGAAAATGGGAATAGTTTTTGCAAGCTCGGCGAACTAAACAAAACTATGCGGACCTACTCTTAGTTATGACACACGCGCCCCGCCCACTTGTCCATTCCTCTCTTGTTTTATATTCCGTGGTGTAGACTTTGTATTATCAAATTAATTGTGCACGATGTCAATATTGAACCATTAGTGCCATTTTTCTTCTTCATTGGCTTTTTCATCCCCGCGCGTATTTCTACGCATGCGCCCTTGAGGCCAGATTAGTTCATATTGCGCCTCTAAAGTAAGTGATAATGCCATAAACAGTACCTACGTTTTAAGTAAAGGGGAGCAACCAAAGTGGGCTTAACTTTGTACAGCCATTTCAAAAAATAAATAAATCACGAATCATTTTGAAATAATATATAATGAATTTAGCTGCCTATATGGGAGTATCAAATTAAATATTAAAAAAATAATGTTTTGCAAGACTTTCAATCGATTGATAACGCCAAAACTAGTGTTACCAAATACATTCTGACGAAAGTAATAAGAACTTTTTTTTATTTTAATACTAAAATTCCAACATTTTTGAGAAATCCTTATTACAGACAACTCAAAACAGTCAATACTATAATAATATTTTTATGTTCATATTGAAGCCCAGAGGTCAAACATTTTGATTGCTCCCCTTTCAAATAACTTACATAATAGTTATTAAGTACCACTTAAGTCTTTGTTTCCATAGTATTATTACCGAGGAAAAAATGAAAATTAGATCTTCTAAGTTTATCTTTGGAATGTATATTTCTGTTTTTAATTTATTTTTCTACTAACAAACTTGTATTTTAATGTAAGTTGTATGTAAGTCTAAGTCATATTTTTTTTATTCTATAGTTTAACTTTTTTTATGGCTTCTGCATTTAGCAATTTAGCCAGTGTCAAGTAATAGTGATTGTTAAGTAAGTAGCTTAAGAAACACAGACAGCCCTAATCCTAAGACTAGGGAGCTGTGTTCGGTGAAGGACTCCAGTAACTTGATAGCGAAATTACTGGAGCCACGTGGAGCGTTTCAATTGTTTTATTAAAGTTTATAGTTCAGAGTCATTCACTGGATAACACACTATCTAAATTATACACTAAACACTCAAATAAACTAAAATAAAAGAATTAAAACGAAAACTTGATCCGCCATTACCGGATGTTGGCAAATGACCATTACTTGATATTTCTTTTTTATGAAAGTTATAATATAGGTACAAGACATTTCCTTATTTTGTTAAAAATGGACAACATGATTAAACTGTCGTATGAAAACAGCTTTAAAAATTGTTAATTCAATAAATAGCTTTGGGTTCTCCCTGCTCTGCTTCTAAAATACATAAACGGGTTCATAGATAGGTACTTTAAAATAACCCACTAAAGCAATTTTAGTTCGAGTTTTTGTTCATTAACTTAATAAATAAGTTATCACATCCCTAATGTGTTCGGGTGGGAAAGGTAGTTAGTAGTGTGTGAACGACTGATATATTATTAAGTGATTTGGTGTTTGAAAAGTTAGATCCACAGGTAAGGTCATTCGGTTCAACATAGCTTGATTCTTGATTCAGACTATGAATTCTTGACATCTTTTATCTAAATTAAAAAAACAAATAAGCACGTAGGTATAAGCACTTTGTGTACAGTGCCTGCCACTCACATATTTCCTCCTGGATACTCAAAGGTTGACTGGAAGAGATCCTTCACGGGATAAGTCCGCCTTTGCACTGTAATCTTTTCTTGTGACTTCTTATTATGTTTACTTTCATTGTGCAATAAAGTGTTACATACATACAAATTCAGATAAAAGGTGTCAATGTACTGGGTGTCCAAAAAGGGTGTTGGCAGTTTATATACGAAAATCATAAATGAAAAATATATCATTTCATGATTTTATTACTATTTGCAAAAAGTATAAGCGGCGAGCTGTTATTATCGAATTATTGTTTTGATAATAAACTCGTACACAAAATGCACGCTGAGCTCCGGTATACGAATCCATTGCAACTAAATTTCCAATAAATTCCACGTATGACATTATATATTTTTTTGTTATCTACCCTCATTAAGACGATTTATTGATATATAAAAGTGCAAATACCCTTTTTGGACACCTTATTGTATTTGTACTAAAAATTTGCAATAAATCTGCCATCTTGAAAGCAAAAATAAAACAGTTTCGATAAAAATAAATATAACTATGTCTTACACATATTATTAAAATATGTTCGTCCTTGTAAAATAAAAACACTCGCGGATTTTTTTTTAAGAATTCAGCAGTGTTTAATTTTGTGAATTCAGCATCAAGCTATGTTGAGGAGATAAACATAATTAGAAGTGCCCGTATCGGATGTTAGTATGTCCCAGTGTATGTATGTGTTCTACTTGTGATGTCTTTATGACAGTGCTGTGCTGTGCATCTGTTTCTGTGAAGAAATACATTTTTTATTGAATACTTACTTGTTTAATTTAAATACACCCCAATTTACAAATAAAATATGGACTTTTAAAAAGTTAAAAAACCTTTTTATTATCTTTAAATGAAATTAATAGTTTATTAACTTTTGGATGTTACACGTAGCACCATCTGTACAAAGCTTTATTTTCCGCTAACAAGGATTGCCAAGGTGAAAACAAAACATCCGAAACCCTCGAAAACGTGAGTGAATTTGGCGGGAGATCGACAGGTAAAGGAAATGGCTACGACGGGTTACTATGGCAACTCGAGCGGTTGTCGCCTGTTATCAGTCGATAACAAGTAGTTCAAGGCCGGTAAAACTGGTACTCTTGAATCATTTACGATTGGAGATGGATGCCATAAAATTATGAAGAGCTGGAGCTTCTCACTGTCCTATGGCTTATCAAAATGTGCGTGATGTTGATAATTAAAGATTGATTGGATTAGATGGGTTTTGTTTTTATAGGGTTTTATTGGATTTTGTATCTGTTGAGTAATGTCCGCGCGAGATCTGAATACGAGTACATTCATGACTATATTAAGTCACATACGAGTACATCAGGGCTGCATTCTGATCGCGCGCGGACTATACTTACGTATATGTTGCAATCTCGATTTTGAGTCATAAAAATTATCTCTACAAACTGCTGACATGAACAAAAAACACAAACAACATGAGCAACAACAAAACATACAATAAAAAACAAAGCATTAACATGTTACTTTATTGAAAATGTCAAATTAAAACAAATGTTCTGAAACTTTCCGCAGTTATTTATATTTAAAATTCTCCTGATAATACCTTGGATTTAGCTTGAATTCAGATCGAGTTAGAGAGATCTCCACTAGTACCACCGCACATTCAGGCACGTGGCGCCCGGCAGTTTTCCCGCGGCAGCCGTTTGGGCGGACCGCCCAACGGAAAAACCGCCCGACCAAATACGACCAAGCGAAATTCAAAAAAGGAACCAAACGAACTGTTAACGTTAGCTAGTGAATTAAGAAAAATAATCCTATTTTTTTGTGGTGTTGTGAATTGTGATGTGACTGGCTGATTTATGTAGTGTTTAAAAATAAAATTTGTGTAAAAAAGTCACTATAATCAAATATACGTACGGCACTGCAAGGTGTTTGATGTTATTTATTTAGGTAGGACATAAAATTCACTGCAAGTTTATTATTAATGAGCAGGGTTTTAAAATTAATAATTAGTACGAGTAGAAAGGACAGACAGTAAAACAAAAGTGTTCTTTTGTAAAAATTTATTAGCTCAGTGATCGTCCCCGCTGACGGCTTTATCCTCCCTGAAATTAGGGCAATTAAGTATTTTTTTGAAAGTATTCTTTTCGACTAAACTTATAATAGAATAAAAGACATATCAAGGTGTACCTTAACAAATTAACTTCTGAATTCTGCGGTGGGTGTAATTTTCGGCCTCTTATTCATATCCATTTCGTAGCCCATGTTATTTTTGGGCCCATAGCATGGTAACTCTGTGCAAAAACCAATAAACCAAAAGGTTAGGTTACCTAGAAGAAAATATCCAGTAATAAGGCTGCCCATTTTTGCACTTTCTCTGTTGTTCAAAATAACAGTGCAACAAGTATTTTTTGAACCAATAACAAACACGTTTTCGCGTTTATGACAATACTTATAATAAATCTTCAGGAGCGATTAATTCGTTATACATTGCTGCGTTTACAATGAGCGGTAATCTGAGTTCGATAATTAGAAATCGCTACTTGACACCTTTTGTACCCTACGTACGTTATCTTCCCTTCCACTTATAGTCACAGAATAAGTCCTATCAACTGGTGAAATCCAAGACTTGGTCCCGTCATCTTGACGATCACGCACGTGTATAGGTATTCAAAAGCGCTTTTAATGCTATGAAGTACTATCAAAATGATTAATACCTTGTGGTACTAAATAAATATTTGAGAAAGTGTTTTGTGTATTTAAAAGCCACTTTAGAGAGATATAAGTGGTTTTACTAAAACAGAACAAAGGTACTACGAATATAGTACGCATTTATTATTTAATAGCGGTCCGCCCGCGGCTATGCTCGCGTTGTGTAAGATTTTCCTGTGGGAATAAGATTTTAAAAAGTATCCTTTGTGTTAATCCAGAGTATAAACTATTTCTATTCCAAATTTCATCCCAATCCGTTCAGTAGTTTTTGCGTAAAAGAGTAACAAACATCCATCCATCCATCCATACTTACAAACTTTCGTGTTTACAATATTACTAGCCTTCCGCCCGCGGCTACGCTCGCGCTATGTAAGATTTTCCCGTCGGAATAAGACTTTTCATGGTAAAAATCCTATGTGCTAATCCAGGTTACAAACTATCTTTATTCCAAATTTCGTTCAAATCCGTCCAGTAGTTTAGGCGTGAAAGCGGAACAAACATCTAAACATCCAAATATTATATTTTTCACATTTATAATATCACTAGCGGTCCGCCCGCGGCTACGCTCGCGCTATGAAAGATTTTCCCGTAGGAATATTTTCCCGGTAAAAAGTATCCTATGGTTAATCCAGGTTACAAGCTAACTTTATTCCAAATTTCGTCCAAATTCGTCCAGTAATTTAGGCGTGAAAGCGGAACAAACATCCAAACATCTAAACATCCAAATATATTTTCATATTTATAATATTAGCGTGATATATTTATATACATATATAGTGTGAGTAAGGGTTTTCTACTATAACTACCTGTTGATGTGAAACAAACGACCCGCTGCTGTTAAAAATAATAATCCTAAAATAACACGACGACGTCCATTTCAGATAATACCACGTTTTATGTAATTAATTGTACTGATTGGCTTAAAAGCAGGTGAAAAAAAATAAAAATAGGCTTACTTGTACTTAAAATCAGGCACTTATGCTTGGGGTGAGCAGAGCTTGTCAAGGTTTGCAGGAATAGCAGGCAATACATAGGTACTTAATTATTACCGCAAGTAATATTTATTTTACCACCATAATGTTTTAATATCAAAGGTTAATATCAATATCAAATTAGTTTTCTCACGAAACCTAACGCTACGAGTGGCTACAAGTGGCTACGCGGCTACGAGTTCGTAGCACGCTTGTAGCCAGGTCGTAGCAGTCAAGTCCACGCCCGACGCCCGCTATTACCGCTTCGGTAAAAGGTTGTAGCGGGAGCAATCAAAATAAATGAAATTGAAAATCATTACAGACTTTTTATTCGTCACAAGCGATCACTTGTTAGGCTAATAAAAGTATTCATTTGTTTCTTTATACTGGTCAGTGTTACCGACTTTTTTAATAATCCCAAGTGGTAAAATTTTAATATTTATAAGCGATGCGATGCGTCTGTGACACTTTTTGTTAGCAGTGGCTGAAATTAAGCTATTAAATAAATATAAGGATCACCAATTTATAACGCCTTTATTTTTGGTGAAATTCGAAAGAGGTTGTGTGTTAAATAATTTAGCCAAACCGCACTCGGCCCTTGTACTCGACGGATCTGATTGCTCTAATTCAGGGTAGGCCCGAACCCCTTGATAGGGTGTGGCCAAGCTTGTGGGGAACTATATGAGCTGATAAGGATTTACTGTTTTCAGATACTAATAACTACCTACAATTATCAACAACTGTACCTACTTGTAACTTATACACCCAATATTTTTCTATGAAAATAAAAGATAAGTCAAAATGCACGTTCGCAAACCCAACGAAACCAAAGCAAAGTGTTCAACTTAATAAAAATACCAAAGTGAAATGTAAATTACGATGAAGAAATGGCAAATAACCATGTGCTGTGTCGCGTTGTGCTTCTTACCTGGGGAAAATTCCCGTGGGAACGAGGTACCTTTGCTCCCGGGGAACAACATGTTGAATTTGATCCCGGAGTTTCTGGGACAGTCCCCGTCTACGGGGAGTCCCAGGACAATGCTCGCGGATTTGTCTTCTGCTGCAGCTTCAGCTGTAGAGACCGGATCTGAGATCTCATCTTTTGAGCTGGACCAAATCGAATCTTCTTCGCTGGAGAACGTAGAATGGAATTCGTCTACTAGCAGTGTAAGTAATAGTTATTTGATTAGAATATAGTTTATTCTTAATATCACGGACACTATAGGATTTGTGAGGTCGGTAAATACACGATAAGAGGTATCGGAAGGAAGCGAACCTTATTTTTGTATGTGCATTCGACATTTTGTCACATTCTTTTCAATTTAAAGAAGATCGCGAAGTGGTTGTAGGCAAGACACTGCCCCGACAGACACTGCAAAACACAAAATGCAAATTTAATCATGTAAATTGTATTGATATAAATTAGAATTTTAACTATTTACTAACAATGTTTCCATGCATATCATTTCGCTATGATACATTCATTAATTCAATAGTTACATACAAGTCAGATTGGAAAACTTGAATAGGACCAACTTAGGCCCAAGTCGCTTCAATAAACCTATCTAAACTTTTATATCTTCAATCTGCCTATTTGACTGTTAATAATTTGAACATAAATTCATCATCATATAAACAGCTCACATACGTCCCCACCAAGGGGCTCGAGCCTACTCTAAATCAGGGCGATCAGGCCTTAGTCGACCACGCTGGCCCGTGCGGGTTGGTCAACTTCTCTCACAATCTTCGAATTTCTTCGCAGGAGTGTGCAGGTTTCCTTACTATGTTTTCCTTCACCGTAAGGGCGTCAAAAATACGCGTTCGAAATTCGAAAACACATTGGTACGTGGTGGGGATCGAACCCGTGTCTCCCTAACGGAAGACAGCGGCCCTAGCCAATACACCACCAACTCTCTTAGGTTAACGTTTAATAATAATAAAACAAATTCAGGAATCAATTTATGGAAAACTCAATATTAGTTCAGCTTAATAATTACTGACGCAATCTGTAATCTAATCTCTATTGCCATTGGATAAGAACCGTCAGCCGCACTCGACTGAACGCCTATTATCGGCAGATTAGATCCAAATTTATAAAAACAACCGATACTTTATTATTTTAAACGTTTGAACATTTTCATCAAGTACTTTGGCCACTGGTTTCAAACATGCCAGTGTCATATTTTGTGAAAAAAAAGAAAACCCTAGGGCGGCGGCGTGTCGCTTGAAATATTTTTCATCAAGCATTTAGGCCACTTTCTTTCTTTTTTATTGGCTTTTTTTGATGAAATAAAATAAAAAAACTAAGTTCTATGACATGTCATTTGCAATATTTTTCGTGTTCGTAGTAACACGTTTAGAAGACATTTGTATAATTCTCAAAAAGAGTTCTTTAAAATCAATACTTATAGTTCTTTTATGAATTTATTAGCCGCACTTATAAATACTTTTATAGTGATAGTACCTTCCTAACCTATTATACATATTAATTCTGTGTTGTAGTTAACATTTTTGGTCGCGATGATCACGCGGCGCGATATGTCTGGCTTCTCCGTTTTTAAAGTTAGGCACAATGCGGAAAACGTGCGTCCAATTTCTCAAAGGTTTTTGATTAATCTCTTTTGGAAAAGTTTGGGTACCACAGATACACCGGATCCGTCAGTCAACTCGAATTGTTTACGTACTAGAATAAGCTGATGTTCTGATCGAAATAGATCACAATTTCCCACTGAATCATGCGCTTGCGCACAACAACGACGTATCAGAGATAACCGATAAATTTTACACGATTTGTTCTTTGCGTTTTCAATCAGTGATATCACTATCGCGTTCGGCAGCGTAATTAATAGTGTAAGGCTAATTCAGAATCGGTTCTATTCTAATAAAGTGTTATGTTAGGAAGCGCGAAAGTTTTCAACCAACGTTAGTGTAGTGAAGTTTATGTGTAGTGTCTGTGGCAGTGTGTTGACATATCGTAGCGATTAAAGATGTGTGCACGATGTGGCGTGTTATTGTGTTAGTGTTGGTGTCATCTATGAAATTGCCATGTCTGGCAACACAGACGAGTTTCCCGGGTTATGAACCCGACTTTCCGGGAATGGGAGTACCCGAAAAGCAGCTGTCATATTCTGGAAATCCTTCGCACCCACCTCATCCAATTCCTTATGTGAGTTTATTGACTCAGCTGTCTCTTATTCTCTTTTTCAACAAATATTTCAAAGGAAACAACAGCTGCGATTCGATTTGACGGCTCCGTATCCCAGGATCGCTTAGGGTCGCGGGTTTGAATCCCGCCCAGGGCAAACATTCGTGTGATGAACACTTGTGTTTGCCTTGTGTCTGGTTGTTGTTTGTCTATATAAGTATGTATTTATCTATTCATGTAACAGTATCAGCTGTCTGGTCCCATAGTACAAGCTCTGCTTAGTTTGGGATCAGATGGCCGTGTGTGAAGTTGTCCCCACATATTTATTTATTTATTTTATTTGTTCGGAAAGTCATGCTTTAGCAAATTTTAGAGAGTTCAGCTATATTTTTAATTTTGATGACTAATTACGAATAATTTATTATTTTGAATACATTTTTTTTATTATTACTTGCTTAATAAATGTAAGGTTACATTTTTAACATACATAACTCGCCAAACTTCACAGTTTGATGGCGAGACGCGCTCGTTTTCGCACATTTACCTTTACTTATTTCTATTTTCTATTGTTTTTTTTTTTCCCCTCTTACACACACACATACATGCACACAAACACACGCACAATCACACGCATGCACACACTCCTGAAACACAATACCTAGTGAATTATCCTTGTATTTCTTTTTCACTAAGTCTAGTAACTTAATTAAATCTAGTATAAGTATATCTATAGATTAACATTATATTTCTATGATATGGAAGAGCGGGGCATCCTGGCACAGGCATTTGTATATGCTTAAAAGGAGGCCCCAGCTAATTTGTTTCATAGATAACTTTAAGTTAAAGAAATAAAGATTTTTGATTTTTTTTTTTTTTTTTTATTGTAGTAGGTACCTATCTTTCGAGTACTTACACTTGTAAGGTCGACCAAGAAAGTGGTTTACCATTTTTCATTCAATTTCCTAGTTTTCGAAAATTTCAATAAGGTTTATACTCACATGATAACCATATGTGCGAGCTTTCAAAATAAGAAATTATTTGGTCGATTGTTAGCATTCGTCAATGGCGGTCGTGCTTTCGTTTTAGTTTTCTTTTATTTTTAGTTTATTTGAATGTTTCATGGACAAATGCTTGACGGATCTGAAAGAGACTGATTGTGGTTTGAGAATGAAAGAGTTACTCGTCAAATGCCTTCTGTATGCTGATGATCAAGTATTACTTGCATCCTCGGCTCAGGAGTTACAGGAGATGGTAACTATTTTGAATGACGCTTTGGAGAGAAAGGGAATGAAAGTAAATATAAGTAAAACGAAAGTTATGGTGTTTGAAAGAGAGGAACGTGTGACTGAGTGTGATATTAGGATTGAGAGTGAACGTTTAGAGCAAGTGAATGAGTTTGTATATTTGGGTTCTATGTTTACTAGGGATGGGAGGTGTGAAAGTGATATTGAAAGAAGAGTGAACGCCGGCAATAGTGTAAACGGAGCATTGTGCGCTTTTATGAACAGTCAGAAAGTGTCTAAAAAGGCCCGTCTGGCGGTTCATAGAGGGGTGCTGGTTCCGACACTAATGTTTGGGAGCGAAAGTTGGGTATGGCAGAAGAAACATGAAAGTAAAGTATGTGCTGTGGAAATGAGAGCTTTGAGAAGTATGATTGGTGTAAAATTGAATGACAGGATTAAGAATAGTGTGATAAGGGAACAATGTGGAGTGAAAGATGATGTAGTGACTAGAATAGAGAGAGGTATGTTAAGATGGTTTGGTCACTTGGAAAGAATGGATGAGAAGAGAGTAACCAAACAAATTTATGAGGCAAGTGTGAATGGAGATGTTGGAAGGGGAAGGCCAAGGCGTACGTTTCACGACCAGATCGGGGATGTACTTAAAAAAGGCTAGGTCAGGAGTACCCTAAACCGACGAGCGTGCACGAAGAGGTTGATGAATGTGAATGAAGCGAAAGAAGTATGTCTGGATCGTAGCAAGTGGAAGGAAGTGGTCTCTGCCTACCCCTCCGGGAAAAAGGCGTGACTTTATGTATGTATGTATTAGTGTATAATTTTGATAGTGTATTATCCAGTGAACTAATCTTAACTATAAACTTTAATAGGACAATTGAAACGCTTGCATTTTGTTGTCATTTATTGATGACTTGCAGCGACCACGTGGTGGCTTCAGTAATTCTGTTATCAACTTACTGGAGTCCTTCACCGTACTACGTACACAGCTCCCTAACCTTAGGATTAGGGCTGTCTGTGTAAACTATACTAACTATACACTTGATACTGGCGAAATACTTAATGTGAAACGCCATTAATAAAAATAAGATTAAAAAGAAATTATGAAATCGCATGTTTTTGTTGTCAGCCACCGTCTGCTCCAGAATTGTGCAATTGGCGTTGTTGTTGTTGCTTTAAAATTTCGAAATCTTCTATCCCTTTTTATTTTACAAGCTTTTATTTAGTTTCACCTGTCCCGTTGTCTGTCTGTCTGTCTGTAATCAAATCTTGCAAGTTAAATTTGATCCACTTCCCAGTTTCCGATTGATTTGAAATTTTGCATTCATGTATAAATCGGATGACAATGCAATATTATGGTACCTTGGAGCTGGTCTGATGATGGAGACGGAAGGTGGCCATAGGAACTTCTCTAATACAGAACACAACCTAGTCGTGTTTGGGCTCGTTAGATTTGTCTTAACAAGATCTTTAGCCATACGTGATATCCAGGGTCTCATGATGGAGCCGGAAGGTGGCCACAGGAACTCCTTAAATACACAACACAACCTAGTCATGTTTGGGCTTGTTGGTTTTGTGTTAACAAGATCTTTAGTCATATGTGATGTTCAGGGTCTCATGATGGAGCCGGAAGGTGGCCACAGGAACTCCACAAATACACAACATAACTTAGTCATGTTTGGGCTTGTTGAATTTATCTTGACTAGATCTTCAGTCCTACGTGATGTCCAGGGTCTCATGATGGAGCCGGAAAGTGGTCACAGGAACTCCACAAATACAAAACATAACATAGTCGTGTTTGGGCTTGTTGGATTGGTCTTGACGAATACTTTGATACTAAATGGTAACCAGAGTCTGATGATGGAGCTGGAAGGTGGCCATAGGAACTCCGTAATTAAACGACGCAACCCCACCGAGTTTGGGCCCATTTGATTCGTCTTGACGAGTACTTTGATACTACATGGTAACCAGGGTCTGAGTATGGAGCTGGAAGGTGGCCATAGGAACTCCGTAACGACGCAACTCCATCGAGTTTAGGCCCAACAAAAAAAAAAATTTAAATATAAATAAAATACATAAACTTTAAGTGCTCAAAGCACATTATTATGTGAACGTACTACGGACTACATAACGGAAAAACGCTGCTACGCGCTACTACCTACGTCGTAGTAAATCTCGAATTAAACATACTAAAAAGTTAAAAATAAAATAACAGAAAAAAAACCTTTTTTAAAAACAAGCTTTTATAATTTGTTAAGAAAATGAACTAAAAAGTTAAAAATAAATTAACTCTAATTAGAAGTATAACACTTTATAAGTTCATTGTAACCTTTAACGATAATTAAGCTTCTTCGTCTACGACAAAAAAATTCCATATCGTAATCATATATTTTTAACACCAAAACTTTACACCTTAATTATTAAATCTTCCCGTTTTTATTACAGTCTCAATTTTATAAATAATAAAAGCGTGTTACTTTTTGATGGTATTAAGCTATCACAATTTTCTCAAATTTATAAATAATAAAAGCGTGTTACTTTTTGATGGTATTAAGCTATCACAATTTTCTCAAATTTATAAATAATAAAAGCGTGTTACATTTTGATGGTATTAAGCTATCAGAATGTAACACGCTTTTTTATTTATAAAATTGAGACTGTAATAAAAACGGGAAGATTTAATAATTAAGGTGTAAAGTTTTGGTTCAATTTCTTAACAAATTATAAAAGCTTGTTTTTAAAAAAGGTTTTTTTTCTTTTATTTTTTTATCTTTCAAAAGTGAAAAGGACTGACTGAAATTAAGAGTTTTCTAACCCAATTAGCCCTAACATCAGATTTATAAAGAGTTATTTATTTTATCAAAATTAAGGTGTGTGTAGTTTAGTAAACATATAAAGTAAATTCAGTCAGTTTTCATCTGCTATGAGGTTTATTTGTATACACGATGATGACGGTGATGATAGAAATTGTAAAAACATAGATCCATTTCAATCTAAAGAGAAGCTTAGTTTGTTTGTTGCTCAGGCATTTTATGAATTTTCATATTATTCTCAAATAATACATTTGAGTTAGTACGAGTATTACACAAAGTCATGTTATTTGATTGTTAACTGAGTAAATGCTCGAAACAATTCAATATTTCTAGCGTTTATTTGCAAGTAATTTAATTAACACAGAACTAACAAACAGTATGAAGTTATCACAACAATAAAAACAAACGGTAAAGTTGATTAAAGTGAAATTTGCTAGCAAATAAATTTGTGATGCCCGACCTGAAGGACGACGCTGATATTGAGAGAGAAACGAGGGCTTTGTCGGTACGGGCGAACATGATATCACCCAGATTTGCTCGTAGCTCGAAGGAAGTTAAAATTACATTGTTCCGAGCCTATAGTACATCTTTTTATACGACCAACCTGTGGCTATCATACACGCAGAAATCCTACAACGCTTTCCGCGTACAATACAATAATGCAATGAGGGCGCTGTTGCGGCTGCCCCGCTTCTGCAGCGCATCGGGGATGTTCACATCAGTGAGAGTGGACTGCTTTTATGCCACCATGCGCAAGAGGGCCATCGCGATAGCAAGGAGGGTGCGGGCCAGCAGCAACAGCCTTCTCATTGTCGCCAGCAGGTCGGACGGACCTTTTATAAGACACTGGCAGGCGATAAATGCTCCAGTGTTTCAATTGTGGAGCAGATAGGCATAATAGCTGAAATGTTTATTATTATTAGTATTATGACAAACAAAAATAATTTATTGTTTTTGTTTTATTCTGTTGACATGTGTTTGAATATGGGCTGCATTAGGCCAAAGGTTTAATGTTTTATTGCCTGAAATAAAAGACATTTTTTTTTTATTTATTAGTCTTAAAATAATAACAACACAGTTGTCCCACGATAAAGGAATGTCAACTTTTTTTATATGGACCTTATGACATATAATATAACCGGACTTTTGGGGGAGCGGAAGGCTCTTACCCCTGGAAATTAATAGCAACAGCCTAAGGGCGCCCACTTGGGGGCACGGACCTCGGCATAGGACGTAGCCATGGCGAGAAGCGCGCGGGAGAGGAATGACCCTGACGGGGCCTTCCAGCAGGACTTGATTGGGTCTACCGCGTACCCACCGGCGGGTGTGGTGGCTACCAGAAGGGCATTCTATGGAGTGTACTCTATTGGCAATGGCTATCTCAACAGCAAATTGAATAGGATCAACAGGATCGGAATGTCAAACATATACTAATAAACAAATAATAAATATATGGGACATTTCTCACATGCAGATTCCATGGGTTTCAGATAGCTGTTATACATAAATAAATAAATAGATTCTTATATAAATAAATAACATCTAGACACAACCAAGGAAAACAAGTGATCTAAAGGGATATAAAAATTTTGGATCACAGTATTTTTGACTAGTTTTTTTCAGTTTTAGTTTAAAACAACAACAGTTTATACAAACCTGACTTGACCTACTTTTTAAGAACAATCTGCAGAGACAGACCCAAGTTTTTAGACTCAGCAGATTTGGCTCTGCGTTGATCAGTTTCTCGTTTCTCAATACAGATCGTTTGAACAGACTCCGGTCCCAAGTCGGCCGAAGCAAGGAGAATTTGTGCAGGTGGGGCTTTAGCTCGGATAGTGCATGTCAGTGCGGTGTCTCTCCCCAGACAATGGCACACATATTATCCTGCCCAGCGTGTCCTAACACCTGCACACGCGAGGATCTTTACAATGCTACGGATAATGCTATATCCGTAGCTGCGTACTGGTCCGCATATATTTATTAGCCGTGTATGAACCGATATTTAATAGCCGTGTATGAACCGATATTTAATAGCCGTGTATGAATCGATATTTAATAGCCATGTATGAACCGATACGCTAAGAAGAAGAATACAGCAGATCGTATATGTACCTAACTATGTGTGTCTATGTGACTAATAAGGTACAAACATTAACCTAGTTTTGCTTAGAACACACCTTGTACACAGCACCGCCCTATTTTCCTTGGCAGTGCAAGCTAACAACCAATAGTAATGACGAATAGGTTTAGCATTTATCAGTGACTAATAAAGTATAGTATCATGTTCGTAGAAAATCCAAACGAAATTACTTCATGTCATGATAGTCAATATATCTGACAATATATCTGCAAGATACCTATATGACTAGTAAATAAATATCTAAAAATTAAAAACACGACTGCGCCGACAAAATAAATAACCAATGTCAATCGAACTGATGTAAAATAATAATATTAATAATCTTAATAATAATAATAATCTTTATGGATTCTAACACATCCAAATCTGTTCAGGCATTTAGAAGCTATGGTGGTACAAAGAAACTCGCATAATACATAATAATACATACATACATACATACGTGAATCATTATGCTGAGCTGTGGCCTTTTTAGCATTGTGGCACACACTTTGAATACTGCGCTATATTTTCTTTTTTGTCATGTTTTGTGTTGTCATTGTGATTTAATATTATAACGTTGTCTTTGTGCTAAATAAATGCTTGTCTATGTCTACTTACAAACATGTACACTGAACACATTAACCTTATAATAAGTAGTCAATAACCTTAACACATTACACTCCTTTTTTGGGCAGTCGTGTTAAAATACATGACACAATTTTTTTTAATATTCTAGCAAGTATAGGTCAGCCTATGAAACTGAACAACTTTTGTTCCACAAGTATTTTGAAATTCGCAATACATTTTTGAAGTTTGAAAAAAAAAAAAATTTAGGGAACATCTAAAACAAAAGTTGTTCAGATTGATACCACTCAAAAGGTTTTGCGTTCTTTACCTGGATCGCGCTGGTTTGGTAACGCAACATACAGCATGAAATTTACATCGTTTTGTTCCCGCCGTGTAGTGACAGTACCCGTCAAACTGAACAACTTTGCACAAAAAAAAATTCCTGCGGCAAAATTATTTTTTTAAAGATAGAGCAAAAATTATTTTAGTGTTCGATAGCAGAAACTAACAGGTTTGGATTTATAAAGTAAATAATAAGTAGTCAATACCCTATTATTACAACGTTTGATTGATTTATTTTATTTGTGAGTTATTTTCGAATGTGTGTTTTAAATTCCTCTAGCATAAATATTTAGGTTAACTTTTTATGTAGCTTCTAGTCTTTATAGTTTTCATTATACGTAAATCTTCCGCCTAAATATCAGTTACCTAGCGACGCTGGTCTGGAAGTCTGTCAATAGACTTCGGACCAACGAGAAATTATAAGCAATATTTGCATTATTATTTATTTAAAACACTCACGTAAAAAAAATCCAAAGAAATATAGAGCTTTATATCTAGAAAGAACTTGTCGGACAAGAGAGTGATTCAGCCTGCTCAAAACCTTCGAATAGAGAGTCCAATAGTTTGTCTGACAGATAATGGAGGCTGGTCTGATGGCTAGCTGTGGCTCAGCAGCCGCCACGAAGCTGCAGAGTAGAGTTGTAGAGGGTTATGTGGCAATAACCAGGGCACAGTCCGTAGAAAAAAGGGTATTTATGCATTTATGTATTATATAATCACTCTCTAGTCTTACAGTTTAAGAAAAATAATAACATGGATAAGCGTTTACTGTTGGAGATCAGGACATGAAGTGAAGAATTTGGCAGAAAAAAGACAAAATCGAAACGTAAGAAATCTAAATTTGAAAATGAATTTAAAATGAAAGATAAACCAACTAAAACAAGAAAGGTTGCCAGTCATAAAACAAGAAAGAAGACGAATGCCTCGTTACATAGCTTAGGTGGAAAACCCCGTCCATTCAGGTCACAAAACAATCATCAGCTCAAAATATACATCCCCACCAGAGTCTCGAGTCTACCCTGAATTAGGGCGACAAAACTCATCATCATCATTTTTTTTTTATTTGTTATTTTTTGCTGCGCGGACTAGGCTGCTCTCGAAAATGAAAAAGCTTACATTTAAAAAAAGAAGCAAAAAGAAAAAATAAACTACAAAAAGTTAATGAACGAGTTAAATGGATTTGAAAACAAAAGCCCTTGTCTAAAACTCACAACAATGGTTTAAAATAGACAATACAAGTACTATCGGTTTTTGTTAAACACGGTTTATTTGTAATAAAATGGTTGCCTGTTAAATCTCTATCTTTGCTTATTTGTTTAGCCTAGTATTCGTAACACTAACTGTTTTGATGATTTTGAGAAGTTGAACACGGTACGGTACATAAATAGATAGACAATACTATCAATAAACATATTTGAATTAACATCTGTTGGGACAAAATTGTAACTTCATTAGCAGTGCCACCTTTGTACAGGCTGATCTCTCTAATTTAAAATTTCGGGGGTTTGATAATGAGGCTAATTCGACAAGTTGCGCTCTAATCCTTAATTTAAAGGCCATCGAACCTTTTCGTTCCTTTGAGTAATGAAAGGTTGCGTGTGGGTGGTGTGGTGGCTAGAACCGCTGTCTACCATTGAGGAGTCGTAGGTTCGAATACCACGTACTAATGTTACTAAAAATTTTCGACGCTCTTGTTGAAGGATAATATCGTGATTAAAACTGCACAAACTCACGATAAAACTTGAAGTCTAAATTTTTCCATCCATTCAATCCATTCAAATTCTTATAATAAAGTGACGTTTTACGCCGGCGGCGCGGGCGGCGCCGCCGTTAGCTCCGATTTAGGGCACCCGTCATGTGAGTTGTTGTAAGATTGACAACCAACCTCTCAAACCCTTCACTTTCTTTCATCATCTCTTGATCATTAATTTCCTTTCTCCTTGTTCCAGGGTCGGCCCGACCAGCCCGACCGGTATCCAGTCCTGCACGCGGGCCTTCCTCGTGAGCTGATGGTATACCCTTTACCGAGGGAACATGGAGACCATGAGCTGGTGTTCAACGTCTCTTGGCTGCCATCTTTAGGTAACGTTTATTAAACAAACCAGGTCCAGGAGTGAAACTCAGAAACTAAGAAAAATGAGGGTAGACAGAAAATGTACTATACTGTCTGACCGTAGCCCTACCCGCAACGAATTTCCGTAACAGCACCGAAATATCGGGTTTTGTTAAAAGCAATATTATCGGGGTAAACTTGTAAATAAAGTCCTATAAAGTAAAGCGAAATGTGTGAACATCTGTCTGCCCATTCGGCTTACATAAATTCGTTTTGATGTTGGTACGACTGTACCTGCAATGGTGGTAAGCCTGTAATAGCTATATGTATAACCAAAGTTTATACAAAGTTTGACTCGTTTAATTGCTGACTGTATAAACAAAGTTCGACCCAATACGGCATTGAGTCCCTTCAGAATCGCATTGAATCGTGTCCCCACCCTCTATAATCTGCATAACAATGATGCAAGTTGGACATAACCTTATAATAAAGTTACATATTCAATTAGAAAATGTGCATTAAAAAAACACACTAAATCACACAGACAGAATTTTCCGATCCAGTTTCAAATCTCGAATCTTTGTTTATAGCACTTATCTTTATCAGCAGTTTAGATATAGTTAGTAAATATGTAAATTATTCGACGTTTTTTATTTTCTTATGCCTTCATTAAAAACATTATGCTCCAGATATTTCCGTTCAAAGGATAAAGGTTAGGTTAGGAAAAGTCAAGCTATGTCTAGATTCTTAAATAAAAATACAAGCTGAATCTAATAAAGTGGGCCTGTGTACTGATGATAACTGAATTCTTTACCGAAATGCTCTTTGTTTCTTTATATCTTCTTCTTTTTCGTCGTTACACTCTTGGCAGAGTGGTCGTGGTCGTCACATCCAAGTTGGTGGTGTCTTTCTTTTCTTTCGTTTCTTTATATAGGTACTTATAAATATCTTACCTCATTGATTGTTATTTTACCAATTAGTTTTTTTTAATGGAAATGTACACAAATCCAATTTATTCAAATCAATCAGAATCTCGTTCGGTTAACATTTTTATTAAATGAATCAATCATGGGATCTGTATGTACTCGCCCACGCAAGCCATTTTGTCCTATTTGTAGAGTAATTAAAGAATTTGATCTCCGTTGCGTTTACACGATACGGTGCGGTGATGCATGAAGCCAGTAAAAACACGTCACTATACGTAGTTGTACTATTTGAAGGACACAAACTTGATTTAACATGAATTCTTCGTTTTCTAGGAATAGAATATACTTTATTACACACAAGGATATAGCTTGAAAGTACAGAAGATAGATAAAAGGGTGTACAGATAGGCGGCCTTATTGCTAAGGTAGTAAGTAATAATTTACATTGTCAACTTAGGAACTAAACGTGGTCAAACAAACCGCCCCGAATAGCACTCGGTGGAAATGTTCCCGTCACGCTGGCGGAGTTTCCACGCTGTATCGCCAGCGAGATGTGTTTTACGCAATGATATTATATACATACAGAGGTAGATACGCCACCAACGCACCAAACGCGTGCCGTGAATTGGTCCTAATTGTGACCATTGCAGTCAGTCGAGCTGTGACCGCTGTCTCTTTCACTCTTACGCTTTGCCTATTTCCTGTCGCATTTATAGCGTGTCTGTGTCGCGGAACAATTTACGTTGTGCGTGCAGTATAAAGGTCTATCCACAAATCAGTGCCGTGTCAGGGACGGGGCCGGAACGTGGCAAATGTCATAGAAAATCGTCATTCACGAGTCTAAAAAAATATCGGTACATACATTTTCTATGATATTTGCCACGTTCCGGCCCCGTCCCTGACACGGCACTGAGCTGTGTGGATAGAACTTAAGCGTGACGTATCTTTCTTAAAATATCAACGATTTGGCGCGTAGTTCATTCGTTGTTTTGCGTAAACGCTGTCCCAGCTCCCTCAAAACTCCATGACACTCCACGGTCCAGGCACCTCGTAGCCATAGGGACAAACACGTATGGACCGATAAGGCTCGCATGCTTGTAACGTTTGAAAGTGTGGCAATATCCAGGGCACAGTCCGAAGAAAAAGGTATGAAACGTAAGAAATCTAAATTTGAAAATGAATTTAAAATGAAAGATAAAACTGCCAGCAAGAAAGGTTGCCAGTCATAAAACAGGAAAGAGGACGAATGCCTTGTTACACGTTTCTGGGACGAGGCCACTCAGCTGCTGCACCTGACTCACGCATAGTGATTATTTATTAACAGCTCATAAACGTCCCCCACTGAGGGGCTTATTCGACCATGCTGGTCCAGTGCGGGTGAGTCGATTTCACAAACAACCTTTCAATTTCTTCGCAGACTCCTGCGTGCAGGTTTCATCACGGTGTTTGTTTGATGTTTGTTTTGTATTGTATTGTATGTTTTCTTTCATAGTTAATATTCATAATTATTATCATCTGAAAGTTCCAAAGAACAACCCTTATCTTTTGGCCCTTTTTAGGCTTCTGTAACTCGACTATAGCAGGGAAAAAATACTGGATTAAGAGTTTCTTTCCTTTGAGGTCCGATAAAGTCAATTTTTTTTCTTCGCCGTACAGGCGGGCAAAGATCAGCTTTTTACGCCCAAACATATTCACGGACGACCGATTTTGCCGATCGGAATACCAATGAAAAAATACAATACAAATTAAATATCATCACTTTTGTATGAATATAATGATTATTTTTAAGTGTTTATATTTTTCTACATCAATGCTATTAAAATGCCTCTTGTTGTTATCACCTCAGATTCATACTTAGGTATATGAATATGGACCAAAATGCTATCATTTATCTATTTTAACAAAGTACAACATTACAGTTTAAAGGCATCATTATTAGATGATTTTATTATTTTCGATTGATGAAAGCTTGACTTTTAATTTACTTAATTCAAAAAGTTATAAACAAAAAATAACTTTGTAACAAGTTCTCCAAATTAAACGCTTCAGTAACTTTCTTGTTAAAAGGATAATTGGTAAAATAAAATGGATAAATTAGCTTCCCCTGCTTTTTAAAGCTAATATTTTGTGGAACTTAGCAGGAATTCTTTTAACTCAATTATTTTTTTGAGATAGTGCGCCTGGTACCAAGTTTTGATTGTTGCGTGATAGAAGATACGATAATAAACTCTTCTGAATATTACAAAACCTATTGGCATAGAATTAATATAGTACGTATTAGTATGGTTGAACTGGTGCTTTAAGAATTAAATATTTTTGATATTATGCGTATCGTAGTACAGGGATGACGGTGACTGTGTCATTCTTGCTACTATTATTTATTACGTGGCGTAGTATTACCACGTATTACTCAGAGTTTGAGCTCAAGAGTCGTGGTGGTGCTCTAAGCTGACCATTCCATTCAGCCTATAAAATTTAAGGTTTGTTGCAGGCCCCCAGTCCAAGGACTACTCGCTGGAAGTGACGAGTGAGACTGAAACAGAAGACTGCAGATCGCAGATCTGCTACGAGTACGACATCCCAGGGGTGAGGATTACAGTTCAAATTGCACTAATTAATCGTTTTATTGACCACCGCACCGGCTCAGTAGGTCCATTGGCCATTGATGGTACAACTGATGCAAATTTTATCCCAATTATACCATGAATCGTACTGATATGGTACAATTGAAACTCACGCGCTTGCATTATGAACCTGTCCATCTGTCGATCTGTTTGTTCTCATCTATACAGGTCGCGTTTCTCGACCGATTCTCCGTTTCTTCCGAATTAATTGAATTTTACTGTCGAGTCAATTATTGGAAATTTAAAAAACTAAGGAGTTATGGGGTTGAAGACGTAAAAAAAATCATATATCAGCCATTTAAAAAAAATACTCGCGAGGTCTACAGCTCACAGAGCCACTTGTTATTATCAACTGTTAATACTATATGTCCCCATCTAGGGGCTTGAGCCTATCCTCATCAGGCCTCGCAATCAGGTCTTAGGCGACCAGGCTGCCCCAGTTCACTAAGCTAAGCCTTTTAGCCATAAATTAGAAACAATTTCGATGAATAGTCCATTGCATTATAAGTTGTCGGATTTTTAAAAGACACTATTGCAATGGCTTTTACTTAACACGAGTATAATGGAATGACTTCGTTTGATTGCAGCATATAGCATATATTTTATAATGCGTACTGCAAAGGAATGGAATCTCCTGCCGGCGCGGCGTCTGTATTTCCGAGTACATATAATCCGACTCTCTTTAAAGCCAGAGTGAAGGCTCCTTCTGGGTACATCGTAGATCCCATCCCTGCTTTTGGACTGGATCGGGGTCAAGAGCAAACCCATATAATATATAAAAAAAAAATAAGGAATAATTTGATTGTTACTAAAACTAGTGTCGAACAATACCAGCTGCTACGTCGTAGCTAGTGTAGCATGATCGTAGCGCAACGTAGCAATGAAAACGTATCGTTCGTGCGATTTTTACGACCATAGTTCTATCCAGTTTATTCACAGGTAGTTAACAGTCAGAAAAAAATGCAAAAAATCATTAGGGTTGTTACAATCCCCCACTCTTATTCATTCATCGATTTTAAATATTATCACTAACTTATTGCGTGATAGTAAATTTTGTAAGACTATACTAGGTTCTAGTTAGATGCTCTTTAGCCATATTGATCAATAGAACTAGTACTGGGTATTATACAACGTGTTAACTTAAAAACTGAACAACTTTTGGTTTTGGTTTGGTTGTCATATAAATTAATATTTTGTACATTCTGTGTCAATACCCAAAAGATTCAGTTAGGTTGTTTCTTTCCCCAACTGTGGTTATATTCAAATTACGTCAAACGATTTGTATAAATCACATCACACTAATAATTATAAATGTGAAAATATATTTGGATGTTTGTTCCGCTTCACGCTGAAAATACTGAACGGATTGGAATGAAATTTGGGATAGAAATTGTTTGTACCCTGGATTAACATATAGGATACTTTTTACGGGAAAAAGTCTTATTCCCACGGGAAAATCTTACACAACGCGAGCGTAGCCGCGGGCGGACCGCTAGTACTGAATAAAGTATGTTTCCAGGACTTCAACTGGTACATAATACCGAGGCTCAACATGGCGGAGACGTGCGCCATTCGGCCGGGCTGTGCGTACGCTGTGCGGCTGATCGCGCATCCCTGGGACGGACACACCAGTGCCAATAAACACGTGCAACTAGATGGTAAGACCTCGTCATCATGAGTGAAATTGAAACTTGAAAGACGTCCTCAGGATAAAGGCCTCTATTACATAATAAAAAGTTCTTAACTATTTGTAGACAAAAATAATTAAATGAGTTAATTTCGTAAAAAAATGTGCCAGTCGTGTAAAAGATACTAAAACAAATTCGATTATGATCTAAAGTCTAGACCCAAAAATTTGCTTAAAATGTTTTATGTCCTTGTAAGGTAACAAAAGATTTGCTCATCCTATAATAACGTAGTTGTAAGGACCACCTAACTATAAAACTTTGTTTTTAATTATATTTAATTTACATCTTAAATTCTATAATGAATATTATTCATCGCCTATGTATGAATTTACGTCTTAAATTCACTATAATTATCAAAAAACTAATCCCAACGTTGCTTTTTTTGCTGTTTAGAAAACCCACGACTATAGTTAATATGTATTACGATATAATATTGTATAGGTACTAGGTAATAGGTATTCATGTCGTCATGTTTGTTCTATTTTCCATTATCAATTAGCAAATTAGGGCGTGTCAGTTTATAGAACTTAGTTCATCTGTTTACTCACTTGCAACGTTGGGTTGGGCAGCTTAGCTTCAATCTTATTGATCTATCTAATCAGCCCTTATTAACTCACTGTTTGTCAACAGTGGGTTATTGTTATACTACCGTACATTATTATTGTGTATTAGTTTTAAAAAAACTATCTGTTACCAATGGTTGATATTTGCAATTGTCGGCACTTCATGGAACTTACCTAAAAGTTACATATCAGGAAGCTGTTATATTCGTTGAAAAATAAAATATAATAATAATATGTATTTAAGAGGAGTACCCAGATTCTCCTGAAATATTCTTGATTCACCTTAATTTACTTAGATGAATTAGTAATCAAGAAAATAAATCTTTATATCGCTTTGTACACCTTACTGTGTTAGCCGTGTGGTGACGGCAGAGTAGAATACATTTGTCACCAACCCCTACTCTTCCCGTGGGTGTCGTAAGAGGCGACTTAGGGACTACACATTGAACAGGGAACGGGCAGCAGCGCTCTCTGATACAGTAACCTTTTAATCTGTGATCTCCAACCCGCCTGTCAAGCGTGGAGATTATGGCAAAACCCTCCACTTAAGTGGAGGAGGCTCATAGTCTAGTAGTGGACTGTAACGGGCCGTTGATGTTGATGTTGATGTACACCCTACATGACCCTACTTCTTTTTAGTCGCGCACTGTTGACAGAGTGGTCGTTGTTAAGGATCACTTAGGTTACCTACATCCTTGAGGCCTCCACAAGAGAAAAAAACTACTTTATTCCAGCATTAAGTATTTAAAACTGTTCAAGAAATACCAATCTTTCATGGTGCAGTATCAGACAAATGAATCCAGTGATGAGAAAGGAAACAGCAATCAATGAAAAACAAATCCAGTAATGGTTTCCGATGATGTACAAATGCTAATTTAATGTTTGTTGATGCTCCGAGCTGGCCAACCACGGCCAAGGCGAAATATGTTTACACTTAATTTATCATTACATTGTAGGAATTTTGAAGATGTATAGGTAGGTAGGTAGTTTAGATTCCGGCTAATGAAGAATAACAACCAATTTAGATTTTTAGCTTTTAATTTATTGTATTATTCAAGGCACGTCAAACACATTTTCATCAACAGCTCATATAAGGATCAGGCCACACTTGTCGACGGCGATCGACGCTTTGCCTATACAAAACGCGCGTAAAGTAAGGAAATCCTTCCGCATCGACGACGATGCGAAAATAATACAATAAACTAAAACGTAAATAATTTTTATTTTATTTTATCTTTATCTGCACTTTCCTCTCAGAATGCGTGTCGGGTGTATGTTCCTGCGCGCACGCCCCGCGGCTGCCGGCGCCCGTGGTGTCGGCGCGCGCGCTGCTCGCCCAGGGCCAGATGCGGGCCAACATCAGCTGGGTCCTCCCCCCGCCCCGCTACCCGCGCCGCCTGCCTCCGAATCTTCAGAAACAGTATTATTTTGTTAGGCAAGTACCTACGTATATAAAGCAATCACGTAGCATCACCTCCGAGAGGAACACCGAGAGAAGCAAGATTTTATGTTTCTTAACACATTGGCACAGGGTTAATTTTACAGTGCTCACCTCTATTCACTGTGAGTTTGACAGCTGTCAAAACTCGCTTCTCTCGTTTAGTTTGACACATTCATTCATAGCTCCTCAATAGGATTTTCTGTGTGGATATCATGGAATAAGAATACTAAAATCATGTTAAAATTGATTATTTAAATACATTCGGGGTCGAGTATCTAATTGAAGTACGTATTAATGTACGTACTGTACAAACTCAGAAAAAATGTTGAACGTGCAATTGTACTAATGGCATATTTCTGTTTCGTAACTTCAGTACTAAGGTACGGGATAATTTTTTGGGGTAACTCTACATATAGAGATATAATTTTTAGAGCACAAAAACGATGCCTACGCGCTATTTGTAATTTGAAAACAACAGAATCTTGCCGCCCTCATTTCAAATCTCTTAAACTGTTAACTTTTCCATGTTTATATATCTTAGAATGTTCACTATACATCAAAGCAAATCCCAATTTATTCAAAAAGAGAATAACAACAGATAAATTTAATTTTAGACCCAGGAGTATTGTTATCGAAACCTATATGTGTAAATCAGCACTAATGAAAAAAAGCGTGTTAGAGATGGCCCCAAATATTTATAGCAAATTACCTGATAAAATTAAGAACTTATATTTAAATAGGTTTAAAATAGTTTTAACTCGTATCCTAACAGAGAAGTGCTACTACAGTCTTGTAGAATTTTTTGAAGACAACAACATTTCTGCAGCAAATAGTTCATAATTTTCGTATGCCGAGAGTGGCTAATCATAGTTTGTACATATTTAATTAAGAACATCTTATATTACCTATGGTTACGAATAAATATATATTTGAATTTAATTTGAAGGCATTTTGTACAACTAATTGACCGAAAGTATAGTTCAGGAACTCTTGTAATTTTTTTATTGAACAGTCATATCACGAATTAAAATCTACAAAAGGCCGGGTTATGCCAAAAATTAGCAACTCAACGCGCTTTAGTTGAAAGCTCAACCGACGCATTACTGAAATAACGTTCATATTAGCTTCACGGTTACGTCCGACACTGCGCAGGAATCGTGCGAAGATCTCGTTTTTGTTGAACTATTTTGCTTATTAACAGAAAACGGTTTATGAAAAATGTAATCGATTTTAAATCTAATTCAATAATAGGCAAGTTTTAAAGAAAAAAAACTATGGTTACTTATTGCAAGTTACGAGATCAAGGGTTAAAAAAATATATTTGCTGCTTTTTTTAAACTCGTGCTTTTTATTTATAAATTATTATAATATATTTTAAAATTCTACTCGATTTAAAATTAAATTAAGGATATATTCTGTAAGCATATATTTTTTTTACATTTATAGCATTTAGTAGATTTGATCGTCAAAGTGGCGACTATGGGCGGTATTTCCGCATAACCCCGCCTGGTATTCTCTTCGTGGCAACGCAACATAGTTACGTTTTATTGACCTATAAATTATATGCGATTATCGAAGCACATCAGACGCATCAACAGTCACCAATCTATGACCTGGCCAACCCATTATGACACTGAGGGTGCTTAACTGTCATAATCGCTCAGAATAGTGGCTGTGTCAAAAGATTTCTAGACATCCAAAATGCTTTCTTCACGGCAATCAGTCACTAAGTTTTCTTACTCATATATAACTTTATTTACAGCATAGGCAAACAAATGGTGTCAGACGCTCACCCATCCCCGTGGTTCGCGCACACTATATCCCGCACCATCAACGTCGACGGCCCCGTCGCCAAAGGAGATGATGTGCGGTGGACCATAGTGGACATTGACGAGCGGAGCGGAGAGCAGGGCGGTGAGCGGAGCGGCAGCCGGGGCGGAGAAATAAACAAGCCAAGAAGGGTTCTCCTTGATGTAAAGTTACTGGCGAGAGTGAGCCTTGTCGATGATCGAGGCTGTATCGGACCAGCTGGAAACGCTACGGCTTTTGGTAAGCATCAAGGCTGAACAACATGGATAGTTGATACGTTTTTCTCAGTGAAAGTCAATCAGACTTAGTTGGCCATCCTGACTTACACATCACCTTTGAATTTCTCATGTGCAAGTTTATTCACGACGATGTGTTCCTGCCCCGTAAAAGTTATAAATAAACGAACAAAAGATCCACGTGGATAAAAGTTAATGAATCGATTGTTGTTACAGATCCAGCAAAATCCAACAAACTACGTATTGGAACTTACGTAAGTACTATTTATCCAACAATTATAAATTATTCAGGATTTTGATTGCTTTAAACTGTCCTCAAAATCTTAATTACCTAACCTTTATTAACTTAAAAACATTATTTACTTTATCAGGCACTGTGGGCAGCTTTCGGCGGCGCATGCGTGCTGGCTATGGTGGCGATCCTGGCGGTAAGCGCGAGAGTGGTAAAGCGAGTATTAAACGCTTTCCGCCCCGCTCCTGTTTCCGCTCCGCTCGAGCCGCTGTGTCGTCGGCCTGCGTGGTTCCCGATGCAGCCGCGGGCGTGAGTACTTAGCATAGTTTACTTTTAATAGTGTATTCTGTGTGTGTCCAATTTAGGTAAGTAATAAATCCGCATTTTGTGCCTCAATTATTGATTACATCATGAAGCACCCGAAGATTTAATGAAAAACTGTTTCAGAACAAGAAGATATATAGATATACCTTCCGTATCGTCTACTTCCGTGCGTTGGCTTTATAAAGATATTTTATGGTTCAACAATTTTTCGAAATATGTACTTTTCAGCAATAACTTATTTTATCTCTACTGGGAAGAGTCGATAACCCGAAAAACAAATTTATCCTACGTTGATTGTAATATTGAGAAAATCCTCTGTCAAAGACTTTCAGAAACACTAAATAATTTCGATGGAAATATAAAACGACTTATCGGTAGTCAACTAAACGCCCTTGAAAAGTTTCGCCCATCACCGTATTGTCGTTGCTATATGAAACATATTAGGCGTTAAAGTAGGTAACCTAGACGTCCGCGTCGAAAAATACAGCACAAAGCAAAATACGTTATAGCAAAATAATAAAATAATATTTTATTTATCACTTCAGATATTTTAGCTATTTTATAAACCAAGCAAGTATCAACGAATGTAAATCTAAAACAACTAAAACTCGAATCTCTTTTGGTATTGGTAAAGAGTAGGTAGGTACATAGTATTTTTTAAGGTTTGTTAAGTAAGTCGCAGTGTTTATTCTATCTATCATCGTCGTTACCACGCAAATGAAGTAGAATTAAACCCTCGAATTATGAAAGCTACTAGCCTTTTGATCCCTAGGTGAGGGCAGGCGTGAATTTTATCATTTAATTTCGTATTTGCTACCAACCAAAACGATGAAAATTCAAAAATAAAATACCTATTCCATAAACCTTTTTATACATAACTTCTCGATATAGGCTCGATGAGTAAGGCCCGTCAGGGACATAAAATAAGCAAATAGGTTGTAGGCGATGTTGATGCGGGAGAGAAGAGTGCTTCATAATCATTACGTAATAATATACATATAACTATAATAAATAGGAGGTTGTTCATTATAGTAACCAAAATTTTTTGTTCAGGTACCAAATAAAAAACAAACAATACAATCAAAACAATACAAAAATTAATATCACAAATAAAAGATATTCTCTAGCGCGTCTCCCCGCGGCAGAGTTCCCACAAGACTGGCAGCATTCCCTCTCTGTATCGCTATTGCTATTCTCTGGGCAAAGGAGCTACCAGCTCTTGGATCACCCGATACCTCGCGGAGACGCGCAGAGATATCAGTAATAAATTAATAACACACAATCTTCCGTGCGTAAAACATCTTAGACCCCGTTCACACTTTGATTCGTGCAAGTGCATGTACAAAATAAGAGTCCTTAAACTAATCACTTGATCTCCGTTACGTACGGATGTATCATAACGAAGGTAGAGTACCTACACGTATTTTGTACATGCACTCCCACTTGCACATCAAACTGTAAACGAGGTTTAACACCCACGCAAGTTTCACAAAATTTTATCATTTGGTTTTATTTGTTGTCATCGCGTATCTTACATACATTTAGGGCGAACACGTTTAAAACAAAATTAATTCGTTGGCAGAAGGGAACCTTGTTAGGGATGAGGAAAATCCTTGGGGATAAAAACGTCATTGCTTTCACTGCACCAAAGCCTGTCAAAATTTTAGCTTAGATTTCGCTTTGTAGCAGATTTATGACCTTATCTGGTTACATAAGGACACTGTTTACGAACCCGTGATAAGACACAACTTTTCACCATAATAAAAACGGATATACTATATAGAAATTATCACCGTGAAATTTACATCGCTTTGTTCCCGCCGTGTAGTGATAGTACTCGTCAAACTGAACAACTTTCCGCGAAAACAAATATCCCTGCGGCAAAAAAATTTTTGGTCTCTCCATACAAAGTGAGACTCCCGACCGACCCATTTTGTATGGAGAGACCAAAAATTTTTTTGTCACAGGAAAATATTTTTTCGTGAAAAGTTGTTTGACGGGTACTATCACTACACGGCGGGAACAAAACGATGTAAATTTCATGCTGTAATAGTAAAAGTTTTACAAAACATCAATGGAGTCCTAAATAAACTAGGCTTGTTGATGTACGTGACCCGAAATATAGGTACCTAACGCTCGCAACGAAATCTAAAACATATTACAACCACGAATAATAAATCTCTTTGCGGATTTTTTATTGCTTCTTTTAAGCAAATATTTGGATTTTCCTTACTCTTTTAATTGTAATTTTGTGTTCCCTGAACGGATTTGACTATTTTAGTCCAGAACAAGCAGCCCGCTCCGGCTTCGCGTGGGTAGGTAATTTAACTTTTCCCGTTGGTATAGACCTTGTCTTGACAATTAACAAACACAACAAAAAAAGAATTACCTAATTTGGTTCATTCGTTCGGAAATATTTCAGCTATTTATTTTTATTTATTAGACATGAAAAGATAGATTATTATGCAGGAAAACACCTTCGAATAAATACATAAGTGTTTTAACACTAAGAATAAAATAGAATATTCTTCTTAATCAACTCATGTAGTCAACTTGGGTCTACTACTCTGCTACAACTAATCCAGGTACTGGAACCCTTACGATTTTGATCAACGATATCTCGTACCTACTCTAATTATGCTATAATTATAACGTTTGCAAATCCAACAGGGTAACCCTATCAAGGAATCTGGTAAACCTACATATTTATTTTAATTATCATTCTGTAAATACGACTGAAGGGGTTTTTCACCATTCCTAATCACCATAATTTAGGGCAGGCCCGAAATCTAGGTACTATAAGCCCATGAATCACGATGATGAATCATGCGTGCAAAACCGGGTCAAACAGTCAGTAAATCCATATATTTTGCGCAGGCGCATTGTCCATTCATATTACGCATTCACCTAGTCAAATACTGCATCACTTTTCTTACATAAAGGAGCGTAACTTAGAAATCTTTATCTCCTTACATCTAACCTGAATACGGAATTACCTTTTACTCAGTTGACGTCATTTTGGCTAGAGAACATAGAGAGCACTGAGAAAACAGGTTTGTACTAAGCACTACCTTTAGATAGTGGTACTACTTTAAATATAATATTGAAAATCAAATCAAACCGCAAGCCACGCCATCTATGACCGTTTACTTTGATATCTTTGTATGTTTTAGCCACAAAATCGCTGCCACAAATAAATATTAGACGACACGCGACGGTCGAATCTTGGATAAATATTTTGAGTCTTCCTTATGTTCCGAAACGAAATCATCCGGCAGAGGGCCAAGGTAGTTGATATCGTCCAGAAGTGTAGCAAGCTGAATTGGCAGTGGGCTGGCCACGTCTGTCGCAGAACCGATGAGCGTTGGAGCAGACGGGTTCTCAAATGGAGACCGCTTCTTGGGAAACGTAGTGTGGGACGCCCCCCTGCCAGGTGGACTGATGACCTGAAGAAGGCAGGTGGTGTCTGGATGAGGAAAGCGGGTGATTGTGCACTTTGGCATGCCCTTGGGGAGGCCTACGTCTGAGTGGTCTGCAATAGGCTGATTGATTGATTGATCTTTATGTTCAGGCTATACATAACATTACATTCTACTTAAAAGCAAAATAAAATGTAGTTAGTTTCTGTGAAAATTCGTCTGGCCATTCTTTTACACAGAAAGCAAACGTTGTGTTTATTTATGAAAACATGAAAAAATTATAGAGAAGTGTAGTACAAATTCCTTTTATGGTGCTACAACAATAACGATTTTTAAGCTGTTCCTAACGTGTCTAGAATATAAAGTAGGTTTTCGCGGTTGTCAATATTAATAACACACATATCTACCGGGTTATTCATCAACGGCCATTACAGTCCACTGCTGGACTATGAGCCTCCTCCACTTAAGTGGAGGGTTTTGCCATAATCTCCACGCTTGGCAGGCGGGTTCCAACCCGCAGATTAAAAGGTTACTGTATCAGAGAGCGCTGCTGCCCGTTCCCTGTTCAATGTGTAGTCCCTAAGTCGCCTCTTACGACACCCACGGGAAGAGTAGAGGTTGGTGACAAATGTATTCTACCCTGCCGTCACCACACGGCCACACGACGACCGGGTTATTACCACGATTTTAATTTAAAATAAGTTTTTTAATGACGTTACCTATATTTCGACTATGTTGCAATAGTTATGATCACGGCAGAACTGAAGTACTTGCGGGTGGCATATCTGTCTACCCTCTTTCTCAGTCTTTTTTCACTACTACCAGAACTCACTGTGAGTATTGCAAATATCGGTAAGCTCATTAAAAAGTTTATTTTAAATCAAAATCGTGGTAATACCCCGGTAGATATGAGTTTGTTTATGGAGAATATAAGCACCCAGTAAAGTTCTGTTTAATATTTGGATTAGGCTTGGGCCTGGCTTAGTTTATTTTACGTGGATTAAGTGATGAATTTTTAATTAGTGAGGTCTCTGCTGTTTTTATGAGAGTTTGCGGTACGACCCTTCTTTCACCCTTGAATATGTTTTTGAACTTCAAATTCGTAATAAAAATCATGTACGTTTATAAATGCCAGTTCACGCTTGTAAATAAATCCAATGGTTATGTGTGAAGTCGACCAACCCGCACTAGGTCAGCTTGGTCGACTAAAACCAGATCAGGGTCACGCTATCTAATTCAGGCTTGACTCAAACCCATTATAATAATTAATGTATAATTTAGCTACAATTTAACCACCGCAACCACGTAACATGCCTTTCGAAGCACAGAAACCGGGACTTAGCCAAACAAGCGGTTGATAAAAACACAAGTTGCTTCTCTTAGTTAAATACGACTTGAAATTTTATAGTAGCGTGATCTTACTAATGTTTGTGAAATTTAATATAAAGTTCATCTATAAATTTAAGAGCAATAAATTAATAAAATAATTTCTAACACAATTATTCCCACATCGGATTGCACGTCTACATTTAACGAATAACACGTTTTGAAGCCAACACCAATCAAATCTTTTGTTGCTAAATTACAAAACCTAATACTAATGATTATGTATGATATCACTAGCTATGGTTATGTACGCAATGTGGGAAGACCGTTTGACCAAGATAATTCGAGGCCGAACCATTTGGAAGATACTTTTCGATGACTCCACTACTGAATTTCGAAATTCAAAATTTCGATGTACTTTAGTTCACAAGTACATGAGACCGATGTACGCCAGTTCGAATTTACGCTGTACCGAAGTATGAAAATCCGATGATTGTGACATCGAAAGTTTACGAGTTCGACGTACGTAAGTTCGAAAGTACACTGCAGCGAAAAATAAAATTACGATGTCCGTGAGATCGAAACTACAGCAGTACGAACATATTGATAGCTCCGTAGTTTACTTTACGTCTGCCTGTGAAGCACAGAGACCCGGGTTTAAATCCCGCCAAATGCATGCATTGGTGTGATGACACTTGTGTTTGCTTTGTATCTGGATACTGTTTATCTATCTATTTTGTTTTTTAAATACTAGAGTACTTAGAAAACTAGAGTGAGACTTTCGAAATATACTGTACAAGTGCAATGCAATGCAATACATGCAATAAACCGTTTGAGTATTAGAATAAAAATACAATTTTATAACGAAACAAACTTTTTATTCAAAACTACATTTAATAATAGAAATATACTTCTCCTACAGTTTTATAATTTTGATTTTAATTTTCAATATAAGTATTATATAATCACATAATTAAGTTTACACAATTTTCATACATAGAAATTAGCTCTCTTAATAGAAAAAAAAACATTGGTATTAAGAATACCAGCTATGATTAGTTAAATAATTGAAATTATTATAGTATACAATTATATCTTCATATACATTATGTACGCTAATCCACTTATAAACTCCTTGACATCCATTTTTTCTTTTTGTAATAAGTGTTCTTTGATTTTCTTAAGGTGGTTCGATATTTTGTTTTTACGTTTTTTTATGTTTGCTGTTAATCTTTGAACTTCTAATGTGGTATTTTTTTGCTCTTTTTGTAATTCTTTCAGTGTTTTAAAATGTTATTTTTTTTCTGTTCAATTCTGTGATTGTTTTTTAAATAATATATTTTGAATGGTTCAAATATTAATATTTTTTATAATATTTATATTTTTAAATTTAAATATTAATGTTATAAATTTTACTAATTTAAGATATATATATTCATGTGATATAATTTCTTTTGGTTTAATTATATTAAGAATTTGAATTTCTGTTTTAATAATTATATCAAGAGAAAATTTATTTAAAAATAAATTTTATATTAATTTTTTTTTATTAAATATTATTATTTTAATAATAATATTATTTTTAACTTTTAGAGTTATAAATTTATTTATATTTTATTTATTTTTTGAAGGTAGTTTAATTCCAACATTATTATTAATTATTGGTTGAGGTTATCAACCTGAACGAATTCAAGCAGGGATATATTTATTATTTTATACTTTATTTGCTTCCTTACCTTTATTATTAGGATTTTTTTTTATCTTTTATGAAATAAATTATATTATAATTTATTTTTTAAAATTTTTTAATTTTAATATTTACTTATTATATTTTAGAATAATTATAGCTTTTTTAGTTAAAATACCTATGTATTTTGTTCATTTATGATTACCAAAAGCTCATGTAGAAGCTCCTGTTTCAGGGTCTATAATTTTAGCGGGTATTATATTAAAATTAGGAGGTTATGGATTATTACGAGTTATAATTTTTTTACAACAAATTAGCATAAAATTAAATATTATTTGAGTTGTTATTAGATTATTAGGTGGATTTTATAGTAGATTAAAATGTTTTTGTCAAGTTGATATTAAATCTTTAATTGCTTATTCATCTGTTGCTCATATAAGAATTGTTATTAGAGGAATTATAACAATAAATTATTGAGGGTTTATAGGATCATATATTTTAATAATTGGTCATGGGTTATGTTCATCAGGAATATTTTGTTTAGCAAATATTAATTATGAACGATTACATAGACGAAGATTATTTATTAATAAAGGGATAATAAATTTTATACCTTCAATAAGATTATGATGATTTTTATTAATATCTTCAAATATAGCAAACTTTTCTTCAAACTTTTCTTTGCCAGCTGATCAGAAAAAACTTTATGTACTTCTGTTAACACTCTGTTTCATTCATTTATAAGGATAACGAAAATTTTTGAGTAGTTATGTTTAGATAAGATACGTGATTGCAGCAAAATACATATACAATATATCTACCGAAGTTTACTTAGAATAGAATAGAATTACTAGATTAGATAGATAGATTAGATTAGTAGATTTTATTTATTTTGTTGTTTATGAACAAATTAATACTTAAGGCCTATTTATACTTGCACAAGTAGAATGGCGAGCTAACTTAATCCGCCAATTTAACTCAGTAAGTAGTAACTGTTAAAATAGACCGGGCTTTTATTTTGTGTTTTTATTTTACCACCTGACTAGTTAATAGAGTAAAGGTCTATCCACCCAGCTCAGTGCCGTGTCAGGGACGGGGCCGGAACGTGGCAAATGTCATAGAAAATGTATGTACCGATATTTTTTTAGACTCGTGACGATGACGATTTTCTATGACATTTGCCACGTTCCGGCCCCGTCCCTGACCCGGCACTGAGCTTTGTGGATAGACCTTAACTTATATACGGCTCCATAGCCTAGTTGGTAGTACGCCTGCCTTCGAAGCACAGAGTCGCGGGTTCGAATCCCGCTCAGGGCAAACATATGTGTGATGGACACTTGTGTTTGCCTTGTGCCTGGATGTTGTTTGATTATCTATATTAAGTATGTATTTATTTTGTCGAAGTGTAAATCGGCCTTTAGGTACAGTTGGTGATAGTATTTTTATAGTTAAATTATAATATTTTATCATTCATATCCTATTTTGTACCTCCGTCTGATAGACACTATACCCTGCAGATCGTAGGATTTGGAGGTCACCTCACTCACTATAGGTATATTTATCGCGCAACTCTCAATTTATAAATTCTCTACTGTAATCTAATATTGAAGTTGAACATGACAGCAAATCAATTCATGAGCTAGGTCTTTAATATCGTAAAAAAAGAAAAAATATATTAGCGAGGGATATTTTACAGACGAATGGTATTAAAGAAATCTTCAATTAGTTTTTCTAAGGTTTTAAGCAAAATTAATAGAATTTTGTGTAAGTTTTCTCAAATGAGCCTATGCTTTGTAACTGTACAGCGATGATTGATAGCTTAAGTATTATGTGTAGTGCTATAATAATATATCTTTTATTTCAGATTCAAAATATTTCTCATCCATATTTTGTTAGTAAGAACCTATAGTCTATTTTAGTAAGGTAATCTATATTTATTTAAACATTTTAGCAAAAAATTAAGGAGTATTTTATTTATCTATCGCAATATTCAGATATTGCATCATTGCATATTTGCACATGAGTACGTGACGTTACTTCGACATAGTCCCATAAAAATACGTTAGCGAGACTTATCTCGCTCTATGGAATTTACTCCATGGAGTTCAGATTTATCAGTATGGAAGTTTAAAATGTATGTAAACTTGAAACTACTGAATAAAACAAAAAGTATTAAATTTGTATATGCGACTTTAACCAAGTTGAAGATATTTCTTTGGAAATAAGCTAGCTTTTGTGTCGTTTTTCTTTGGTGTTATTGCCAATTTCTTTTTTATTCTTAACAATAAATAGCATAGTTAAAAAAGTTTTAAGCGATAAAACTAATCCATTAATATTCTCAATAGTAAAAAAACTAATTTATGATGTAGAAAGGTCATAAATAATCCAAACTTGCGCAGCTGACAACTAAAATAAAGGGCAACGCGCGTCCTTGGCCCACCTTGACCGATGCTGTAACCAGCAAAGCAATGAAAAATATATTAGCGGCTTTGTCCAATTTAGTAGTGCGCAGTCGCAACTTTTAGTACGAAAAAAGTTACCTATTTATTGTTGTCATTGGGCAAACTACCTTTCAAAATCCTTATTTAAAATGCAAGGTATAAAATGTGAAAACATCACATAGCACAGGAAAGGATAAATACACTTGATTTTTTAATTAACCAGTCTCTCCAAACGATCGTCTTCTGTTTTCAATAAGTTTCTCTTAAGCGTCAAAAACTTTTTTAATTGATAGTAATTTTAACAAATCATAGATACGGCACGAATACTAGCATTTTCCGGATTTGTCTACCTCATAAATCAGTGAATTAATACAATTTATTCGTGAAGTTTCGAAAAGTCCACAGCTCCTAATGGAGCGTCCGATTTGATTAACCTCAAACCGCGTCTGACGTCTGGCGTGGTTGTTGGACCATTATAACTGCGACACGGGTGGTTTTTAACTCGATTCCCAAAAAAGATCTGCTTTTAAAATATTTGTAATAGGGGATCGGACTGTTCACCATATTTTATGAATTATTTTTAAAATATAGATTAGCAGACGATTCGCGAAGAAAAAAACAGAATCGGTTGAAAAACGAATTTACAATTATTTTTTAAAGTTTCAATATGTCTGGCTCTTTTAAAAACGATTTTTCGTATGGAGATTATATGGCGTTACTAACAAATGACGTCACAAGTGAGTATGTGGATATGAACGATCTCTCTGTCTAATCTTGAATTTTGAAACCTTTATAACTCGGTCAATTTTAAATATAGAGCAAAATTGTTTTAGTGTTTGATAGCAAAAACTAAGAAGTTTGGATTTATAATATAAAAAAAAAAAGTAGTCCGAAACCGGGTATCGTTTTTTTTTTCAATATTTATCCTCCTCAAAAACATATCCAACTGCTGTAGGCATGAGGACTACGGGAAATGAGGATACACCTCTTAGGAAGACTACGAATAACAGTAAACACCATGATATCGTTGTGGTCTCCAGCATCATCTATTATTTTGTCTTTTTTATACATTGCGTTAGTTGGATCCCAAAGAAACGACGTTTGATAAAATTTCTGTGTTAACATTATTTTTACTTCTCAGATAAAATTTCATTAATTTATAGAAATTTTATATCACAAAATTATAAGTCGAGCGGGGACATCGTTTGGTAAGATCAGTTAATATTGGAATCGATTCCAAATATCAACTGTCCGATCTGGCAGTTGTGTAATTAAACTTACAGTCCCGGCCACCAGAGGGCAGACGAGTATATTAAACCTGTCAAGTTGAATTTGCTAATTTGCGCGGAGCATTTCGATGTCTGAATGTAGAGAAACTCTGGCGACATAGCTTCATTTGTACTCTATTCCAATGGGATTCATACTCAAAAGACAAGACACATTTTCAAGTAAATTTTGTTTCAACATCATCGACGGCCCGTTACAGTCCACTGCTGGACTATGAGCCTCCTCCACTCAAGTGGAGGGTTACACATATCAACATCAGTAAATATAAATCGAAGCACATAAGTGTAAGTAAGTATCTATGCTAATAATTATAGTCATTCGGTTTAATTGATTTAAAAACGACATAAATGCTATTAATTCTTGATAAATACTTAGTAGTTGAAAATTATACTTCAACTTCATCTAAGTACATAAATAAAATTCTAACTTACTAGGAATTCTTAAAATTAGGACTTTCCATACGTCATCTTCGATCTGGTAATTAGAGTCTATTCATATTTGTTAGGAAATATTCGGTTCCATCCATCTTTATCCGTATCCCGTTTGAATTTGAATATTATTTCGGCACTCACACCTTGTACTCGTACACGTGGAAGTAATTACGTAAATTGATGTATCGCGCTGTCAAAAAAAGCGCCTATCTGAACCTGTTTGAATCTCGGGTTCTGTAACAGTCAATGTAAGCCTGGTGACGTAACCGATCAGTATCAGCTGTTTGCTGGCGGATGGGATCCGACATTGTCTTAGCCGGGCTGATGCTATCTGGGAGCTGAGACCACAGACGAGTTTTATATAGACGTCAGTCTGTCAAGCAAAAAAAAAGTATATTTTTAAATTAACTTGCACTTAGATTAGATTGGAGCATGTAATGAAACCAATGCGTTTTTAAATTGTGAGCACTGATATGAGTACACTAGAAATTATAAAAGTAAACTATTCAAAGAATTAATTTAACAATAAAGTTATTATCAGACTGGAAACACAGTTTAAGGAAGTATAGCAAAAACCTTTTTTATTATGACTATAATACTAAAGACTTATGCAAAATGCAAGACTGCGGATTAGCCAGACAATACAATATTATTGTCTAACAACATGCTTTGTAGGCTTGTTCATTAAAAGTCTTAACAAAATACATTGAAATTAGGTACTTACCTTGTGATTCTTTATACATTTAAGCTTGGCAAAAATAATATACGCACGCGCACGTGACTAAATTATAAATACTCAAATCAAGAACTCATAAATTGTTGCATCAAAATCCTTAGAAGTTTCAAGACACGGACTTAGGTAATTTTTAAATGCGCTAACAATTATAAGTTTCTCGTCTTTTTAATTTATTCAGGTCAAACGTTACTTGTTGGCGTCTGTCTACACACTCATGATCGTTACTATTTGAGTCAACCTCATTTGAATTCACTTTCTCGCTTTTTTTTCTCATTCAGTTGGCCATGCTTGTTACTGGTTGTTACAGTATGTGATCGGAACAGTCGATTGCACTGCAAATGTAACATATTTGTTGACTGGAAGAAATCTCTCTTACTGTACTGTGTGTGTACTGTAGCATCGGGCCTCGTTGGTCCGAGTGCTATGTAGTTTAATACTGGCGATAATATTCTCTTTGTAATATATTCCTTCTCTTTTTAACTATTCAGTTTAGAAAGAGAGCGATAGAAACTTCAGACGGGCGGGGCCGTAGAGATTTGACGTTCTCACCTGCCGTCCGCCGTCGTGTGCGGACGATTGTATGATTTTCAGTACGTGTGCAGTGCAATTTGTAATTTAATAAATAGTTATCGTGTTATAAAAGTGCCTTTTATATTTTTAAGTGGCGGCTCTCTCCCGGAGAGTCGTTACAGCACTATAAAGGATGTAGTTTACTACAGCTACTTAATACTAAAATAATACAGTAAATTGCTTTAAAGATTAAACCGTTAATCTTGCCGTGTGGTCGAATGTAATAACGCTATGGATTCCCAAGCCTAAAGAGAATGCCTGCGAAACCAAATTACGTATTGATAGAATGCTGAATTTTGAAATCGGTAATTTGACGGCAAGCTAGTAATAACCCGATAGATATGTGTGTTATTAGTAATTTCCGGTTTGGCTGTGAGAAGATCAAAAGGCAATAGTACATTACTGCCGCGGCCGCAAAATTAGTTATTGCTGGACGAGGGCGAGGACTTTTATTGTGTATGAGACCAGCAAGAGTTATTGCGGCCGAGGCTTGTATAGTGCTTTTCTCTGAAATATGCGAGGAAATTACAAAATACTAAAAATATTGTGGTACCTTGAATTTAGATGTCTACTTGTATCGCATTAAACTTATAAGTTCTAATCTTTATCACTTTCTACTTTGATTTCTTGAACAATTCATTGTTATAATATTTCCCCAATTCAAATCATGAAAAATAAGTAACAAAATAAATACATAGTACGATAAAAATAAAAGCGGCGAAAATTACAAACGAGACGCCATATTGTACACTTTTCTTTTTTTTTTGTTTTGTGCCAGTGTCATACAGAGCATACAGCCAACTCAAATTACTACGAGTCGTGTACGATTCATGTAAAAATTGAATTTAGAACATTAAAACTTATGAAGAGTATGCTATAAAAGACTCAAAAACATTGAAATTTCTGAACGAAAGTTACTTTGCCGGCCTAGGCCGTTTGAGGGCACATTGCCGGCACTTCGCGTACTGTTGTTTTACAGTAATAATCACATTTTCGAGCGTGTCGGATAAAAATACGTTTTCTTTCGTTTCTGCAAGTCGACAAAACTCTTTGATGTGTGTTTTATTTAATACCTAGGCTCTTACTTGTCTGCTCATTGCTTTACTTGTGTATTTTGGTATAAAAAGTGTGGCCCAGCAGCCGCCACGGAGCCGCTGAACACCACACGAAGGATGTTGTAGAGGATTTTAATATAAAACGTGGCAAAAACCAGGGTTTAGACCAGATAAAGGTAAAGGTATTTATTTAGGTAGGCAGTAAAGGTATTTATTTATGTTTTTATATAATATATTTTATATAACTGGAAAATAGTAACAAGGATAACTGAGCTTTTCACTGTTAGAGATCGGGACATGAAGTGAGAAATTTAGCAGAAAAAAAGACAAAATCGAAACGTAACAAATCGAAATTTGAAAATGAATTTAAAATTAAAGATAAAACTTGCAACAAGAAAGGTTGCCAGTCATAAAACAGGAAAGAGGACGAATGCCTCGTTACAAAAGTAGTCTACAGTCCAATCCTTTCTTTTTCGCAGTGCTTTTGATACTAACATAATCGTGTAAGTCGTAAAATAGAGGACAATTTCTGGGGTTACAGTGAATGTAACCAATGTCCAGTCCATGTGGAGCCACACCACTCACAATAGCCCACTTGTTGACCTGTCCCTCGTGTCCCGACACCTGCACGATACAGGACCTTTGGGAGGCCACCGATAACGCTCGCCGGGTGGCTGCTCATTGGACTAATAAAATGTAAATGTTTATCATCGACTCGCAAAGAAAAAGTCGTATATAAGTAAATCGATTATCGAACTCAAAAATCTTAAAACAAATTTAAATAATTAAAGCTGCTTTTGATGTTTCAAAAACACTGGAGATAAAAAACATTATCATAAAGTACATCAGTACAAAGGACGAAGTAATTCTCACTTAAGATTACATTATATTACAACAGTGAGGAGGTAAATATCCAAAAATTTCGTCAGTAAAGGTTAACATTGGAAGATAACTAGCGTAAGGGAAAAGTACTTAAGGATAAACAAGTAAAGTGGTCTGGTTGAAGGATGCTATTATAATACAAGAATAGCTTATTCAGTGAGCCCTAAAACTTCTCAAGGTACCGGCGATGGCTCTTAAATTCACAGTAATAGGGGATCGGACTACTTTTTTTTGTTTTATAAATTCAAATATCTTAGTTTCTGCTATCGAACACTAAAATAATTTTTGCTCTATCTTTAAAAATGACCGAGTTATAAAGGTCTGAAATTCAAGATTAGACAGAGAGGCACATAGAGACCCACTTGTGACGTCATTTGTTAGTAACCCATACAAAAAATCGTTTTTGAAAGAGACAGGCATATTGAAACTTTAAAAAATCACTGTAAATTAGTTTTTCAACCGATTCTGTTTTTTTCTTCGCGAATCTACTAATCTATATTTAAAAAAAAAAACATAAAATATGGTAAATTCATAAAATATGGTGAACAGTCCGATCCCCTATTATTACTAGTGGCTCTATGAGCTGTAGACCTCGCGACGCGAGTATATTTTTTTTAATTAGCTGATTTAAGTTTTTTTACGTTTTCAACCCTCATACTCAGTAAATTTCCAAAAAAAGACTCGACAAAAAATTCGATTAATTTATCGAACCTGCTCACAAAATTTCACGAGAATCGGTTGAGAAACGCGACCTATAGGAGTGGAACAAACAGACAGATGGACAGATAGACATGATGTAATCCTGTAATCCCTCATCAGGGACATAGGGCTCGAAGAAGAGATTTCCACTTTTCTCGATCTTGTGCGGCAGCTTCCAGGTCCTTCCAGCCGAGCCCAGTTGATGCAGCCTCTTTTTCAACTGAGCGCCTCCAGGAGATACGGGGGCGGCCCGGCCTTCTTTTCCCATGCGCTTGCCACGTTAACCCTTGTTTGGATAGATGACACATACAAAAGCAATAGCTTGTATGTTTCTGATTTCTGATTTCTGAAAAGCAATTTTGGCCAAGCTGTAACTATATTTGGATGTTTGGATGCTTGGATGTTCCAACGGATTTGAATGAAATTTTTAATGTAAGGATATTTTTACGGGGAAAAGTCTTATTCCCACGGAGCGGAGTATCCATCAACTTAATAATCACATAGACTTGTCACATAATAAATGATAAATGAGAAGATACAGGTTCACTTACTAAATAATGGTCATCGGACCTAGTTTGTTCATTTCAGGAAACCATTAGATATTTAATGTTATGACTTGTGTCACCGAAAAAGTTTGAGACCCACATCTTAAGAACTTATACAGCATGATTTTGTAATCCCTAGCAAAATTTAAATTATGATGTTCAGACCATCCAAAAAAAATCGACTTTTCATACAAAATACACAATCAACTTTACTAATTTGTATGGGAGGTCGAAATTTTTTTGGGGGTTTTTCAACCCATGTTCCTTGGGAAAAGTTTTTGCTTATGATGGTCTGAACATCATATTTAAATTTTGCTAGGGATTACAAAATCATGTTGTATACTCACAAGGTGTCTCAAATTGATACAGAGTATTTAGTACATAATGAAAATAATGAAAAAATAATTTTCCAGAATAACTAAGGAACGCTGGATGGAACATTGTTGAAAGACGGCAATATTTTTTCAACTTTCCGTACAAAACTTGTTTGTAAATTCATATTTGGACGGCTTCATAACTCCGAGATCAAGCTATTAACCTTATACATACGCACACGATAATTAATTAATCGAATTATTATTATTTTTCATCCATATTCCTGGGATAAAGCTGTTGTGAAACACAAACCACAAAAAGTAATTTTGTATGTCTAGGCTAAAGATCACGTCGCGCCGCCACGCTGCTGTTACGTGAAAGAAACACAAACCGAACAAACTCACTTTCGTATTTAAGTTATTTGTACGAATAACATCTCAAACCAATTTAGTTATTAATTTATAAAGCGTTTACAAGTTCTATTAAAAAAAACGAGTCGATCCATAATAATAATATATGTAAATGATTATTATAATGCAACACTAAGTTACATAATAACTAAGTATTTGAAATTTTATGTTTAGCGCAATCTAAACATATTGAACAGACAGGCGGATGCACAATATAGATTTCGATTCGATGTAACTACTATCGTATCTTGATGTTAATGATAACGTTTATAGTGCGAGCAAATCTTGCAGACCAAACTTGAAGATGTTTATTTTTAAGAAAATGAAGGCAGTTTTTTTTTTCTTTTCTAAGGCATAATGATCATGAAGGCAATTATAGATTATAAAGATGTATCTTAGGGATTTGCTTTCAAATTGCCATTATCTCAGGTTTAATACGGATATCAGGACCTGTGAACACTATGCTCATTTTTATATTATTATTACAAATAACTTTTTAAATAGGAAGAAAGAACAATTTTTCGATTTACCTATTCATTTCTCAACACTACTAAAACTACGACGCCGTCTTAATAATTGCATATTGTCGTAGTCTCAAGATTCTTGAAATGCATCGCCAAGCGTGCTTATCCAACCACTTTGTAGTGCGTCAAATACGAATATCGCCCTCAGTGTTATGAAAACAGAATAACACCCACACAACATGTTATTAAATATGAAGATGCAGATCATCACACTTCATATTTAATAACATGTTGTGTGGGTGTATTTCTGTTTTATGTCTACATTATAACATTCGGTTGGCCAAGGACCAATATAGGTCAGGTATGAGTATGACTTAAGTGGAGGAGGCTCATAGTCCAGCAGTGGACTGTAACGGGCCGTTGATTTGATTTGATTTGATGAGTATGACCTACAAGAATCAGGATGTAATCATTACCTAACTGTAATAAACGGCACTCGGTTGACGTTATGAACATGATGATATGCTTGATATTCAATGCCCCAAAAACATCGGTAACCTAAAAAACTGCAAATTCAAAACTAAGAGTTACAAAATATCTTAATTCACAATTTATATTTTTTTTACGTACTAATCGCTATTCTACCACAATGGTAATACAGCGGGCGCGGACTTGCGGAAAAGATGTTATTTTACGCAATTCCTTAATTTCTAGATGAATGAGCGAGCCTGTTCTAGTGTATAGCGAAATATCGTGAATTTTAAAATATGAGAAAACAAACATTCAAACGATAAGCTCCAAATAATATTTGAAACCAATTCATGACAGAAAAACATAATGGCACACCTATACGCTGAACATTTTGAAATGTCATTGACCATGTAGCGTAGTTGGTATAACAATGCTAAAACAGCTATATAAAAGTCGTAGTAATTTGAACTTGGACCTCTTGGTATATACTTAATGTTGTAATTCTCGCTTTTATGGTATTCGCGCGGGTGTAATTGGTCTTGCAGAACGCAGTGTTATTATTATCACATCTTTAGATTTCAAGTCAAGATTTTAGATGTATATCAATATCCTTATTCTCCTTGACCTATTTTCCGTATACAGAGTATCATATGGTTAAGTCTTATTTGATGCGTACAGCTAGTAATAGAATGCCTTCCCTTCGTCTGCAGTCCTGGTATAAAATTCATGGGCAGAGTAAGCATCTTCTAGGTAATTGCGTTCTTCCCTTAATCTCGTCATTGCTTTCCATCAGGTGAGAATGTGTTCTGTTCTTATCAGACTTAAAATAGGTGGTTAGCTTGACAGTAAAAATCAATAACAATTTATTTTTTATCCCAGGATAATATTTGATAGTCAACGAAAAGAAAGACAAAGCGGTCAGGAGTTACTTAATAACACGAAACAGCTTACGCGATTAGCTAACATTTTGAACAACAATGTTACAAATTTCAATAAATGAGAAAGCAGTCGCGCCTCCAATCTTTCTTTCTTCCACAATCGCATCTTCAGAAAGCAAATGCATCTTTCGCATTAAATATACACAGTGTTTGGTTTCCCTGTATTTTTTTTTATTTGACCACGGTTTCACCCGGTGGAAAGTGAGGACTAAGCCGAAGATGAGACAAGCATACCCAAAAGATACCTAATCACTTTAACCTTGAAGATACAAAAATTATACGCATTTGGGAATACCAATGCAGAAAGAGCTTTCCACACATTGGTGGTGCGTAATAGAAGTAAGTTGTGTAAGTTGTGTTTCGTTAATTATTGTCTAAAAAGTAGGCAAATACCGTGCTTTGGAAGACACGGCAAACTATTGTCTATGAAAGTAATTGACATTAGTTAGACGAATAGCTGTCAGAAGCCTTTGGCGATTCAATAACTCTTGCACCAGGGTTTGTGAGGTCGGTTGTCGACCTTACAACCTTCACGATTATCATGATGATGACAGTTATATAACTTATTCTTTAGGTGTCGTAATAATAACATTCGGTCCATTTTAACACATTGAGTGCCAATACGAAATATTTCGTAGGTAATATTTTATGCTAGGGTTTTTTGGGAGGGCTTAATTTGGCACCCCGATTTGGACAATTTTATGTTTGTTGGCTTCTCAAATAAAACAAGTCTTAAAAAAGTAACTTTATTATTTATATGTCATCAAGACGCCACACTTTGGTTATGAAAATTAGACCAAAAAAATCAATAATTTCAACAAAAATTAACAGGAAAATTAGTTAGAATTAGAATGAATTAATGAATATACTTTATTGCACACACAGAAATAATAATCAAATAGAAATAATAATAAAAAGATTTTTCTTTTTTATAAAAAAAAAATATTGGTATGTGTAATGTTATGCAAAACGAGGGTCGGCATGACAAAAACAACCTAAGTACACGTAGATCACACAGCGCATGTCGGAAAGTACTAAATTGTACTAAAACTGCATACCTGCATACTGCGCTCGCGCCAAAGCGTAATTACGAGGGGGCGCGGGCGGGGATGTCAACCGACATGCATGTGGGAGTCAACAAGATGGAAGGAAGCAAGCAGTGGTGCCAAAATAGGCAATATTCCGTATACGGAAAATTTCGTAGAAAGGCTTCCTGTAAAAAAACTTTTACAGTTGGTGCCGGACTACTAGATATTTTGTATACGGAATATCTCGTATGTCGGTCTCTCCTCAAAACACCTTATCACTTGGTGCCAACTACGTAATATTTAGTTGAAGGTGGTTTGTATGGTGGCCACCAACTTTGGTCTGACCATAACCTTCGGCACTCAATGTGTTAAGCAATAGTTAAGAGAAATAGAACTATACGTAGTTGCCAAACCGAATGTTAGGCGAATGGTATGTTAGTATGTTAGTTGACCAATTTAGACGCGGCTGTGTCAAGGGTCACAGTTCGGAGGAAACATATGGGGTTACAGATACGCCGGCCTATAATTAAGTTGGGAAATAGTTATTAAGATTATTAGGTTTCGGTTCGAAATTCAATTAAATTGCTGATTGAATGCTAATATAATATTTCCCACTAATAACTGTGTAAAATAGATAATCACACGTAAAGGTCTGAACGGAGGAATTGAATTTGAATTCAGTTGATGTACGAGTAACTCTAAATTTCTGCAACGTTGTTCTCCGCGATGCTGATGCATTTTGACAGACTGCATTTGTACTGCATCACAACGCTAGAGTTAGTAGTTCTAATTTAAGAAGTTACGCACTAGTTTTAAATTTATCCGTTCCTTTCACCTTTTAGAAATAAAAAAGGGACAAGATATGGAGAATTTTAGTGTTTGAATATATTAAACAAGCGAAATATACCGTAAAGACGGAAGTTTTTAAAAAGAAGAACTGTCAAATTTCAAGTTGACTTAGACATTTTTTCTCTCATTCATTAATTACTCATAAAAACTTCTGTTTTATCCTATCTGTCCGAATTATCCTTTAAAATTAGAATTAAGGAATGACTTACCAAATCGGGGTCAGTATGCAGTCAGTCAGTTAGACAGCGCGGTTAAAAAACTGCTTTACTTATCTTTCTAATTTCTATATCTTAGTGATAGCGCAAATTTACACTTAACGGCTGGAAGACCACAAGAACTGTCCAACGGATGTTGAAGATGTTAAGACAGTCTTATTAGTCATATCAGATTGCAAATTGCAATGTCGAGCACGCTTTTAACGCAATCTGCACGTAACAGCCACTGAGATAACTAGATAGTAAACGTGACACAGATGTTTTAATAAATCTACCCGCAGATCTCACGATTTCCACTAGTTTCCACGCTATATTTTGCGTGCCAAAATACGGGTCATGACGATTTTGCTAGGTTATATTTCCTCGTTGTGTTGTATTTAGAATTGAAATGTGTCTTGTCAGTTTATAAACAAAGGAGGATTAAATGGAGACTTTGGTTAGACTTAAATGGTTTGATTGTTTTTTAGAACCGTGACAATTCTAATTCTGTAGAAATATAGCTTTTACGAATTTGTTGCGGGAAATCAAAGCTATTTTCACAATTTTATAAGCTTACAACCCACACGATACAGAAGATGAAGTGATCCGTTGTAAATATCTAACATTTATTCCACTATTCACAATATTATCGATTGGTTCTTATCGTGTACAAGGTCGACAACCGACCTCAAACTGTGACAGAGCTTTAGAGCCACCAAATTCTTTATTTCAAGTTACTTAAGACACATTTATGCTAAATCAACCCAGCGTTCTAAATAGTAACTCATAGATAAAATTTCCATCCAATCGTCTATCAAACGCGTATGTACTCAAATAAACCTCCCACATTCATTCATCTCTTTATACCATAACTAGCGTTCCGCCCGCGGCTACGCTCGCGTCGTGTAAGATTTTCCCGTAGAAAAGTATCCTATGTGTTAATCCAGGTTACAAACTATCTCCATTATCCAAATCCGTTCAGTAGTTAAGGCGTGAAAATGGAACAAACATCTAAACATTCAAACATCCAAAAATATTATCACATTTATAATAATTAGTGTGATAATCCAATCTCTTATAGCCCTGTACTTGGCATTTTGCTTAACATAAAATAAATATTATTAAATCTAGCAACTTTAAAAGTAATTCAAGACTATACTTGAGAAATAGCCAAGACGCCATTGCTCAACGAAGAGGCTTTTGTCCACTCAACACTGTTTAAGAGGTCGTCAAAATATCAATCTTACCTTTATGCTTTTCATGTCACTTGTGGGACCTTGAAGGTATTTATTTCTTAACGATCTTAGGCACATAAATTGAAGTTTTGGAAGCATCATCTCGTTATTGTAAAATTAAGTAGGTATCACACTAATACTATAAATATTAAAATATATTTGGATGTTTGGGTGTTTGTTCTACCTTCACGCTTAAAGTACTCAAAGGATTTGGATGAAATTTAGAATGGTAATTAACACATAGGATACTTTTTACGGGAAAAATCTTATTTCCACCGGAAAATCTTACACAACGCGGGCGTAGCTGCGGATGGACCCCTAGTTAAATTTGCCCAAGCAAGGAATCGTAAATATTGTTTGGGACTTACTCGTAAGTAAGTCCCAAACAGAAGGAGAAGAGATCAAAACAAAGACTAACTAATAAATGAATGCCTAATCTAATAAAACATAACACAGGTTTGTTAATTTATTTCCAAGCAACACTTATTTAATTAGAATCGAGTTCTAATGGTGGATATGAAATAATATTTTTGTAATACTAAATTGTCTAAATTGAACCACGTCTTGAAAATTCTGAATAAAAAAACCTTTACAAGCAGAAAAATTGTTTATCCATCCAGCGTAGTAGGAAATTCTCGCGTGTCAAACGTTGAAATTATTATAATTACTAAATCCCTCACAATCTCTTTTCTTTACAATTCCACGCACCAATTCCTCAAATCTTGATTATTCGTAAGACCAATGCTCAGAAGTACTCAGAACACGTTCGATCGTTCTGATGTTCAAATTCGCATGACTAAATAAAATAACTGGACCTCGCGAAAATAAAATAACATAAAAAAATGTTAATGCAACAACTAATGCAATTACATATCTGTGAGCCGGTGGGGTTTCTAGCGATTATCATCGGTTGGTCCATTCAGTGTATTGTCTGTGAGAAAAAAAACATCATCATTCTAATAATGTAGCAATTATGGTTGTGCAAGTTACAAGCATACTCGTCAAAGTGTTTGTACTATAGCGCAGTTTATACACTGTCAGATTCATACGTTTTCTGCTGTCACGTAGACTATTTTCGTTTGCAGAACGATCTGTCAGATACCGAGTATAAACCTTATTGAAATTTTCGATAACTAGGAAATTGAATGAAAAATTGTAAACCACTTTTTTTGGTCGACCTTACAAGTGTAAGTACTCGAAAGATAGGTACTACAATAGAAAATAGAAATAAGTAAAGGTAAATGTGCGAAAACGAGCGCGTCTCGCCATCAAACTGTGAAGTTTGGCGAGTTATTTACGTTAAAAATGTAACCTTACATTTATTAAAATAAAAATATAAAAAAAAAAAAAAACCTTCTTTTATTTTATTTTGTGGATTCAAAGGTTCAAACAACAACCAAGGTGACAATCGTCCTTCCTTTAATCTTCTCCTCTATTATACATTAAAAGTCTGTCTGTCTGTCTGTCCTGTCATCTTCCAAGTACTACTTAATAGACGTCTCTTTTCTTTAAAAATATGTGAAATTGCTTTGCCCATCCAGGTGCGGCGTTCAATCAATCAGCCTACGGCAGTCCACTGCTGGTCGTAGAGGCCTCCCAAGGGCACGCCAAAGTGCACGATCACCCGCTTTCCTCATCCAGCCACCACCTTCCTCAGGTCATCAGTCCAACTGGCAAATTTGCTGCGTTAGCGCCGGAAAATTTGCAATGTGTTCCTAATAACACTAAAAGTAAAGATCATGTACGTTTTGCATTAAAAGAATGTTTCCCGCTGTATCTTTATGACATGTCCCGTATAATAGCAGTCCGTAAGGCACATCTAACATCTAAGTGAAGTATGTCAATCCGCCGGGCGTGAACGAATTGCTTTGTCTTTAGAGTATTCAATTAGAAATAAAGTCGTTGCTGAACAATTCAATCGTTTGTACATTAAAAAGCTGTTCTCACATAAATGTGTTACACGTTGATTCTTGGATTCGAAATATCGTGCAACATCCTGTATTCTTTTTTTTTAATGAATTCAAAATGAGATTTTTTGTCTGTTATTTTTTCATACGCCTTACCGTAGGTACAATTTTTATTGTGTCTTAATTAAAAAATTTGTCCTATTACATATCACTTTTAAACGCAAGACTCTATTATCTTTCATAACCATCGCTATTATCTTAGTTTAATGAAATTGTTCATAAAGTTAATTGATGATATTTTTCTTAAAGTGTATTAAGTGCAAAAACCTCCCTTAAAATGCATTAAGATCTATAATTAAATCCGCGTCCCAGTAAGCAATATAAATCGAAAATTTTGAAATAATTAGTACCTACTCTCAAATTTGATTAGACGCTCGGACGCACATTCCTACAAATATTACGAAACAGTTGAAAACTGTGTAAAATTGGCACTAGACAAAACGTGATAATTCACTAGGCAAATGGATTACAAGGTTCTACTAGAAGGAGAAGTTATACAATATAACATGCTTTTCATGCCTTTTGTGTGAGAAATCAAGTAATACGCACAGGGCCAGTCAAGAGAATTGTTTGTCCTAATTTCGGCCAGGTTTTGTTTGATCGTCAGTGGTCAGTGGGTATTCCAGTTATATTCTCACATAGACAGATGTTATCTTTATAAATTCATGTTCTTCTGCTCCATAAATGAGAATAAACTAATTCTTTTCTTTACCCTCTTTCCTGTTTTAGATTCAATACTAGATTTTTCAAGTCACAAATTTGAACACATTTCAATACAAATGGGTACCCAGCAGACAGCCGGAGCAGTGGCCGAGTCTGCAGCAGGCCTTAAACGTGCTAAGTACGCTAATCTGGAGTCTGCGTACAATTTCTTCCCAGTGGCTTTCGAAACCGCGGGTACGTGGGGCTCCGGCGCGAAAGAGCTGGTGCGCAGCGTAGGTCAGCGCTTGGGGGACCAGGGGTCAGATCCCCGCGCGGGCTTTTTCCTCGCTCAGAGGATCTCTCTTGCTGTGCAAAGAGGAAACGCTGCTAGTGTTGTGGTCACATTTGGGCGGGGGGCCTTGCTTTAAGTAGACTTGAATTTTATAATTTGTACTATGTATTATTATATATTTTGTGACAATACAAATTGACTGATGATGATGATATATTATTATTTTCATTTTCATGAATCATGAAAACTTTTAATATGCTATACATATGTAAGTGATTTATACTGATGATGAGCAAGTCAGCACCTGTATCTAAGCTAAAACTGGGTGTTTGGAGACCTTTGATCTCTACCATATACTTACCTATAATATATTATATTCTTCTTCATCATCGTGTGGGTCGACAACCTGACCTTATCTATTTATTATTTGTTTCTACCTACGGTATGGTTTCAGCTTCCAGAATATACGGATATTTATTTGATCTTTGAGGGCTTTACCAAAATTATATTTAATCTGTTACCAACCATCTCAGGTTTAGTTCATTTTATTATCTTCAGTTTATATAAGAATGTTTAATGGAATCGAAAGTCAAATGAGAAAACTTGTATGAAAAGTCCCCAAGGGAGTGTAACTTTAATTGGAGTCCCTAATATTATGGCTACAGTTTCATTTGAGGAAATTCAGTGTAATTATTGCTGGCTATGACAAAGGAGGAAGAGTGAACAAGATTTTCATAGAGATTGAAAAGGAAGCTACACAAACTATGGAGCCGAATATAAAAAGTAGAATATGTTGCCCCACGGGAGTCAAAAGGAGAAACAACTACTCTCGTAGTTCCAAAGATTAAAAAAGTGAACTTCACATGTTTCATAGATAGGTACTTTTGAATAAGCGAAAATAAATTATTTTAAACATATAGGTACTTTTTGTTTTTTGCTGCATAAGAAACGGTTGAAGCTAAACTTCTTTTCGTTTGAAATAGGATCTTCAATAGATAAGCTGTCGACAAATATTTGTATACCACTCCGTAGAGTTGGTAACTTGGGTAAGACATCTGAACGTTAGTAGTTAAACATGCACCTGGCTAGACACATTGATCTGGACTTTCGATCTGGTATCCCGTAGCATAAAGGGCGATATTCGTATTGTGTCTCGTCTAACCGCGTATCTGACCACTTAATGGGGTAGGTAGGGCAATAAAAATCGGTCTTTTTAAAAATATTTTAGACTATTCTAAGAAACTAGCTTGACTATTTTGATCATTTATCATTTGTATAATGGTTTTAATTTGTTTACCGTGTGATGTCATATACGGCAAAATAGCTATGAAACGAACAACCATACTCGTAGTCGCAGATTTGATTGACCGTAACAAAAAAAAGATTTGGTCTAAAGGTCTTAGTAACCGGACCATAAAACTTCAAAAAAAAAAAAAGATTTGATTGACCACAATTTATTACGAAATATCACTAATGTTAAATCATCAAACGTAAACAGAGCATACTTAGTACAAGATTTTCGTAAAAACTTTATATTTGTTATATTAATTAACTTTTAATAATAACATATTTTATTTTATTTTTTTATTTACTTTTTTTTTCATAAGATGACGTCAAGGTCAAATATGTCATTAGGTTTTTTGGATTTTTTAACCACTCTTAATCTTTAACTTTTTTCCGGTAAAAGTACGAAAATATAGTGTTAAACCATAAAAACCCAAAATGGTTTTCGTATTTCTATATCATCAACATCAACGGCCCGTTACAGTCCACTGCTGGACTATGAGCCTCCTCCACTTAAGTGGAGGGTTTTGCCATAATCTCCACGCTTGGCAGGCGGGTTGGAGATCGCAGATTATATCAGAGAGCGCTGCTGCCCGTTCCCTGTTCAATGTGTAGTCCCTGAGTCGCCTCTTACGACACCCACGGGAAGAGTAGGGGTTGGTGACAAATGTATTCTACTCTGCCGTCACCACGCGGCGGCATTTCTATATAGTCAAGAAATTTTAGCATACCCCTTTTTTTTCTCTTCTCTTCTCTCTCTCCCCATTCTTCTCTCTCTTCTTTATCTCACTCACTTGCTTTCAGCAAAATTATTACCCAAAACATCTTCGAAGTATAATATCCTACAGATGCAGCTTCAACCAATAACAATTAGGGACTTCATTAATATTTGTCACGTGTTCCCCAACGTGCGTACACAAACAATTGCCTGCTTTGTTTGAATTAAATGGCATATTAGGTATTCATTTGATAGCATGTTATTGGTTCAAACGTTTAGCAGGTAGAAAGCAATTATCTAAGGATTGGTATCGTGTCGTAATCATTTTCCATTTGTAAAAATTAGCAAATGGTTTCTCTGCATGAACACTTCAGCCGCTAGACATGTAGAAAAAGTTACCTATTGTTTATCTACATGACATTGTCTGCATGATAAAAATAATATAAATGAATTCTATACGCTTCACGGCGACCATAACTTATTTGCCATAATTAGGAAAAATTAAGCTATGAATGTTTTTGTAACAACCAAGCTGAACATTGTTTTGGTATAAGTTAACTACCTATATAATAGGCGAAAATGATGTTTTCCTGCCGGCCTCTGTATTTCCGAATGCATACAACCCTAACCTCTTCAAAGTGCGAGTGCATAGGCTTCTCATGAGTAAATTCGCTCCAGCGAAGGCCTTATCTCTCCTTCGGGCTAGATGGAGGTCAAGAGTTTACTCTTAATTTATAAAAAAAAATAAAAAAAAAACATAATAATATAATTTTCTGCTTATCGTATGGTTGTCTGCGTTTGCGGCGACGACGACCTCAAAATACATACACCCGTACATACATTATTATTAATAATATTCAGTAGGATATATTTTTATTGAAATGATAGGTGATGATAGTGTCCGCCCTTCCGATTTGACCCCGATTCGGGAAGTCATGCTCTAATTCTAATTTTAAAATCCAGCTATCCTTTTCGTTTTTATGACCAATGAAAGAGAGGTGATGAATTCAAATGAACGAATAATATTATTTTGAATGAATGATAACTAAAATAAGAGTATAGCAGTCAGATTAAGAGATTTTTAAGTCGGATATTTACGTGCTCTCTAAAATTGTGCAATCGACGCGTCCATAAGGTTCAAATTGATGTTTGACTGCTCTAATATTTGGATGACCATAAAATCTCCTGTCCCTTTTTAATCTTTGAAAGGTGAAAAGGACGGACGGACTTAAATTAAGGATTAGAGCAGCGTGACTGTGTGAATCGATACCAATATTGTTAACTATCGGGCTATCGGCAACTTTGCTTTCGGTAGTTTTCATCTAAAATATTGGAGTTATAACAAGAATTAGATTTGATTTGGTGCACCTGCAACAGATTAAGATCAAAGCAAATATATAAATAATTATGGAGCATTTTATTTTTAGCTTTGTTCCTATCTTTAAATACTATATTGTCTGGATTCTATTCTTTACCTCTTAATATGACTTAGCTTTTACATGAACAACCAACTCTTTCATAATCATTACAACATTAGTGTTCTGGGATTCAAATAAGTAATTTTTGAATAGCAACTAACCCATTATAAAACCATTGCATTCTAATGACTATATTGGCAGATTGAGACATGATTATAAAAAATACAGTTATTAGCAAGAATTAATAACAGTAGTGATGTTTTAAATATTGGCTTGACTCGCACTTAGAAACATTTTAAACGTTTGCATAATTGTTACTTGTACGAGAACAATTTTAAGGCGTGAGAAATTTATTATATTTATTTTATTTTACTTACACTTAATACATTCATGGGTTACATTACAATATGCGTAATGTATAAAGATACTAGCTTAAGTGGTTCCTTAATTATAGGTTGTCTTGTCACAGCATGCTTTATGATTAACTTTTTGAGCATTACTTTAGATGCCAAACTACAATGGAATCCTTATATAAATAAATTGTCGAACCGACTGAGTTCAGCAGCATTCGCAGTTAAAAAAAATTAGAGCCCTTATCGACGTAGACACCGCTAGACTAGTCTACTTTAGTTACTTTCATAGTCTAATGACCTATGGTATTCTATTGTGGGGTCACGCTGCAAATACTAAAAATATATTTATTCTGCAGAAACGGGCTGTTCGTGCAATTTAAAGATTAGAGCCTAGAGTGTCACTGAGGGAAAAGTTTAAAGAAATCAATATTCTGACATTTGTGTCTCAATATATCTATGACAATCTTGTGTTTGTAAAACGAAATATAAGTAACTTTCAGAAGCACAGTGATATACACAATATTAATACTAGAAATAAAGACAAGTTGGTTGCTTATGTCAGCCGACTACATAAAATTAGTAATTCTTTGTATACGCTATTACAATAAGGTCCCTACTGATATTAAAAACTTGCCTTTAGACAAGTTTAAAATAATTATAAAACAGAAATTGTATAAAAAAGGTTACTATTGGATATCTGATTACTTAGAGGACAGATGTCCATGGGAATAGATTGTTTGAGTAGCAGGCTTTTTCGATATACAAGTATAATAAGCATTAATTTTGTAATTGACAATATTTTATTTAAAAAAGGAAACGCAAAAGATGCGACGACAGAGGAGTTTCTTCGGTGAGCTCTTCTCCACAGATTCCGCCATTGTGTTAGTGAATTCACCCAAAAAAATGTAATGACGGATCTAAGTGATGTAATAACATCCTTTCGTCGCCTTAGAGTGAAAACCTCGGAAACTGATTTCGGTAAAAATTTATTTCTTTTGTTTTTGGAGAGAAGAACTCACAAAATCAAGCACTAATTTTTTTTCTTATGAAATCATCCAATATTCTAATAGCATTCTATAATAAATTAATAACACGACTTTTTTTAAACATTGGTCCAATTATCTTACACGACGCTGTTTTTTTATTCCTCTTGAAAAAAAGATTCTTACACACTTACGAGGTTTTCACTCTAAAGCGACGCTATGGAAATAAATAATTTTTGACTTTGACTTTGACTAACAGTAACAAATTATATATAAATATTCATAAAATACCATGTGAAAAAGGTATAGGTTATGTTGTATATAGAGTGAAGCGACTATTTTTGTATGTCGTCGCTAAGTAAATTTTTACCTTACTGTCCTCTCAGCTATTTTTATCAAAAGTGAAAATATAGGGAAAAGCGCAAATACCTATCACACTAATATTATAAATGTGAAAATATATTTGGATGTTTAGATGTTTGGATATTTGTTCCTCTTTCACGCCTTAACTACTGTACGGATTTGGATGAAATTTGGAATTGAGATAGTTCGTACCCTGCCTGCGAAAGCTAGTTTAAATATATTTTTGAGGATAAGAGTGGCTACTGAAATTCTGGCTGGCTGGCTGCTAGTGAAATTCAGATACCCATTTATTGAAATCTGCCGTCCGCCACCCACCAGCCCAGCCCCCGTGGCCGAGCGATAGAGAAATAGCCCGCCTTCCGGAGGTTCTAAGGTCGTATCCCCGAGGGGTACGTCACTTATTATAAAAAAAACACTTGTTGAGTCAGTCCCCTATAAGGATATTCTGTTTAAAAACCCAAATAATAACTAGATATCTTGGTTAAATATTTATTTTAGACGTCCATCGATCAAACTTAATATTATAAATGTGAAAATATATTGGGATATTTAGATGTTTGGATGTTAGTTCCGCTTTCACGCTCAACGGGTTTGGATGAAATTTGGACTGGAGATAGTTTGTAACCTGTATTAACACATAGGATACTTTTTACGGGAAAGTCTTATTCCCACGGGAAAATCTTACGCGACGCGAGCGTAACCGCGGGCGGCCCGCTATTATTAAATAAAGTGAATTAAAATAACAAATTAACACTCCTTATCACAGATATTAATAGTTTTTAAATTCATGAATATTATTATGTTGAAAGTGTATAATTTCGAAAATGTATTCAGTCTGGTATTTAATTACTTGTTTGAATTTTTGAATATTTATTAACTTGGTATACAATTTTATATCCAATATTTGTTTCATTACAAAATATTTTTCGTACATAACCAATTTATATCTATATAATAATAATGGGAAAACTTTTAATTATGTTAAAAACCTCTCATTCACCATCACCACCTACCTACATAGTAAATACATTTAGAACATAATGTATTATCCATGTACATTCACTTTATTTAATAATATAATAGCAGTCCGCCCGCGGCTACGCTCGCGTTGTGTAAGATTTTCCCGTGGGAATAAGACTTTCCCGTAAAAAGTATCCTATGTGTTAATCCAGGTTATAAACTATCTCCATTAGGATCGTACGCCGTAGCCACCTGATTGTGTCCCAAATAACAAACAAATCACAATACCCAATAGGAAAATATTCTAAATACAAAATCTTTGACGCGTTAAAAGTTAAACTCGATAGCATAATTAAATTATATATAACTCAAAATCGCCTATTTAGCGGATCAGTAATTTTGCTTTTCCAGTGGCAATCAACGGCCCGTTACAGTCCACTGCTGGACTATGAGCCTCCTCCACTTAAGTGGAGGGTTTTGCCATAATCTCCACGCTTGGCAGGCGGGTTGGAGATCGCAGATTAAAAGGTTACTGTATCAGAGAGCGCTGCTGCCCGTTCCCTGTTCAATGTGTAGTCCCTAAGTCGCCTCTTACGACACCCACGGGAAGAATAGGGGTTGGTGACAAATGTATTCTACTCTGCCGTCACCACACGGCAACAGTGGCAATGTAATTGTATTCTCAATATCGCCTATTTGGCGGATCGGTAATTTTGCTTTTCCAGTGACGGCAATAATGGCACTGTGTTTTGGTTAAGAAAAATAAACAATGAAAAAGAGGAGGTAAGTACTTACGTGCGTAATTCTAATGGCCTTATTTTTGGAGCAGCTCTACCAGGCAAACGTATACTGTAAATGTTTTATTACTGAGATCTGTGTGCACATTTCGATTACTTCATTCTTTATTAACTGTTTTTGTCTATAACTCTATCTATTCTTTATTGTCTTTGTGTAATTAAGTAGTTATTTTTTATTTATTAACCAATCATCATCATCAATTTGAAAACTATTGTCATTTATAATCATATCAGATGCTTTCTCAGCTATAACAATGGTCGATACGTTGATATTTCCACTAGGAAGGGTAGGCATGATACTTGCATCTGCAACTCTTAAATTTTCTACTCCTTTAACTTTCAATTTACTATCTACAACTGCTTCTAATGCACTTGTGCCACAGTAATGCCATTGAGACATTCTTAAGTGTCGAGCATAACATTTCCAAAACTCTAAATCTGTTAAATTCATACAAACTGGTAAATTAAAGTCTACCATCTCTGCTCCTACTTCTTTGAAATAAGTTGAGTTTGCTATCCTCGCAAAGTCCTGTAAATATTTTGCTAGATCTGCTACATCATCTTCATTAGAAAAATATCCAACATCTATTATTGGATAGTCTTTCGGGTTATTACTTCTTAAATATATCTCTCCACGGGACTTCGGGTACAAATGTACCACTAGTGCCGATATTATGTTTCTACCTGTAATGTTTCCTAAGACTTGACAAATTTCGTCTTGAAATCCTACAACAAATGAACAATACTGAACTAAATCAGCTGAATCATGTTGATTAAGATTAACTTTAATTTGATAATCGGGGTAATTTTGGTTTTGATTCAAAGCTACATATTTTGAAACAGTTGGAGTTGTAAATTTCTGAGGATATCGAGGTTTGCGAAAGCCTTCTTCTTTTTCCATTTTGAAATAGACCATCACTGGAACGTGGTCTTGTAAATTCTGCCCAACTGGTAAGTCTGATATAACATCTATACCAAAAGTTTCCAGGTGAAGTCTTGGCCCTATACCAGAAAGCATCAGCAATTGTGGAGTGTTGATTGCTCCAGCGGATATAATTATTTCATTGTTTGCTTTCACGGTCATTGTCCTATCTTCTAATATAATTTGTACTCCGACAGCTTTTTTATCTTCAAAAAGAATTTTACTAACTAATGCGTTTTTCATGACATGTAAGTTAGGACGGTCTTTTATGGGACTTAAGAAAGAATAAGCTGTACTTTGTCTTACACCATTTTCTATTGTAAATGCATCAAGAGCAAAACCTAGAGTGTCGTTTCCGGTAACATCCAATTTTGTTTCATAACCTATTTCTTTAAAAGCCTCTAGATACCTCTTAGTACCTTCTCTATGACTAAGAGAAACTCCTAAATATCCTTCAGTACCATGAATGACTCCATATTTGGCTTCCATAATTTCTTTGTCATCGATACGCTCACTCTTTATGAAGTATGGCAAAATGTTCATGTATTTCCATGATGGGTCCCCAACTATGGTGGCCCAGCTGTTATAATCCTCCGGGCTTCCTCTTGAATAAGCCATAAAGTCAGCAGAATTGAACCCACCAAGCATTTTGCCTCTGGGTAAAGATTGTCTAAAGTCCTTGTGGGTTGGACTGGAATAAACGTTTGGTTCACTTCTATAGTTCCAATTCATATATGAGTTTATAACGTAATAACTTAGTCCTGGGAGCTAAAACAAAAAGATATTACATTATATTTATGAATAATATTCTTAATATGTTATTGGCATTCAAAATTCCTTAGCCACAAGATGTCACATCACATCAACGGCCCGTTACAGTCCACTGCTGTACTATGAGCCTCCTCCACTTAAGTGGAGGTTTTTGTCATAATCTCCACGCTTGGCAGGCGGGTTGGAGATCGCAGATTAAAAGGTTACTGTATCAGAGTGCGCTGCTGCCCGTTCCCTATTCAATGTGTAGTCCCTAAGACGCCTCTTACGACACCCACGGGAAGAGTAAGGGTTGGTGACAAATGTATTCTACTCTGCCGTCACCACAAAATGTATTTACTTTGAATTTTTTGCTATTATATCACAGAAAAGCGTCAGTGGTCTAGTGGCTAGGGCCACTGCCTCCCGTCCGGGGGACGCGGGTTCGATCCCCACCGCGTACCAATGTGTTTTCGAATTTCGAATTCATTATGTACGTTTATTCGACGCTCTTACGGTGAAGGAAAACATCGTGATGAAACCTACATACTCTTGCGAAGAATTTCAAAGGTTGTGTGTGAAGTCGACTAACCCGCACTGGGCCACGCTGGCCTGGCCTGGGTTTACTAAGCCTTATCGCCCTAATTCAGGGTAGGCTCGAGCCCCCGGTATTTTTTATCGCTGTGAATAATATGACCGTCGTTCATCATCACATCAATAAAATTTTCATTAGATTTTCGGTGTTGTTGTGAGCTAGAAATTTAGTATTTACAAAAGCTTATAGTGTGAATATATAGGATTTAAAATTACCATTGCTTCAAGAGGTGGGTCTCCTCCAGCTTCTATGAGAAGTACGTTCAGTTCAGGAACCTCTGTGAGCCTGCTTGCCAGTACACAGCCTGCCGTTCCTGCGCCCACGATTATCATGTCATAGGCGGATCCATCTCTCGGAAAATTAATACTGGCAATTATTTATTTGAAGATAATAACATATACTCGTACTATTGAGTTTGTATTTCTTTTCATATTTTAGAACATTTTTATAAGTTACAAATTTTCGTCAAATTATTTCCTAAGATAGGCACATTGTCATAAGCTATTACTCTATTTTATGTAGGAAGTGAGCTGAAACCTTATAATTTAATTTAAAGTATTTCTATGTCAATTTCAATATAAATGTTCAGTCGGATATGAGTTTAAGTTTATCAGTACCTTGAACCACAGCTTGTTCCGGCCATAGATAAGCAGTAAGCTGTAAAACTGTCAAAGCCTGTAGAGTTGCTTAAGCTGCTGTTATATTGGATAATACTTCAGCCACATCCATCTTCTTATGGTGACCTTCATTTCCTGGTTTTATTATATAATTTATACGTAGAACAAACTTATGAGATAAATTTTCTTTTTTAACTTTCAATTTATTATCTACAACTGCACCTAGAGCACTTGTGCCACAGTAATGCCACTGAGATATTCGCAAATGCCGAGCATAACATTTCCAATATTCTAAATCTTTTAAACTCGTACAAGCTGGTAAATTGAAGTCTACCATCTCTGCTCCCACTTCTTTGAAATAAGTTGAGTTTGCTATCCTCGCAAAGTCCTGTAAGTATTTTGCTAGATCTTCTACGTCATCTTTATTGGAAAAATATCCAACATCTATTATGGGATAGTCTTCCGGGTTCTTACTTCTTAAATTTATCTCTCCACGGGACTTCGGATGCAAATGTGATACTAGAACTGATATCATGTTTCTACCTGTAATGTTTCCTAAGACCTGACAAATGTTGTCTTGAAATCCTACTACAAACGAACAATATTGAACTATGCCAGGTGTATCATGTTGGGTTAGATAGATTGTAGTTTGGTAATCGGGGTAATTTTGGTTTGTATTCAAAGCAACATAACCCGCAACTGTTGGACTTGCAAATTCGTACGGATTTTGAGACTTGGGACGGCTCTCTTTTCTTTCCATTTTGAAATATATCATCGATAGAACATGGTCCCGCAAATTTTGCCCAACTGGTAAGTCTGATATAACATCAATATCAAAAGTTTCCAGGTGAAGTCTTGGCCCTATACCAGAAAGCATCAGCAATTGTGGAGTGTTGATTGCTCCAGCGGATATAATTGTTTCTTTGTTAGCTTTAACGGTCATAGTTTTATCTTCTAATATAATTTGTACTCCAATAGCTTTTTTATCTTCAAAAATAATTTTACTAACTAGTGCATTTTTCAGTACGTGCAAATTAGGACGATCCTTAATCGGGCTTATGTAAGAATAAGCAGTACTTTGTCTAACACCATTTGCTATTGTAAATGCACCAAGACCAAAACCTAGTGTATCGTTTCCGCTGAAATCTAGTTTTATTTTATAACCTATTTCTGCAAACGTTTCTAAGTATCTCTTTGTGCCTTCTTTAGGACTAAGAGAAACTCCTAAATAACCTTCAGTGCCGTGAATCACTGCGTATTTCGATTCCATAATTTCTTCATCATCGAAACGTTCACTTTTTATGAAGTATGGCAAGATGTTGGTGTAATTCCATGTTTGATCCTCAACTATGCCTGCCCAGCTGTCGTAATCTTTTGGGCTTCCTCTTGAATAAGCCATGAAGTTAGCAGAACTGGACCCACCAAGCATTTTTCCTCTTGGTAAAGTTTGAATAAACTCCTTGTGAGTTGGACTAGAATACGCGTTTGGTTCACTTGTGTAGTTCCAATCCATATACGAATTTATAACGTAATAATTTAGTCCTGGTAGCTGAAAACGACGTTAAATATAAATTTTCTTAAAATGTCAAAGACGCAATTTCATTCGTATGTTCGTATAAATATCAAGGATATTCAAATATTCCTTCATTGTTTTCAATAACTAAATATTTTATCAATTGTTGAGACGTTTTATTATATTATAATTGCTGTAGATGATATTGTTACCAATCGATGTTTATTGCTTAATATATAGGTATTTATCAACGATCGTGTCTAGCTTACATCGTATCAACTTACTACTGCTTCAAGAGGCGGGTCTCCTCCAGCTTCTATAAGAAGCACATTCAGCTCTGGCACCTCTGTGAGCCTGCTTGCCAATACACAGCCTGCCGTTCCTGCGCCTACGATTATTATGTCGTAGGTTGATCCGTCTGGAAAATTAATACTCCCAATTATATCATACTAACATTGTTTAAGATTATCCCGTAGGAATAAGACGTTTTTCCTGGTAAAAGTATCCTGTGTGTTAATTCAGCTTACAAACTATCTCCATTTCAAATTTTATCCAAATCCGTTGAGTACTTTAAGCGTGAAGGCGGAACAAACATCCAAATATATTTTCACGTTCATAATATTAGTGTGAGTGTCATGTGATGTGAAGTGTGATTTGTTTTTTAATAGTCATCGTGTGCCTGTTAACTGTATATTCAGTAATAATGTTCCATCTGCTTTCACTTGAGTTGAACGATTTGCTTGCTAACTTATATATTTCAACCTTAAATCAAATCTTTTAAAACAGATATTTGTTATTTAGTGTAAAACCTGTCGCTAAAAAAAACCAAAAATATTAAATAACTGAGCCTATGTTCAGCTATCGTGAAGCATTTGTCCAAAAGCGGACGTCTTACGATCAGGATAATTCAATCAATCAATCAGCCTATTGCAGTCCACAGCTGGACGTAGGCCTCCCCAAGGGTACGCCAAAGCGCACGATCACCCGCTTTCCTCATCCAGCCACCACCAGCGACCTTCCGCAGGTCATCAGTCCACCTGGCAGGGGGGTGTCCCACACTACATTTCCAGAGACGTGGTCTCCATTCGAGAATCCGTCTGCTCCAACGCTCATCGGTTCTGCGACAGACGTGGCCAGCACACTGCCACTTCAGCTTGCACTTCAGCTTGCTTCAGGATAATTACGATGATAATACTTTTCAGAGCTATGTAGGTTTAGTAACATATAATATAAATAAAAAAAAAATATTGTCAAAGTACAGACGTTTGAATATTTGCTTGTGCAGTCAGATATAACGTGGCAATGTGCAAAGCACGCTGTGAGACCAAAACAAGAGAAATAGCTTACTGTTTCTTACCTTGAACAACAGCTTGTTCCGGCCACAGATAAGAAGTAAGCTGTAGAACTGTCAAAGCCTGAAGTGTCGCTTGAGCTACTGTCAAATTTGATATTACTTCAACCACATCCATTTCATATGACACGCTTTTGTCAAAAAATAAAATACGTCCAATCTAGACGTGAAGCCATTTAAAAAAAAAAAAAAAAAAAAATGAAATGGCACGCGGCGATTATAAAAATGTTTAGGCACTGACTGAAGATGTTTGCTTAAAATACCCAATGTGTAGTTAATACCTGATAGGCCGAAAATTATTCATAATACAAAAATTCAACAAGCAAATTTCCATTAAAATAGATGTTTTTAAAAAGAAATTTGTTTCAAGTCGTCATCGCGTTCTTGAAAACGTTGTTTCAATACGTAGTTAATAAAGTGTGTTTTCAATGTTTTTCTTTTTGCTTTTTTGTTGGAGAATCTTTTGATCCTAAAATGTTAAATATTTTAAGAGTTACGTTAAAATATATTAAAAAATCATAAGCCGTCCTATATTAGACCAATAGGGGATCGGACTGTTCACCATATTTTATAAATTTACCATATTTTATGAATTATTTTTAAAATATAGAATAGTAGCAGACGATTCGCGAAGAAAAAAACAGAATCGGTTGAAAAACGAATTTACAGTGAATTTTAAAGTTTCAATTTGTCTATCTCTTTCAAAAACGATTCTTTGTATGGAGATTATATGGCGTTACTAACAAATGACGTCGCAAGTGGGTATGTGCCTCTCTATCTAATCTTGAATTTCAAACCTTTATAACTTGGTCAATTTTAAAGATAGAGCGAAATTAACCCAGAACGTTGCCAGGGCGAGAAGCGCGTCGGAGAGGAATGACCCCTACCGGGTCTAAACTGAATTATATAGTTATGTCAAAATTAGATTCTATCATGCGTCACGTTTAATTAAACACATTTCCTTAGAGTTTATAAAATCAGTTACGGAATAGAAACACTTCTCTAACAAAAATGATTTTAGTTTGATTCAAGAGTGTTCAGTCCATAAAACTTTCAGTTTAAAACGATAATAAAAAAGACACCTCTCTTAAACAGTATAGTAAATAAATCATCTGGGCCTCGTTTCACGAAGCAATAATTAACTAGTAACAAGTTACAATTTGATATTCATTGCGTAGCCAATTCGACGAAACCAACTGAACACGCTCTGAAATGATTCCAAAATAAAATTACACCAATATTATAAATGTAAAAATATATTTGGATATTTAGATGTTTGTTCCGCCTTCACGCTTAAAGTGCTCAACGGATTTGGATAAAATTTAGAATGGAGATGGTTCGTAACCTGGATTAACACATAGGACACTTTTTACGGAAAAAAGTCTTATTCCCACAGGTAAATCTTACATAACGCAAGCGAAGCCGTGGGCGAACCGCTAGTTTTCATATAAATTGAATCAATGATGTATGGAAAGTATTTTTGTAAAATGTCTAAAATTTTTTTTTCAGTGTCTCGGACTAACCAACCACCCGAGAGGTTCTGCATAATTTAGTGAACACGTTGTCTTAATACAACACAAATATGAAATGTGTGACCAAAGATTATAATATAGATCTGTGGTCTGGTTCATCTCTCGGATGGTCTTATCATTACTCGGTATTACGGCGGTGATATAATGAGTTATGTCTACTTATAGTTATGTGAATATTGGTTGCCTTTTGTCTGTTTAGAAAGTCAGTTCACTGCAGATGCGAACTGCATCGTAATGGAGAAAGGTTGAGCTCCATTTGACTAAAAGTTAAACAAACATCTTAATCTTCACTTATATTAATTATAAATGCGAAGTACCTGTCTGTCTGTCTGTTATGCTTTTACGGCTCAACTACTAAACTGATTTTAGTTTTATTATAATTGTTTTGGTTCAATGTTATGTTTTATTTTTCTCATAACAATATGCGTAGTGCTTTGCATAGTGGACGTGTGTTAGGTGACCCAAACGACTTTTTTTCGATGCGTTTCGTTTCTTTGTAAAAATATATTTTATGATAAATGGACACATTTATTTTTGCCACGTAAAAGAAAGCGCAATTTAAAAACCCGTGATTAATTGAAGAATGTTGGAATCAAAATTACCATCAAAATACTGATCAGATATTCCCCGACTTCGTCACGTGACTCACTGTGATGGACAAACGTATGAAAATATCAGTCGGTTAATTTTGTTTCCGAAGAAGATAATTATAAGTTTATTTAAAAAATATATATTTTTGTATATTATTATTATCTACGATCTTCGTTCCAATACAAAACTTTTATAATAATTCATACGCAAAAATGTCTTATCATTTCGTTGAGTGACAAATGGAGTTTGAGGCTTATATCAAGAGCCAGTGAGAGGTACCTCACCGATCATCGTCAATCGTTCAAATTATAGTAGACGGCGGCGGCGGGCGGCGGACGCCGGTTACTGGACAATACTTTGCCGTGGAGAAGCTACTCACAATGACCGAAATAACAAAGCTATTGAACAGCTAGGAAAAGTCTAGACTTCCGAAGTAGCTAGCTAACGTCTAGACGTTAGGATGTCTTTGGTTTCGGTTCTTAAGAATAAAAAAGAGAGGAAAATAACGTGATTCAAAGACTGTGAAGAAAAGAATAACTATTTGCACAAAGGCATCGAAGAACACTTATAGTATAGAATAAATAAACATACTCACTCGAAAAAATAAGCACACAAAACATTGAAATCATCAAAGGGAAATGTACAGATAAACAGCTTTGTTAGGTAGCATTTTGTTCCAGGCGAGATCCTTTAATTAGTGACCACAGATTTCTGTGACCGAAGCAATGAAGTCTACCTACCTACCTCCGTCCGTCCGTATACCTGATTACCTTAATTTTACGGTATGCTCTAGTTTCTCTCTGGGTTGTATGACCCAGATCATGATGAAAAAGGTAGTAAAGTAATGTTTCCTTTGCGCTTTGATATGGGGTTCTTCAAAAGGCGATTATACAGGGCTCTCATAGGCTGGCAACGCGTTGGCAACCCCCCTGGTGTTGCGAATGTCCATGGGCGACGATGACCACTTACCACCACTGTGGCTCGTCCGCGCGTTTGCCTGCTTAATTAATATATATAAAAAAATGATATAAGTATTAATCAACAGCTCATAAACGTCCCCATTTAGGGGCTCGAGTCTGCCCCGAATTTAGACGATCAGGCCTTAGTCGACCACGCTGGCCTAGTGCGGATTCACACACAAACTTTGTATTTTTTTTCGCAAGAGGATGCCAGTTTCCTCACGATGCACCGTGATTATTTCATAAAAAAAATATTGGTACGTGGTTGGGTTCAAAACCGCGTCTCCCGGACGGAAGCAAGAGCCTTAGCTACTGCACCATTGACACTCCTTAACACGAGTATACACCGTGAAATTTAACTGGTTGTTTTTCATTTCGTTTCGGTTGGTTTCGGTGGCAGCATAAACTAAGACGTCCCTATTATCCGCCATTTGTTAAGTTATACAATTAAGTATTCATTGAATACTATTATATTGTTAAATGTTGGATAGTAAATGATATTTTCTTTCTTTCTATAAATAAAAAACTTGCGTTTTGTATAAAATTTATAATAGTAGCCCCGAGTCGTGCTCTATTTATTCCTGAGTCCATCTATCCATTTCGTTTATTTATATGATTAATGAAAGAGATGAGGAGATAAACGAATGATATTTTGAATGAATGAATGATAATCGTAATGAGGGTGTGTTCGTCATTTTGATATTTTTATCGAGCGCTCATAAATCGTTGCAGGTACGGCATGTATAAGGCTTTTGAATGATGTCTTTGTTGTGAAAACCCTATATTTCACGGTGTTCGGTTGCAAACAAAGTCTTTATGCAATATTATAAAATTCCTGCATAAATTCGCTCCGTTATAAATACATAAATACATATTTTAATAACGAATGAGACACAAACTACTATAAAGGTAGGTAGGCGGTAGGCCTGTTTTAAATACCATCAAGGTCATATCGATTCTTGAGATTAAAATTGCATATCTTATGTGTATAGTTTCAAAACGATGTGTTAGGTCGTAAATAATATGTTATTGTAATAATAGTCGAATAAAAATAGTCCGTTGATCAACCGTGCGTTGTATTTCAGTAGGGTACTACTTTAGTCATCATAATGTTAATTTATACGTAATAATAACATATTATTATATATCAATCAATCAATCAGCCTATTGCAGTCCGCTGCTGGACGTAGGCCTCCCCAAGGGTACGCCAAAGCGCACGATCGGGTGATCTTTCCTCATCCAGCCTCCACCAGCGACCTTCCTCAGGTCATCAGTCCACCTGGCAGGGGGGCGTCCCACACTACGTTTCCCGAGACGCGGTCTCCATTCGAGAACCCGTCTGCTCCAGCGCTCATCGGTTCTGCGACAGACGTGGCCAGCCCACTGCCACTTCAGCTTGCTACATTTCTGGACAATATCCACCACCTTGGTCCTCTGCCGGATGATTTCGTTTCGGATTTTATCCCGTAGCGAAATACCAAGCATAGATCTTTCCATGGCTCGCTGAGTGACATGTAGCCGGTGGGCCAGTGTCACCGTCATATTCCACGTCTCGGCTCCGTATGTCAAAACGGGTAGGACGCACACTGGTTATAAACCCTGCTTTTCAGGCATTGCGGTAGCGGCGACAAGAAGATATGACGCAGTTTCCCGAATGCTGCCCAGCCCAACTGTACTCTTATTATATATGAGCGCCGAAAAAAAGTACTATGAGTTCGAAATTCGAAAACACATTGGAACGTGGTGGGGATCGACTCGCTTCTCCCGAACGGAAGACAGCGGGCAGTGGCCCTAGCCACTAGATCACCGACGCCCCCAGATACGTTGTCATAAATTTCCTAAGGGGTACGAGCCTTCTGCTCCCCCGCAAGTCCGCGCCCACTATATTACCACTCTGGTATAAATAGTGATTAGGTCCGTCAAAAAAAGACATAACTATAAATAAGAACTTTTCTATGTTATTCTAATTTTATTTTATGACGTTATTTTATGATGTATTACTTTATTTCGAACACAAACTACGTTTTGTTAAAGAATAAATTTAATTGAATTGATTCATTTGTATTGGAATCCCTTTTCTCGACAAACGTATCAACTGTCAATGAGATTCTGTTTCCACAAAACCGAAACGAAATCAAATCATTTCATTGATCTAAACCGTTGACTGCGAGCACAAATTATTTATTACTAGTGCTCCGCCCGCGGCTACGTTCGCGTTGTATAAGATTATTCCGTAAGAATAAGACTTTTCCCGTAAAAAGTATCCTATGTGTTACAAACTATCTCCATTCCAAATTTTATCCAAATCCGTTGAGTACTTTAAGCGCGTGGCCGCCAACTTATGGTATTATTAACATATAATGGCTTATCATCATCAAAGGCTTATTAGTATAGGCAATGCTGTTACATGATCAAGTCCTTAAAAATATTTCAGATGCTCCTTTCATTATTGATGTATTTCAAAAGTTAGCTACAGTTTATTCATCAACGGCCCGTTACAGCCCACTGCTGGACTATGAGCCTCCCCCATTTAAGTGGAGGGTTTTGCCATAATCTCCACGCTTGGCAGGCGGGTTGGAGATCGCAGATTAAAAGGTTACTGTATCACAGAACGCAACTGCCCGTTGTTGCCTCTTACGACACCCACGGGAAGAGTAGGAATTGGTGACAAATGTATTCTACTCTGCCGTCACCACACGGCACCAACGGTTTATTATCAAACGCATATTTATTAATTTAGACAACCTCTCGGCTCCATAACATAGAATGAACCTGCACTTGTGTACCGATATCTATAGTACAGGCTCTACTTAGATTGGGATCAAATGGCCCTAATAATTAAGATGTCTGCACAATGCAGATCTTAATTTAATTAGTACTATTTAATTTAAGCTAGTGTTATTAAAACAACGCGGATGTTGCGACATCGTTAATTTGAATACGTGCGGTAATCTGCACTTGCTACGCGAATAATGTGAAAGGAAGGGGTCAGTGTGAGTTGATCTCTTGAACTGACCGTGCTATACTGACAAACTGTTATGTATTATGTATTACCTAGCACTGTGTCTGAATCAGTTGGTAAAAAAATTACACTTGATGGCTTGTCTATAAACATTTTTTTAAGTGCAATTTTATTAATGTGTTACATCGCTGTAGCTATCCCGAAACATGGGAGGAAGTCGCTCTGAAAAGAGCGGTTGTTTTATGTTGATATTTTCGTCTAGATCGATCGATGTTTGCAAGCGCGCGGTGGGGCGATGTCATACGTGTTTCCTTGGTGACAATGCAATGCTTTTTTTTTTGCAAGGATTAGCAGAATATTTGTAATTTATTTAATTGCAAATTAAATTCTTAGTTGAAATACTGTAAAACTGTCACTGATTAAAATAATAATATATTATAAATTAATTTTAAAGAATATATTAGTCTTTACACGTTGTAGCTAAGTATGTATCTATGTCCGTCTTTCTTTTTTAGAGTTCGGGGACTAATCCTACGAATGAAATACCTTTTTCTCGAAAAGATATTTTACAAGTCTAAAGACTATATCAATGAATTATTTTTAGTGTAGGACATCCTGTATCTCCTTCAGTCCATATCGACCGTTTGTAACATTAACACTTAATATAATATGCTGCTAAAGAAGCCATTCACAAATTAATTTGGTTTTTAATTCGCATTATAACTATTTATGTTAATTTTGCACATTAATTTGTTTGCATAAGAACTGAGCGGCGCCGGCGCCGATAATTTTGGTAGAGTTCGAGTATAAGTTTTAAATTACATTTTCGTTAGTTGCGCAAAGAAATTTCTCTATTTTGTAAGACGCCTCAAAAGTTTACACCAAAAAATAATACCATGTAGATAATGCAATTAATTAGTTCAGTTTTGTGAAAACTTCAAAGAGACAAGTCTCCACACGGAGGAACAACAGACGATCGCAGGCGACGCGCGTCAGAAATATTTGTCCACACACAAAAAAGTATTGACTTTTATTGAGTTAATAAAAAAGAAGATATAAAAGGATAATATAGGAGGGGGATATTAAAAGAGTTTTAGTACCATTTGGTCATCGTTCCGAGCTGTCATTAAAAACAGTTAAACACAATCTTAGAGGAATGAGAAAGTTAAAAAAGTCTTAATAGCGTCAGTGGAAAGGTAAAAGTACTAAAGCGCCAAATTGGCGAAAATGAGTTATATACTTATATAGTTCGATTGCATTTTTTTTGCGTCGATTAGTTTAGGTGATTTGTTAATCAGAGGACTTTTTTGGCGTTTTAGCCATCCAAAATTTTGGGTCTGATCGTTAGGCCGATGACTAAAGCGACGCCTTTTTGGTGTTAATCGTCTCTCCCGTAAAGTTGTACTTTGGCGCTTTAGTATTTTTACCTTTCCACTGACGATATTTTCTCCCCCGAACTACACGTAATATGAAATTGAAACAGCCTGCAATCTGTTTCTATAGATATTATTCCTTCTAGGTAATCGGTTCTATGTAATAAACTTTCTTGTATAAGTTTTGCTAGCCAGACCTTATTTCAATAACGTATTTTACTATTAGATTATTATATTATTAGAATATCAAGTTAAATTATATCAACGATCGTGACTGCCCTATTTTATTCTAAAGATCTTGTAAATTAATCGGGCTTCCGTTTTCAATGGACTCTAAAAGTCACACATTCTTCGAAATAAAAATTAAACAACGCGCCAGTAAATAAAATAAAATAAAAATAAAAATACATATTTTATTTCCTTCTTGTTTTCTAGTTAACCGTCAAACTAACCTTCATTTAAACTTCTGGTTACATTTTGATAAAAAGCAAGATTCTCTCTCACTCTCGAAACTAGACTTTTACACAATATTTTGTTTAGTCCAATATTTTGTACCAACCAACAACTGCATTTTTTTTTATAATAATCTTAAACAACTTTATTATCCGTTTTTGATGAGTTGTGGGAAACACCTTCATCATTTCCCACATATTTTATTATAAATATCCTATAACATAAAAATGTTGTCTTTTCTCACCTTTGGCCGGTGGTAGAGGGTAATAGGACCAATTTACTTACGTCATAATCTAACAAATCACTTATCTCGTTGCGTCATTGTGCATGAGTGTGAATTTCTTATTCTAGCTAATCTTTTCGATGTCAAAAGTCGAAAATGTTTATTCATTATAATTTAACGAATCACTTTATTACGTCAAAATGGGCACGTTCACAAACTAAATGCTTGATCTTCACAATTACTTTGTTACGCTTATTTGTCCCCTTGCATTCTTGTTTATTGGTTCAGTATTTTACATTTTGAATAAAACTTTTACTAAATAAAAAAGTAGTTATGTTCGACCGTTATGTATGAAACTATCTCCGTGCCAAGTTTCACCGAAATCGATTGTATTAAGGTTAATAATATTCTTTTTGAACTATTTTAGCTTACAAAAATACTAAACTTTCGAAAAGTAAAAAGTTAGGTCTACCTAAGTTCGAAACTTCTTTAATAAAAAAAAAATGTTTTTTATTATTATTACTTATCTTTTTTCAGCAAGGTCGACTCATTACTATCCATAGATTAGCTATGAAAACAAATAAAAGATAGATTTTATTAAAATTATAAGCTGCTCGCGTTTATGTCTTTTGTATGAACATACTAGTTTTCTACACTAAAATTGTCACAATTTTCGGGTTTGTTACCATGCTTATTTAATATTGTTACCCGAAAATTGTGACAATTTTAGTGTAGTGAAAAACCACAAAATATATTTCTTAAAACATTACCAGTTATAACAAACATTTATACTAGTATTCTTCTTGGACTCTGCAGTATTAATTTTGAAGTTGATTTGAAACAAGTCCCTTATGATCGATGGACCTTAAATTTCAAACGTTGCTCAGAACTGAATGACAATATAAAAATATGGTATTCCTGAAGTAACAACACATCTCAGTTTAATAATAAATAGTTGTGACGTTCTTCAAATATTTTAGTTTTTTTGTTATGTACAACAAATGGTTAAATAACCCCATAGCGTTTGGATCATTGCACTTACCGTGCCAAGTACAGGCCTTAGCTGGTGTCCAGGGTCTGATGATGGAACTTCTCAATTAAAACAAGATAGTCCCGTCATGTAACAACTATGTTGTTTAATATCTCTAGTTTTCCTACCATATAAGATTATCTTTTTACTTTCGGTACTCCTTCTATGGAATGATAAATGATGTCCAAACTTAAAATTAATAATTTCTATATCAGTCTCTCTCGACTACGCAACATCTTGTCATGTTACTACTCGTATTGTTGTAAGGTTACGATCAATTCAAATCATGATCATGTTGTGACGTAACCTCCGCAGGAGGCTTCTATCAATCTATTTCATTTTGTCATGTTGGTAGACTTGAAGCGTAGATAAGTACAAATTTGACTAGCTGTCCGTCTGTGGCTCACTTGGGTAGATTTCGATTAGGAGTGAGATGTTTTTTCGTTATGAAAATGAAAATTTCAGGTATCGCTTTCATAAAAAATAGATAGAGCCGTAAAGATAAAAAAATCAATTCTAAAGTTTTAATATCTTTAGGATTCATGTAAATTAATCGTTGGCGTAAGAAAAAGACAGAAATATTTATCAACTCTGGAATGTGTTTACCAGGATGACAGGATGACAGGACCAGACGAAAGTTCGAAATTGGTTAGTTTTAACACCACTTGATTTTCGTTCATTCAACGTTCTCATTAAAAAAAACTACTTCTGCCTCTAGCTAGTACTCAATATCAATTTAAACTAGTGGCTCTGTGAGCTGTAGACCTCGCGAGTCTGTATATATCTTTTCATTTTTTTTTCTCGACAAACATCCCCAACTCCTTGATTTTTTATTTTTAAAGTTTATTTTATTTTATTTCATTTCATTGCATTGCATTTCATTTCATTTCATTTCATTTTATTTCATTTTTATTCATTTTATCTCATTTTATTTTATTTTATTTTATTTTATTGTATTTTATTTTATTTTAAGAAATGTGACCTGTAGAGGAAAATAGCCTCAGCGGTAGACCTTGTAAGCTGGCAACCCCCATAACTCCGTAATTTTTTAAAATTTCCAAAATCTGACTCGACAAAAAATTCGATTAATTTATCGAACCTGCTCACAAAATTTCACGAGAATCGGTTGAGATACGCAACCTGTAGAGTGAAACAAACAAACAAACAAATCCACAAACAAACAGATGGACATACAAAAACAAATTTGACCAAGCTGAAACAGAGACGCTTCGCTCGCTTCGCTCGCTCGGTCAATTATACCAATCAGCACAGAGCGAGCTTGCTCAGTTGAACCCTTTATTGTATTTTTTCTTTAAAGTTTAAAGTTGTACCATATCGTGCTAAAGTTTATTGCAGCGGAGAATACCTGTACTATAAGCTGTTTAATGTCGACCGTACATGACGTGACAGTTCAAAGAGTTGAATCAATGAAAGGTCGTTTGCCAACATCCGGTAATGACGGACCATGTTTTCGTTTTAATTCTTATATTTTAGTTTATTCAAGTGTTTAGTGTATAATTTAGATAGTGTATATTCCAGTGAATAACTCTGAACTATGAACTTTAATAAGACAGTTGAAACGCTTGCATTTTACCGTCATTTATTGATGACTTGCAGCGGCCAGTAATGCTGCTACCATATTAATGGAGTCCTTCACCGTATACACAGCACCCTAATCTTAGGATTAGGGCTATCTGTGTATCTCATGCTACTTGCTTAGCAAAACCACTTGATACTGGTGAAATACTAAAAATGAAAGTGTTTATTTATCACGTACTCTAAAATTGAGTTACGTAAGCCACCCATTACTGATGACATTTTCAAAATTTTGGTGATCAAGTTATAATACACTCACTTTCTTTTGCAAACTTTTATTTCCATAACTTTCCCGAATCCTATCGAAAATAATAAAGCAATCACAACTGATAAAATTTAAAGAATCGGTTGGTAAGTAGGGTTGGTAAAAACAAAATTAGTAAAAAATTAATCGGTAGGTGTGCAATGGCTTTGCAAAACCTTAAAATTGAATAATTTATTAGAAAAAAAAAAAATTATGTTCGAACCGACTTTTAGTTTTAAGTCACAACTTTTTTTTCCTTTTATTGAAATGATTGTTTACGTATTGTATCTTTTTACCAAAAGACGTCCAATGCTGGGCTTGCTCACGCGCTGTGTCTTTCAGTACGTTCGACGGTGGCCACTCAGCCGGTTGGTACGGCCCTAGCGACAGCGTCCAGTTAGTTCAAGAAAAACAAAATGCCATCAAAAACATAACTTGTAAAAAAACCAAGTCTCGCATGAAGCTTAGTCTACCGTAAAAAGTTGTAAGATCCATGTAATACCAAGTCGGTTAATTTATTCAGTCCCTACTTAAGAGTCCTTCTGTCTTAAGTTATAACGTAATTAGCTAACCTAACAACATCTTATAGTGACCAGATCAATATTAAAAATATCTTATATTTTAAATAAATACATAGATTGACCTGGCAATCGCATGAAAACACAATGTATCTCACAAGTAATACATTATTATATTCAATTTGATTGTTTAGTGCGATTGCCAAGTCAATCTATGTATTTATTTAAAATGTATTTATTTTTGATCGACTTGGCGGGGGCACTGCCGTGCCCCCAGATAAAATAAAATTGGTACAAATTGTAACTTCATAAAGTTATGAACTACAGATTAAAGTTCAAATTTAAACTAAACCAGTGTGCTTACATTATCTATTAGAACTTCACGAATTATTGTGCGATAGAGGACTTTAAAACATAGTCAATTTTAGTCCTGAAACGCTGCGTCCAAATCCTAGAACTATTAGAACTTTTCTCAACAACCCTTTTGATCCTTCTTGTCTGAAATTAACTAAATAACAAGAACACCTAACTTAAATTAGCTTTATTTGGAATCCCTGGTAATTCCTAGACGTAGATATAATCTTACGTGAATTCTATACACAAAAGATAGTGGTTGAGCGTGAGATGTCAATCGTTATTTGTACGAGTATACAAACCACACAATTAACTGAATCACTAAAAATCCTCCCAGGGCAAACATTATGTGTGAGATGAGCACTTGTGTTTGCCTCGTGTCTGGGTTCTAATAAGCGTGTAATTGTCTATTTATTTATGTACATTTCAGCTGTGTGATAGTCTTAATAAGGACTATAATTTGGGATCAGATAGCCTTCAGGTGGAATTTTATATCGCTTGCTACGTGTTATTATTATTACTTACCACTTTTTATCACATTATTTTTTGTATGTAGTTATAAAATATTTTATTTTTGTTATATAAAAATGACCACGGACGCTCGCGAGCGTCGGTGGTCTAGTGGCTAGCGCCGCTACCTCCCGTCCTGGAGACGCGGGTTCGATCCCCACCACGTAACAACGTGTTTTCGAATTTCGAATTCATATGTACGTTTATTCGATGCTCTTACGGTAAAGAAAAACATCGTGATGAAACCTGCACGTTATTCCTGCGAAGAAATTCAAAGGTTGTGTGTGAAGTCGACCAACCCGCACTGGGCTAGCGTGGTCGACTAAGACCTAATCGCCCTAATTCAGGGTAGGCTCAAGCCCCTTGGTGGGGACGTATAATATGAGGTGTTGATTGATAGAAAAATGGGCGAGTAAGTTAACGATATACACGACAGTTGAACCTTTCGGTCGACTGTATTTTTAGCCTCCTACACGTGTTGGTATCAAGTTAATTCTCGTAAAATTTAGTGAGCAAGTTCGATAATTCAGTTTTTTGAAATTTTTAAAAATAACTATATATATGGGTTAAAAACGTAAAAAAATCATATTGCATCCATTTCGGAAAAGTTTCTAACTGATGTGAGCTCACAGAGCCACCAGTTTTAAGTTGACTTTTGTATAACAATGCCGGAGAGGGTGTAGGATGGGGATACGATACCAAACGAAGTTTTTTTTTATTGAAAGTTATATTCAAATATTTATTCTCTATCAGTTTGACAGCTGTCAAATCGATAATCTTAGAGTGGTCAAAGTTTTATCATCAGAACATTACACAAATACACAAAGTTAAGTTTCTCTTGACATTTAAATGAAATTGACAGTTCATATTCACTTTCAGTGACCTCTCTCACCCACATCGAAAATACTATAATAATAACAGATCAAGGCTTTTTATGATTTAAGAGGTTTTGTTAAACAACTATGATGTCATTATAGTAATGAAGACATACGATGGATACACCTGGGCACTTGTAAAACGCCGTTCATTATTATTTTCCTAAATAAATGTTTTTGAGAAAAAAGAATGCAAAGTTTATACTTTATTTGTCAAAGCTTTAGGAGTTACCCTAGGAACAAGGAACCAGGGGGTTACCAGCGATAAAATAAAAACAAAGAACCCGTAAAGTAATATGAAAACCCTGTACTCTTCATTATGAACATTTCTTCAGATTTGTCATAGTTTTAATACCTTCTTTATGTATTTCATGTTTGTTTTTTGTAATTTAAGAAAAAGTATCAATGATTCTTAGATATTTCCCCACTTTTATTAAAATTTCCATTTCCTTATGGTCGCTCGGTATTAATTAAATAACCTACTATGTAAACAAAAGCTTGTTAAAAAATCAGCAAATGTTGTACAGTATGTTTAGGATCGTATATCAAAATAATCAATGTAACCTAATATTTTTTATTAAAATTCGCAGTTTTACAACCTTTTAGTAATGTTAAAAATGAGCTCCCTTATGGCAAAGGATAACCAAAGAAAATACACTTTTTTACCATTAAAAATTCTGATCGCGCTTTGTCCTCACACAAAGGAGTCGATACATCTCAAATACCCGACATAGTAAATCTATTAAATGCTAATCGTTTCAAAAAAGATATTCACAGGTCAAATTACTTCGTCCAAATGCATCTGCATCTCAGAATGAGGCTTTTATATTCTAAAAGTTAGGCAATTATCATTCAATAATGTTTCCTCTTACTTTGTGCTAACCTATTCTGTGGTTTAGATAATATTTGCATTTGCAAATTGAAAGCTGGCGATATTTTTTTTAAGGCTATAGAGCGCGTTGATTATGAAATTTTAATTATTAAAATATTTTCTTTCTTATCGATGATAATCTTTTATATTACCTCTATAGTATCTATTGCAAAACTCAACTTTTTAATATCACTAATTTTATTTACACTCTAAGGCCTTTTTTGACCAAAGGGTTCTCGTGCTTTCCGAAGCACGAAGAATGTTCTATAAATTGAATAAAGGGTGCTTTTGGAGTACGTACTGGTGAGTTTCGTGATTTGCGCAGGTTTGCAAGAACTAAGTAATAGAGTAGAAAGTGTCGCCACTGGATTCGACGCCTTCCTGCACAGGTTCGCGGTTCGAATCCTGCCCAGGGCAAACATTTGTGTGATAATTACTTGTGTCTGGATGGTTTATCTATATAAATAAGTATTTATCTATTTATAGGTATGTGTGTATGTCACAAGTCGAAGCCGTTGGCCCCTCGGTGGGGACGTATATGAGCTGTTGATAAACAAACCTCTCTGAAATATTTCGATTTTGTTGTTGTAAAGTTTATGTAAGTTAAGCAAACTGGCTGCGATTGCAAGTCCAGGGGGCCGTTTCACGAAGCTACAAGTCACAAATTACAAGTACAATTCGACTTACATTGCGTAGACGATTAGATAAAACAATAAGAGCTTACAGTTTAGGCGAATTGGCTACGCAATGTATATCAAATTGTAACTTGTTGCTTCGTGAAACGGGGCCCAGGAGAGGTGTAGGGTGAGTGAGGAAGTTTTGGCCGACCCGACCTCGACCCGACGACGACTGGACTGACTACCCTTGTCAACGACATCAACACTCCTGCCAAAAATGAAAAAAAAAATAGACGATTCATGAAAAAAATACAACAGAATCGGTTGAGAAACGAATTCACACTTTTTTTGAAGATATATAATTTGTCTCTTTCTAAAATGTTTTTCTGTAATTAGGTATGATTTTATGGCGGCACTAGTTGCTTATCAAATCGCACTAAATATAATTAATTTCTTATTTTATTGTATCTAAGTTAGTCAAAATTAAATAAACAAGTTTATTTCTTTTTTCTTTCTTTTTTTTCCTGCCCTGTAAACTCACTGTTAATTATTTACCTCTGTGTCTAATATTGATTTTCAAACCTATGAACTTGGTAAATTATAAAGGCAATATTGATCGATAAACACAAACTAATAAGTTTGGATAAAATATGGCAAACAAATGCCCTATTCCATTTCCTTGGTCTGTAGTTATTTCGATTGCTTGTTTGTTAATTGTGATTGTAAGTGGAAAACTGTGATTAGTTTTCAATATGCGATCATCCTACGTGGCTGGATTTACACGGTTTGGATCACACAGAGAATTATGTTTTTCAAAGAATTGTTTCTGTTGTATTTTCTAAGAAAGAAAGTTCCTTCTCGCTGACACAGGCAAAGACTTCGCGCAAAAAAATATTTCTTATTAATATGATGCAATACAGGAAAACCATCTTGTGTTTTGGAAATATTGTTGACGTAAGAGCACATAAGAGTTCGAGTGATAATTTTTTTGGAAATAAATGTCGGATTATTTTATTTTATTTATTTCTACTTTGCAATTCTATAGTAAATTGCAAATAACTGTATTGTAAATTAGTGTTAAAGTTTTTTTTTACATAATATGAAATATTAAGGAAACTGTTTTCACACAGAGAGGATTGCGTAGTCATCGTTTCCAGGAAAATAATACACAGTGAAATACTTAAAATAGAGGCCGATTACGAAATAAGGTCAAAAACATAGATATCTTATTTCTTACGAAAGTTAAAACTTAATAAATTAAAACAATAATTTAATAGCTACTATAAAACTTTTTGTAGTCTCGTATAGTCACCATAAGGGACCATAGGGGGTAATAGTAAGGGACCATTTCTTTTACTTAAATCGAAGCTGATTTCCTGCAAAGAAAATTGCATTATTAACTGTTTTATACCACAATCACCTTACTATGTAATACGCTTACATTATTCATTCAATTCAATCCAATCATCTCAGGCCTAAAGTAACTGACCGATCGTAAAATATTTAACATATTATTTTATGTATGTGAATTTAAATTTTAAACCATAAGTGCAATGATTATGCGTTTATATTCCTCAGTTCTAAATGGCAAAATTAACATTCCATCAAAATTAAAATAACTTTCATCACTTCGTCGATGATAAATCATACTATGAAAATAGGCATAGATTACCGCGAAGTATATTTGCAATAATTATTATTATTGCAACCACCAAGCTGTCCACCACCACCATGATTATAATCATCAAGATTGTTATGATGATATATGGTTTAGTGGAAATTTATTTTAAGAAGATCGCGTTTTATCGCGGAAACGTAATATTATGCATGTTATATTTTCACTTGTACTTATAAAGAGATATATTTAATGAGTGATATTTTGTAAAAAACTATGACTTGTCATCAATTGTTTTGGAATACTAACAAAAGTTGATTTTGTTATCGATTTCCTTATTCGAGGAGCGACGACACGCGCTTCGCATTCAAATTGATATGCTGCTGAAATACAATGGTGGAGACAATGGCAAAATTAAAATGTCGACTTGTCAATAATATTTCAATCTCAGCGAGAAAGTGTCCACCATGGTGACCATTCGAGATCCACATTGTTTTCACCGAAGAAGAATTGGACGGGTGTCATTAAAATCATAATTCTCGTATGTCTCGAAGGCCGAATCTTAGGAAGAGCCTGGGAGAGAGGCGTCGCCGTGCTGGCAGTATAAAAGCTCCCCGCGAATGTTCTGTACATCATACCACCTCGAGACCTCCACAAGACAACATGAAAGCGTTCTTGGTAGGTACCTAGTGCAGTGAAAGTGTTGTGACCCGCGTGCCCCGCTCGTCTCCGTGACCGGCCATCGCGAGTGACTTCCTCATGGGACTGTGATTGTGCGATTGCTTGATTTTAATGACGGTCGACTCCGAGCTCCCTGTGATCCCGTATCCGTTCAATTATTGTTTTGTTTTGTTTTCTAAACCGGGAAACGGTTGCCGAGTGGAATAAAATCAAGCAGTTGTTTTTAGTTTGGATGTTAATGCAAGTGAGTATAAAGTTGGTTTTCTGCCGCAGGTATTAGCGGCCGTCGCGGCGCTCGGCTCGGCCAGGCCCGAGGCGGGATACAGTTACAACGCGCCCGGGGGCGGCAGCGGCGGTGGCTTCGGAGGCGGCCATGGCGGCGGCTTCGGCGGCGGCAGCAGCGGCGGCGGGTTCGGCGGCGGCCATGGGGGTGGCTTCTCCTCCGGCGGTCTGAGCTCCAGCAGCTTTGGCATTGGAGGCGGACACGGCGGCGGCGGCGGCGGCGGCGGTTTCTCATCCGGAGGCTTCTCCTCCGGTGGATTCTCGTCCGGTGGCGGATTCTCTGCCGGCGGCGGCGGCGGATTCTCATCCGGCGGCGGCGGCGGCGGCGGCTTCGACGCCGGCTTCGGTGGTGGCGCTCCCATCGTCCAGAAACACATCTACGTCCATGTCCCGCCCCCAGAACCTGAAGAACAGCGCCCACAGATCATCCAAGGCGGTGGTGTGCCCCAGAAGCACTACAAGATCATCTTCATCAAGGCCCCCGCTCCCCCCGCACCTGTCGCTCCCGTCATCCCCGCTCAGGCCCAAAACGAGGAGAAGACCCTCGTCTACGTTCTGGTCAAGAAACCCGACGAACAGCCCGATATCACCATCCCCACTGCTGCGCCCACTCAACCCTCAAAGCCCGAGGTTTACTTCATCAAGTACAAGACCCAGAAGGAGTCCGGTGGCGCTGGAATCGGTGGTGGAATCGGTGGTGGCAGCATCGGCGGTGGTCTTGGCGGTGGTATCGGCGGAGGTAGCATCGGCGGTGGTCTTGGCGGTGGTCTTGGCGGTGGTCTTGGCGGAGGTAGCATCGGCGGTGGTCACGGACTCTCAGGAGGAAGCATCGGCGGCGGCCACAGCATCGGCGGCGGCATCTCCAGTGGCAGCATCGGCGGTGGACATGGAGGCTCCTCCGGCGGCGGCGTGAGCTCCTCGTACGGCCCCCCTGGACAGTCCGGCCCATACTAAACAGCGCCCCAAGCGCCCCCCCTTGTGATACCTGCTCTGCCGGCGACAAACGTAGTTATAAGTAGACAAAAAATTACGGTGCCTAAATGTATTTATGTAAATAGTAATTTTAATGTTTAATTTTAGTTGTATTATAAAAATATTTTTTTGCATAAAAAACGATAAACCAACGAAAGTACTCTCTTTGTTTTCTATTGCCTTTGAAGTTAAAACCAATTTTGTTTTTACATTAATTAAATTCAGAGTTCTGGGATCGCTGCCCGTTCATACATATCGCTTTACATACACACACAACAGAATAGAAAAAACATACCTATCTGAGAATATTTCGAGGCCGACACGAAAACGTGTGGTTTTTCGAGTGCCAGTAATTTGATTAGCGTACATTCGTAAACATGTCTGTGTTTCGTAGAAAGCAGTATTTTCTCCGAGTGGGCGACACCGTGACGCAACCGAGGACAGAATGACCCCGGTTGCATAATGCACTCATAAAGGAGCTTGCAACATCTTTATAGAAAATAAAGTAACAGTTTCGCTAAAATATTGTATTGCGCAAACCTATATACGCTTAAACAATTGCATAAATCTTGACATTTCAAATTTTCGTTACATTATCGCTTACTCTCAAAAAATTTAAAATTAGTTCAATAATTGGGTGTAATATGAAAGATTGAATTAAAGAAATGGTGTGACCTAATGAATGGTTAAGTCACTCGGGTCAGAGTCCCACGAACAATGGCGCGCAACAAAAAGATTCGCAAGATGAGTTGCTCTTGCGCAAGTGTGACGACACGGATGGGTGTTTACATGTCTGAATATTTATTACGAAGGTGAAACCGCTAACTTTCGGCTTCCGCGAGACGCGTGTTTGAGCATAACATTATATCGATAAATTGTATTTGCATTTAGGTAAGTGCAATTTCTAAAAGTCATATAACCATCACGTCATGTAAGCGAATTTGAACGTGTTAACCAATTGAAATGTGTCCGTTATTTAAGAATAATTTACTCTTCCAATCAGCACATGACCAAAATAAAAAAGACATTAGTCTTGTTACGTCACATTATAGGTATGTGTTTATATTTTCAATGTTGTCTATCTTGGACCGGGTCTGTACCAACCAGCATGCATCTCTTCAGCAATCCAGGCCAGGCACCGGCGCATATTCCAATAGTTAAAAAAAGAACACAAAAAACAATTAACAAAAAAAACACATTGAATCAAAATAAAAGTTATTTTTTCCGTTGGGATTCTCACGCTAAACAAAAAATGCATTCGGTTCCATTCACACACTTGCCTAGTAATAGAATAATAGTAATTGAGAAATACTTAGATTACTTTATTTCCATTAATTTACGAAATTGTTTTTAGCAGCCTACAATTTAAGCAGAAAAATAAAGATTATATATTATGTATATACTACAATTCTATTTAACTTACGACACGAGACAACCATTTTACAATTGAGTTTTGATTGCTGAATATAAGTTGGCTCTAATTTGTATTAATTCTAAATTATGCTGTTTTAGTACGATTTTTTATAATATAGAATGACTGGAACCGTGAGAACCAAAACTATAATCAACTACTAAAATCTTCACCTCGTAAATAACAGTTAAAATTAAGAGTAATGTCACATTTCTTTCCGGTTCATCCTTTCTAAGTATAAAAGCCATCGTCATCAATCTATATTTTCAAGTCAAATCCAGAGAAAGATGTGACTCAAAGACATGTCACTACAAAACCACCTTAATTCAAAAGCTGTCAAAAATGAAATAGAAAGAGTGTCGTCAGACTAAAGCAGGAAAACTTTACGTAAACAATATAACGTTTTTATTCATACTAAGCATTATAATATAATAGTTTTGACCCCGCTAACCCATCACATGACTCACATTATCTTGCGGCCGTTTTGAGGTAATATTGGTCAAGTGTATGTATTGCGTTAAGTCATTAGGTTAACGCACCGAGACGGACAGACAGACAAAATAAACGCAGCGGCAAAGTTGACGATATCAAATCAAATCAACGGCCCGTTACAGTCCACTGCTGGACTATGAGCCTCCTCTACTTAAGTGGAGGGTTTTGCCATAATCTCCACGCTTGAAAGGTTACTGTATCAGAGAGCGCTGCTGCCCGTTCCCTGTTCAATGTGTAGTCCCTAAGTCGCCTCTTACGACACCCACGGGAAGAGTAGGGGTTGGTGACAAATGAATTCAACTCTGCCGTCATCACACGGCGCGACAAGTTGGCGATTTAGTTAAGATAAAAATTTTACTCATCTTATTCATCTACAAACCAACTTCACAAAATATAAATTCATATTAAAAATTTGACGGCCCCGTAGCCTAGTTGGTAGTATGCCTGCCTTCGAAACACAGGGTTGCGGGTTCGAATCCCGCCCAGGGCAAACATTCGTGTGATGAGCTCTTGTGTTTGCCTTGTCTCTGGATGTTGGTATGTATTTATCTATTTAAGTAATATATAATCAGCTGTCTGATACCCATAGTACAAGCCTTGCTTAGTTTGGGATCAGACGGCCGTGTGTGAGATGTCCCCACATATTTATTATTGATTTATTTATTTATACGACTGCCCTGCCAAAAAAATTGCAGCCAGTGTCACTCGTGCTGATGCTGATGTGTTCTAACAATATGCCCTGTACATCCAAATTAGCTCAGGCGTTTATAAAAGTTACGGTCGAATAAAAAAACTCTCATACAAACATCATGAACCCTTGAAACATAACACTCCTTTTTTGGGCAGTCTAGTGCTACTTTAAGCTCACATATTTATTTATTTATTAATAATAGGAAGACCAACAGCTAAAATTAACTTAATAGTAAATACAGTAATACCAAAAAGCCATTTACAGGTCTCCACATGTAGGTACTCCAGAACATAAAAAAACATAAGGTCATACACTCATAGGCCTGAATGCTATAGTTCGTAAACAGATTTTTCAGTTCAATAAAATTGTCTATTTAGCAAACGTCTCGCCGAATCGGAACCAGTATTAAACAGGCCCGGGTCAAATTCTTAGCAAAATTTATTAAAATTGCTGCTTGCACACAAAAGAAATGAATTTTGACGGTAGTTCGTAGACACAGAGGGAAGATGGATGGGAGCGCTGCGCTGTTACGTAAGGTTACTCTGGGGGTTCGTGTATGTCTCTACTGAGTGGCTGAACAGGCTCGAACCTATCCTAAATTAGGGTGATCGGACCATACTAATAGGTTGGTAGTCTTGACAACCTATGAATTATCTTCGCCTCGTGTCGGTGGGTGTTGTAAGAGCGAAATTCGATACATAATTAAAAGAAAGAATGTACCTAAAGAAAGAAAATAAATAAATACCTATTTACGAAGGCAGACAGAATATTCGTGTGAGTATTGCGCTAGTCTAAAAAAATATAATTTCGTGTTTCCATCAACGCAAATAAAGTAAAAACATACATTTTAAATCTTTACCTACTTAGCCATATGCGTTCGTGACACCCCAGTAATTTTATATTTGGTCTGATTATCTAGCAAACATAAAAAAATATTTTACCTTTACTTTACCTAAAGTATGCCTAAAGAAAGGACAGGTTGAATTTGGTGGGTTTGTGACTTTCGATCAGAGCGTTTTCTGTGCTTTGAAAAGGGCGTGAAGCCGCTGCTTGCAATTAAGTCTAGATATTTACAACAGACTAGCGGTCCGCCCGCGGCTACGGCTGTGTAAGATTTTCCCGTGGGAATAAGACTTTTTCCTGTAAAAATTATCCTATGTGTTAAGACATAAGATATTAAGAAGTAGGTTAGGTACCTCATGAAATATTTGCTATCGTTGTTTTGGTCGTACCTATACACCATAAATTTCCTGCGACAAAAAAATTTTTGGTCTCTCCATACAAAGTGAGACTCCCGACCGACCCATTTTGTATGGAGAGACCAAAAATTTTTTGTCGCAGGAAATTTTTTTTTCGTGAAAAGTTGTTCAGTTTGACGGGTACTATCACTACACGGCGGGAACAAAACGATGTAAATTTCATGCTGTATTATATGAAGTGAACATAAAAATATGTTCCGAAGATGTTCCGTAGAAGTGACCTATTTGTGAGCAAAAAAAACCACTGGCTAAGAAAATAAAGATATTTTTCTTAACTTTTTCCAACTGCCTGTCATGTTACTACACAAAATCATCAACATCAAGGGCCCGTTACATTCCACTGCTGGACTATGAGCCTCCTCCACTTAAGTGGAGGGTTTTGCCGTAATCTCCACGCTTGGCAGGCGGGTTGGAGATCACAAATTAAAAGGTTACTGTATCAGAGAGCGCTGCTGCCCGTTCCCTGTTCAATGTGTAGTCCCTAAGACGCCTCTTACGACACCCACGGGAAGAGTAGGGGTTGGTGACAAATGTATTCTACTCTGCCGTCACTACACGGCATATGTAGCCTCAAATTGTTAATCAAGTTCTGTATGTTGTGAAAATTTCATCTTTTTATTATAATGTGCCTGTGGCGATTATTTTTTTAAGACTTTAACCCAAATTATATTTTGATTACCTGCTTTTAGTGTTTTTTTATGATAAATGTTCTAGATTTTAACAAGGTCAAAAGGCTTGAAATTAACCTTGAAGTAACACGTGCTGAACACGTTTTGACAGAGACATATTTTTTTTCAGATTCAAAATTTTGTCTGAAATGGAAATGGACACAATCTTAACTCTTGAGTAACACATAACCGATAGATAAAATTAAGTGTCTCAAGTTTGCTTCAACTCAAGTTTGTCTCAAGCTCATACAAGTATGTAACCGTCATTGGCAGTTGACTGCAATAATCGGCGACATCCGCTGCACTTACGGAATCTCGCTACTGATTAACATCTCGTTGAGTACAGCCAACTACGAAACAATAGTGCCATTTCTATTTTTAAATCTCAAATCTGTTGTTATTGGTACTGTACGTTTACTACTTAGTAGGTATCATCAATGCGAAGACACGCACAAACGCTGGCGTAGCAATGGAAATAACATTGTACTTAAGTATTTCTTTTTATAAACATAATATTAAAAAGTCATAAAAACATCCTTCACAAGCTTGTAAAAAAATCAAAGGTTCTGAAGGCGCAAATTACACCGAGAAGACGAATTGGCATTAAAGTATTCGATATTCACTTAGTCCGATATCATAAACTTACACTTGAGATTGATCTCAAAGTTGAGTAAGATGTATGAATACAGCCCCTTAGGCTTAGGATGACATAAATACAGATTCATACAGCATTTAGGGTAGGTCCTAGCCATAATGATCTGTCTTTCACATAGGTCACCTAAACACGCAGGAAATAATACAATGTGGAGGCCGTTTCACGAAGCTACAAGTTACAAATTACAAGTACAATTCGATGTACATTGCGTAGACAATGAGATAAAACGATAAGGGCTTACAGTTTGGGTGAATTGGCTACGCAATGAATATCAAATTGTAACTTGTTACTTGTAAATTGTTGTTTCGTGAAACGGGGCCCTGTTGTTACTTGGATGTTTTTTAGAACAACTGTACTACGAGTATCTAAGAGCACAAGTCTGGGTCTGGTCTAGATAAATAAAAATAATTCTAGTTTTTATTTCTCCTAGATGGAAACTTGGGAAGTAGGTACGAGTCAAGTGGTGTGTTTCATAATGTTTTATACAGCAGGTGTTCTTACGAACTGCCAACGGAATTGACCGGAAGTTACGTGTTTGACAGTGAAAGTTGTGGATTGAAGGTTAAGGTTTGGTTTTGGGCTTCTTCATCGTGTGGTGTCAGTGTTATAGAACCGCCAAATGACATATTATGGCTCATAAAACAAATAGTAGCCGGGACCAAAGATTAGCGTGTCTTCCGAAGCACGGAATCATCTTTCGTGAAATAAAAACTAATAATTAAGTTACATTAAAAGTATGAAACACTACTATGTACATTTCTAAAGTATGTTGTTTTAAGATTATTGTCCTTATAAATAATGTCATGTTTGCTGTGCTCTAACAGGGCGTCATTGTACAATACAGTAATTGTAAGGTGTAATGACAAATGCAAATAAATATTTTGAGTAATAATACTTTTCGGACCCCCACCGGGAATCGAACCTGGAATCTCCGTAATGAACGGCGAAATCTCGACTACTCTGCCACGAAGCCTGCGTTTGGTTTTGGTGAGAATATGGAATCTGTCAAACGAACTTTTATTACACACATAGTACGAGTATGAATGAAAAGTTGCAGCAACGTATCACACTTCACACTAATGTTATAAAATGTGGTAATATATTTGGATCGATGATGTTCAGATGTTTGAATGTTTAGATGTTTGTTCCGGTTTCACGCCTAAACTACTGGACGGATTTGGACGAAATTTGGAATGAAGATAGTTTTTAACCTGGATTAACAAAAGATACTTTTTACTGGGATAAGTTTTATTCCCACTGAAAAATCTTAAATAGCGCGAGCGAAGCCGCGGGCGGACCTCTAGTAAATCTATAAAAGCTCTAGCCTACCCCTAAACTAGTCCTCATAAGATGTGTTATGCAGTTTACTTCACTGATCATTGTTTTTTCTTTTATAATTCTCTTGCAAAGCCATAGCAAAGCCCTAGAGCACCACGTAGCACACATTGATAATGACTGTATGCAATCTCGCATTTCAGCTAATCACGGAAAAAATACGACAACACCGAATTCGCGAAGCACTTAAATACGTGTCCTTCAGCTTTATTGCCCTGAAAAGTATTTAAGATTGCTTAGAGGTCTTACCACACTTCTTAATACAGAATCGTCACCTATAAAACTAGACTAGAGAAGGTTTTTTCATCATCAACAGCTCATATACGTCCTCACCGAGGAGCTCGCTCGAGTCTACCCTGGATTAGGGCTATGATTAGGGCGGTCAGCTCAGCTCAGGTAATCTTTTTATCATTTAAGATTCCGCCATTGTGTTTGTGAACTCCCCAAAAAAATGTAATGACGGATCTAAGTGATGTAATAACATCCTATGGAAATAAATATGTTTTTATTTTGAACTCATAACTATCCTAAGCCTACCCTTAATTAGGGCAGTTACCGGGGCCCAGTGCATATTGGTCGACAACCCACACACACTCCCTTTAAATCTCACACGCATTCGTCTGTTCTGTAAGTAACCTACACATTATAACTATACCTCGTCCGAATTTCAAGGACGTAAATCAACAGCACATATACGTCCCCACCGAGGGGCTCGAGCCTACCCTGAATTAGAGCGATTAGGCCTTAGTCGACCACGCTGGCCCAGTGCGGGTTGGTTAACTTCACACATAACCTTTGATTTTCTTCGCAGGAGTGTGCAGGTTTCATCTCGATGTTTTCCTTCTCCGTAAGAGCGTCGAATAAACGTACATATGAATTCGAAATTTGAAAACACATTGGTGCGTGGTGGGGATCGAACCCGCGTCTCCCGGACGGGAGGCAGCGGCCTTAACCACTAGACCACCGACGCTCAAAGCACGCTTTTCAGATTTGGTTCCGTATTAATAAATTGATTTAGATGTTTATTTTTTAATTATGGCAGACGCTCAAGTGGTCGTTGAGTAAAAATCTAATTACTTACAAAATTTTAAACTAATTGCGAATTACGTGAAAATCTCAAGATATTTAATTATGCTTGTGACATATTTTAGACCATCCAAATACTTTATTTTAGTTTAAGTATGGAGCTCAAATTTAGCTTCGAGTAGGTTGTCTGGAGGCCGTCTAGATCAGGATTATGTAAACCAAGTACTCAGGGATTATAGGCCAATTTATAGTATTGAAAAGAAAAAGTAATTTACTACTTTAAAAAGTGTTTTTACTTACTTACTTTTAAAACTTCGACGCATAGGCAATTATTATTATTAATATGCTGTCTGTATATTTATTTATATAGGATGGATTTGTTTTTTATGTGTTTATACCATTTATATTAGAGTTATAGCATGGATATGCATAACACGTCTGCTCGAAAATAAGGATAAGAACGAAATGACAAAAGTGTTTAAACTTTTTTGAATATTATGTAGGTACCGTCACGCCGAACTGCGTACCTCAGGAAATAGAGGGTACTCGCTATTAATAACACTTGTAAAACTAATAAATCCTGTTTATTTTCTCTTCTATACTTCTCTTAGAGACATCTTCAATCGCTGTCCATCATTTTCTGACTCTACCATTGTTAATAGCTTTTTCCATATCAAAAGGCTAATATAGAGTGCCTGTAATAACTAAAAAGTATCAATATAAAAAAAGAAGAGAGCGCGGAGTTTGTACACGGAGTATATAAACTCCACAGTACATATTAGATACCTACTTATATAGAACAGACGGTAAATATCACCTGGGTGGATACCACTTATCTCAACAGCTCATATACGTCCCCAACGTGGGGCTCGAGCTTACCCTAAGTTAGGGTCAATTAAGCCTTAGTCGATCACGCTGGCCCAGTGCGGGTTGGTCGACTTCACATACAACCTTTGAGTTTCTTCGCAGGAGTGTGCAGTGTGCTGTTTCATCACGATGTTTTCCTTCACCGTAAGAGCGTCGAATAAACGTATAAATATGAGTTCGAAATTCGAAAACACATTGGTACGTGGTGGTAGGGATCGAACCCGCACGGATACCACTTATACTAGACATAATATAAATAATAAACACTAAGGTACTACATTCTCTTGTGGCTCAAAAGTTACATTATAGAATGATGTGGGTATTCAAGAAGGAACAGTAATAGGGGATAATTTTTGCTCTATCTTTAAAATTAACTGAGTTGTAAAGGTTTGATATTCAAGATTCGACACGTACCCACTTGTGACGTCATTTGTTAGTAACGCTATATAATCTCCATACAAACAATCGTTTTTGAAAGAGACAGACATATTGTAACTAAAAACACTGTAAATTAGTTTTTCAACAGATTCTGTTTTTTTCTTTGCGAATCGTCTGCTACTAATCTGTATTTTAAAAATGATTCATAAAATATGGTAAATTTAGGAACAGTCCGATCCCCTATTGATAAATAATTTTAAAATATAAATTTTTACCTAAAGTGTCATGTATATTTTTGTAAATAATCATAAAATTCTTAGATATCACTCGTTTATTATCCATCGGAGTAGAAGGTATTACATTGATCCTTTGTTATTTATAGTATTGGTTATATCCTATCTATATAAATCTACTAAGTATCATAACTTGACCAAATAAACAACTTCTATATCTCACCATCATCGTTAAGTTTGACTTCTAATGGCAACAACAAGGTAAGCCTTTCGTGAATGGCAACACTTACCTTTCGTGAATGGCAACACTTACCTTTCGTGAATGGCAACACTAACCTTTCGTGAATGGCAACACTTACCTTTCGTGAATGGCAACACTAACCTTTCGTGAATGGCAACACTTACCTTTCGTGAATGGCAACACTTACCTTTCGTGAATGGCAACACTTACCTTTCGTGAATGGCAACACTTACCTTTCGTGAATGGCAACACTTACCTTTCGTGAATGGCAACACTTACCTTTCGTGAATGGCAACACTTACCTTTCGTGAATGGCAACACTAACCTTTCGTGAATGGCAACACTTACCTTTCGTGAATGGCAACACTAACCTTCCGTGAATGGCAACACTTACCTTTCGTGAATGGCAACACTTACCTTTCGTGAATGGCAACACTTACCTTTCGTGAATGGCAACACTTACCTTTCGTGAATGGCAACACTAACCTTTCGTGAATGGCAACACTAACCTTTCGTGAATGGCTGTTTACGCCATCGAGTTATTAGGGCCGGTGGGGCGGCAATTAAAAAGATTTAATTATTTAAATGCGATTTATTAATATAAGTTCACATTGTTAGTGTCGAGAATGACAAGCAAAGACAATGTTGCCAGATGGCCAAGAGTTGCCATCACATAAAAGTTTTCTATAAAATAAAGCGCTCCACACACTGTACTTATTGTATTAAACATAATTCCCGGGCGAGGAAAATACTTATAAAAATACCCTTAAAGTTTATAAACAAACCATTCGATAGTTCAGAAAGTCAATGAAAAATAAACTTAAATTACACTGGCTTAAATGCTCTACAAAAAATATATTTAGTCTAATCTTAAGATTATTGGTAAGTGGACTGTAATTTTAATTTAGTCTTAAGATAAAACTACCCATTTGATACAGAGTTTAAAGAGATTTTACAAATAAGTATCTATTAGCAAAAATAACTTTACTTTTTAATTTACAATTTAAGTAACATGAAAAACAATATTGGTTTTTTCTAATAAAAGGAACAATGATAAAATATGACATAAAATGAAAGCTTATTTATTATTTTACGAATCTAGACTAATAGTTTTGCAAGTCTAGGGTTAGCATTTAAATATAGAACTTACTCACACAACTATTTTTATTACTAATAAGAACAAAATTATTGGTAACAAAAATATTACTTATCTAGTTATAGTTTATCTCTTGGCGTCGTTACTATATTAACACATAAGTCCTACGAGAACAAACTAAAAATATAGTTAACAAAATACCTACTATCTACCTAAGTTTATCTCTTGGCGTCGTTATAATACTAACACTTACAAAGAAGTCCTACGAGAATAAACTAGAATATTACCCATTTATAAAGATGTAAAATTATAATAATTGTATACCTATCTATAAAAAGGTAAAAGAGAGACCTTGTTAACTGACACCTTTTTTATGCTTTTATTTGCAAATTGTAATTGTACAACACGGACTTTCCCGTCTTGTCCTGGGAATACGTCCATTACTCTGGCTAATGGCCAGTCCAGGGGGGAGGAATCTTCACGAAACAAAACTAACTGTCCTACCTGAATGTTAGGATGAACCCCACGCCACTTAGGCCTACTTTGTAATTGACACAAATATGCATTTTTCCACGCCTTCCAAAAATGTTGTACCATTCTAGTACATTGATGCCAAAAACGAAGCCTGCAAGTAGGTATAAGTGTATAGTCTGGTTCTGGAATAGCCGTGATTGGTCTACCAATTAAAAAATGTGCAGGCGTTAAACATGTGAAGTCCTGGCCATCTCTAGTCAGCGGAGTGAGAGGGCGCGAATTTAAAACTCCTTCCACCTGTACCACCACAGTTTGAAACTCTTCGTAAGTAAAAATAGATTTACCTATTACTCTACGAAAATGATACTTCGCGCTTTTTACTCCTGCTTCCCATAATCCTCCCCATGTTGGAGAGTAAGCAGGTATGAATTGAAACTCAATTCCTTTTTGAATAGCAAAAGTCATGATGTTTTCACGATGCTTTTCGTCATTATGTAATCTATATAAATCATTTAAAATGTTCTTACAACCTTTAAAATTAGACGCGTTATCGCAATATATTTTTGAAGGTAAACCTCTACGATAAACAAATCTTTTCAAAGCCGCTAAAAAGGTCTCACTTGTCATATCAGAGACTAGCTCCATATGAATAGCTTTAGTTATAAAGCAAACAAATAGCGCTACATAGCCCTTAGATATTACAGGATTACGCTTGCGGGTCTGTTTGATATCAAACGGACCGCAATAATCAACGCCTGTGACGTGAAATGGTGCTATGGGAGTGACTCTATCGCGTGGTAGTGTACCCATTAGTTGCTCAGAAGCCGTACTTTTAAGCTTAAAGCAACGCATGCATCTGTGCAGAACCTTTTTGACCTCACGGATACCACCCATTATCCAATACTTTTGACCGAGATTAGCGTAAGTTAATTTTGGTCCTGCATGCAATAAATAAAGATGCTCTCTTTCAATTATCGCTTCAGTTATGTGACATTTTTTAGGTAATATGAAAGGGTGACGCTGATCATACGGTAAGTTCGCGTTATCTATCCTACCGCCCACTCGTAGAGCACCATTCCCATCCAAAAAAGGCGACAAGGAACATAGAGAACCGTTCAGCTTTTTGTTAGTCTGTAAACAAGAAATTTCTTTTTGTAAATGAGCTTTTTGAATATAAGTAATTATTTTTAACATTGAACAATGCATTTCAGAGACAGCAATAGTTTTAGTTTTATCAGGCTTAAATTTATTTTTACAGTTATTATAAAATCTGTAAACATAAGCAATTATACGCTGTAATTTCGTTACATTTGAACATTTTTCAAAAATAGGCAAAGGATGCTGTTGATCCAGAGTTTGACATCCTGAGTGAAAAACAGAATTATTACACTCCGATTTTATATTCTCAATAGAACCATAACGCTCTGTAGTATTAGAGATATTAATTAAATGTTGACTGGGTTGAATTACATATTTTATATTAAAGTCAAAACTATGTAAAAACGACGGCCCTTGCCACCACAGTTTATTTGAAGCTAGTGCTTTTGGATCAACGCCCCGAGACAAGCAATCCGCGGGGTTATCTGCACCCTGCACATGGCGCCATGAATTTAAATCTGTCAGTTTAATTATTTCGTTTACTCGATTTTTTACAAATGTTTCAAGCTTGCCATGCTTTGACTGAATCCATGCCAATGCTACCATAGAGTCAGTAAACAAAATTACATCCTGAACATTTATAATTTCTTTAACTTTATGAATCAGTTGACTGAGCATCATTGCACTACTAAGCTCTAGCTTTGGTATTGTTAACTTATTTTTTAAAGGCGCAACTCTAGATTTAGAACATAATAGACTGACATGGACCTTCTTGCCATGACAAGCTCGCACATAAATACAGCAGCCATATGCAGATTGCGACGCATCACAAAACCCTATTAATTGGACATTATCAGAATTATTAAAAAATAAGTCTCTGTTAACATGGATAGGTTCAATCTCACAAATGTTGGTATAAAATTTAATCCAATCGACTAATAAAACTTTAGGTATATGATCATCCCAATGTAGTTGCGACTGCCACAGCTTTTGTATAAAAAGTTTGCCTCTCAATATTATAGGTGAAATAATACCCAACGGATCAAAGAGACTGCCTATGAAGCTTAATACAGATCTTTTAGTCCAGACCATATCATTAAATGGCTTGATACAACAAACCTTGAATTTATCATTTTTGACGTCATAATAAATACCTAATGCCTTCAAATATGCATAATCATCGCTCATTTCTCGCTCATCAAAATGATGTTTCTCTATAGGAATGCCATGAAGAATATCTGGATGGTTAGCCGACCACTTATGAAGCTCAAAGCCACCTTTAGTTAGTAGGTTAATAATTTGATCTCTTACCTGTATAGCTTCAGAGATTGTTTGCCTACCAGCTAAAATGTCATCGATATAGGTATTTTCACGTAGAGCTTCAGCTGCCAATGGATACTCCTGGCCATATCTATCAGCCAGTTCCTTCAGGCACCTCGTAGCTAAGAAGCTGGAGCACTTCATGCCGTAGGTCACGGTCTGGAGCTGAAAACATTTTATAGGATCATTAGGACTTATTTTCCATAAAATATTTTGTAAAATTTTGTGAGAGTCATTTAATAAAATCTGACGAAACATGGATTTAATATCTGTCATAAAAACATAACTATATGTTCTAAATCTGAGCAAAATTTCAAATAAATCACTTTGCATGATATGGCCATTATAAAGGACGTCATTCAATGACAACCCTGTATTTGTACGAGCACTCGCGTCAAACACAACTCGAACTTTCGTAGTTTTCCGATCTGGGCGCAATATTGCGTGATGAGATAGAAAATAGTGGGACTCAAAAGGTACCTTACTGTTGTTGATATCATACAACTTGGCATGCCCACACTCTACATACTCATCTATAAAATTTGTATATTGAATTTTAAGATCTTCATCTTGAGCTAATTTTTTTAAAGTTTGATTGAGCCGCATAAAAGCAATAGAAAAGGAATCGCCCAATTGTAAGGAATCTAATGATTGTGTAAGGGGAAGATTTACATGGAACCTACCTTCAGAGAGAGTTGTTGTTTTCTTGAACTCCTCTTCGCACAAATCTTCCTCCTTTTTGAGTGGCTGCAAATCCTTCAGCTCTGCCTCAGCTTTCCCCTCATGTGACTGGCTATTCTTTGTTCCTGTTATGTTAGGTGTTAGTGGCATGCTTTCACACTCCCAGAATTTTTCTATTAAATCTGTTAGTCTATCCTGATCTTCAACCGATGAATGCAGCACGCAGGCCTGAAGTGAAGACTTTTTGTTTAATGAATTAGTGTTCATGCTAACTTTCCCAGCCACAACATATCCTAGCTTCGTATTCATAAGGGTAGGCCCATCAACAAGCTCAATTTTCTCTGGTAATATTATACTGAAGAATATATCAGCTGATAACAGCACAGAGATAGGCTCTGGATTATTGAAAGTATCATCAGCAAGCATGATGCCTTGCGGGATATCTTTCATGTTTAAAAAACATTTTTGCTGTGGCAGCGGCGTGGTTATACTTTCTACAACAGAACAAACAACATCCTTAGAAAAAGAACCATCCAATGTATTAATGTTGATAACAACAGCTTGTGATACTGGACTTGCCTGCTGTCCCAAAGTAATTATATTAAGATCCTTTTTAAAAGAATTTAATTTTAATTTACTAACCAAATTTTTGGTAATAAAGGATACCTGACTACCACTGTCAAGAATACCCCGGACGGTCAAATAAGTTCCGTCCTTACAAGCCAAATGTAATTTTACAGTAGGCAACAAGACAGCTCCAGTATCACAACTGCGCGATCTGCTATATAAATTAGCAGCGTCATGTACCTCCTCCTCCACATAATGCAGAAGAGCATTGTGATCTTTTGAATTACAATTAGAACACTTAAGCCGAAACTTACATTTGGAATTTGGGTGACTATTTAAACATATAGCACAATAATTTTTGTCCTCAACAAACTTAATTCTATCACAGACAGAAGCTAATTTAAATTTAGGACAGTTATAAAGTCTATGAATGCCTTCATCACAATATTGACATTTAACACTATTTTTATTAATAAAATTTCCCAATGTCACTTTAGGTTTAGATTGCAGTGATGATTTAGACGAACTGGGGACATTATGCCTTTGTGATTCCTCAAAGGAAGCAGCCCTATCCTCAATAAAAGTTAACAAATGTGATACCTTAGGTAGGACGTCCTTGATTCTCTCCATGTGGAAAGCCCTTGCAGTATACTGGTCTAGCTTCCTCAATAAAATGGGTAGAAGAAGCATGTCCCACTTGTCCACTGGTTGACTCATATTCCGTAGCGCTCCCAGATGTTGACGTACATGAGAAACAAATTCTCTTAAATTTGCAGCTGTTCCCTTATTAACTGAACTCCCTTCAAGATAGGACTGAGTTCCTTATAAATGTTGAAGTATTTGTCTTCCAAATCATTTTCATAGAAGTCAGATTCCATGGTAGTGCCTTGCAATACATTTATTTGAAGTTGTAGTCGCCGATATTCGGATAAATTAGTTTCCAAACTTTTAAATCGCAGTCTGAGTGAATCTCAAACGTCAAAGACGTGTCACGACGTGGTGATAACCAACCACGCAGACGTTACAAAATGGCAGCAAACGTGCGCAAGCGGTGCAAAGCGCCGCCGACGCCGGGTCTTCGTTGCTCGAACACTTTTTGACGAGATAACTCGTCAGCCTTACCCCACCAGCCAGAAAAAAGCCGAAGAAACGGGCAATGCTATTATAACACAGCAATTTGCACAAAAATCACTCGGGACGACTCACTATACTGGCACTCGTTATTAATATAGGCACTGGTTTTTTAAGACCACTTTAGGCTCGAATGGCCACTTGTTTACGCCATCGAGTTATTAGGGCCGGTGGGGCGGCAATTAAAAAGATTTAATTATTTAAATGCGATTTATTAATATAAGTTCACATTGTTAGTGTCGAGAATGACAAGCAAAGACAATGTTGCCAGATGGCCAAGAGTTGCCATCACATAAAAGTTTTCTATAAAATAAAGCGCTCCACACACTGTACTTATTGTATTAAACAATGGCAACACTTACCTTTCGTGAATGGCAATACTTACCTTTCGTGAATGGCAACACTTACCTTTCGTGAATGGCAACACTTACCTTTCGTGAATGGCAACACTTACCTTTCGTGAACCATTGAGCCTAAGGGCGAAGTAAAAAGATTAGCCAACGATGTCTCAATTATTCAAGCTCTTTTATATGTCGTAGGTGAGCACTACGAAAATTTTTTTGAAATTGCAAGGGCAATATATTTTCTGTAAGTTTCTATGAGAAGTTTATTCTTATCTTTTAGTATTGTAACTGTCGTGGCCATATCGTAGAATTGACCACATCATGAAATTTTCGATCATTTCATGAAATGGTCACATTTCATGATGTGGGCAACTAAATTTGACCAGATCATTAAATCGTGAACACTTCACGATATTGTCTTCCACGATTGGCCATATCGTGAAAATAGGGCGTCCATAAAATATTTAATAAGAATCTAAATTATGTTTGGTACTTATTGTTCTCTAAGTCCGACAGACATTTTCAGAGTACTTTTTCATCAGAAACTCTTTTTTCTTCCTCATTTTAGTAACGAATTATTCACTTTTTCACTGCGACCGCCATGTTGTTACATAAACAGAGCGCTTCCAGCGCCTCCATCGGCAATTAATGTAATAATTTTACGATATGATCAAATAATTTTGACCATTTCATGAAGTAGCTGCGTTTTTTGTTGAACATATCGACAGAACGATTTCTTATCGTTGATCTGGCCAAGGCACATCATGATGTGGCCAATGGACAGTGAAAATTTCTGTGATGTGACCATTTCATGAAATTGTCGAAAATTTCATGATGTGGTCAATTCTACGATATGGCCACGACATATATACCTTGTTGAATCCAAAACCGAGAGAACGCGAAGTGTCTCCGTTTCAGCTCGAGCAAAATTACTTTCGTATGTCCGGTGGATCTCCGAAGGGTTATGTCCGTCTGTTCTACAGGTCGCATTTCTCAACCGATTCTCATGCACTCGTTCGGTCGATTAATTTGTCTAAAATACCAAATAAACACTCCATCACAATTTCCCTATTGCCCAGCAGCCGCCACAAGCTGCTGCACCACACGAAGAGTGTTGTAGAGGATTGGTGTGTGGCAATATCCAGGGCACAGTCCGAAGAAAAGGTATTTATATATTATATAACTAACATGGAAAAATTCTGATAAGCTTTAGGGTAGGATTTTTTTACTGTCGAAGATCAGGACATGAAGTGAAGAATTTAGCAGAAAAAAGACAAAATCGAAACGTAAGAAATCTAAATTTGAAAATTAAATTAAAATGGAAGATAAAACTGCCAGCAAGAAAGGTTGCCAGTCATAAAACAGGAAAGAGGACGAATGCCTCGTTACATCCCATACCTCTATTTTAAGTTTCCCCATTTATAACCTACTTACATCTGGATTTGAAGTGATTATATTACGCGTGTCAATTCTACTTCCCACGAGAGCTTTCAAACAAAGCTTTATACTATAAGGATAAGTAAGTTCACATTCACAACACTAACATAAGAATAAAGTAGTGTAGAGAAATAATGTTAATATGACATTCATTGTTTCATCAGCCAAGTCTGCATCAGCGATTTGATGTTGCTTAAATTATGATCGTTAGTACGAGATGGTTTACCGCGTCTGCGCATAGTACCGTCCACAGAAAAAGACACTAGATTCGGTTTTTATGATTTTTTATGATCTCTCTTGCTCTCTTTATTTAGGGAAAGCCACCAAAACATACTCGTAGTACGAAAAAAATTCAACCAAAAGCTCTAATATTGTTGATGATTTTTCTTACAGATTTCGGTCTAAGATCGATAATTTGCTCATAAATATAACCCTTCATAAATATTACGTTCAATATTATTCTATTTTTAAAGAATATGCAAAGTATAATATAATAGTAGATAGTGATTAGTATTTTGTTCTTGTTTGTTGGTAAAATATTTAAGTACATATAATTATTATATTAATATTATATATTATTATGGGGAAACTTCTTATTATTATTATTTTTATTATATTATTATTATATTTTTTATAACTGTTGTGTTCGTCATATTAAATAAAATAAAATAAATAAAATAGGGACACTGATATTTCTAAACATCGCGCTCATAAATTTATCTGCCGACGCTACTAGATGATATCTTTTATAAACGTTTACACGATGAGTTATGATGTGGATTTTACATGTAGGTAATTTTATAATATTAAACACGAACATTTGGACTTTACAAGCCTCTGCTCAGTTTATTTCGTAACATGGGTTCGTTCTTGTTTTGTGTTCTCTTATTCATTTGCCCAGAATATAATTATTACAAATAGACATCAGCCACTCAAGCATCTACGTTAGAGATACCTCATAATCGATACTGTCTATCAACAGCGCAAAATCATCGATAAATTCCAAAAAGAAAGTTTTTATAAATGTATATAAATTCAGCCTAAAAGGTCCCACTGTTGCATTGTATGTAACCTCCCCATTTTTCTTCCACTCGTAACGATTTTGAGCAATCTCCCACCAGTCCTGTCGATAAGGATTTAAATCGTCCCGCCATCTTTTACGGGGCTAACCTCGACGCCTGTTCCCATCTTGAGATGTCCACTGGGTGAATACTCTTGCTCATCCTTCCGGATGCATGCGGCTAACATGTCCAGCCCAATCCCAATTCAGTTTCGCAGTCCTGAATAACTTAATTTTGATTAGATGATAGTTTAGATAGATAGATAATCATTTTTATTTCTAAAATACCTTATTCTTCTTCGTATCAATGATAAAACTCATATTTTCTGGGCTCAGTACCTATTTACTTAATCAAATACTTACAAACAACATGAAAACAATTTTGTATTTCCAGCAGTGGACTGTAACGGCCCGTTGATGATAACCGCTTTTTGAGTGATGTGAATTTAACTAGATGTATTTTGTTTTTTATCAGATGGCCGTGTGTGAAATGGCCCCATATATTTATTTTATTTCATTATGTATTTGATTTCAATGAGTACAATAAAAAAAATACATAAGCGATTCGGTGACGTATTTTCGCTAGGGCCGCTGTTTCCCGTCCGGGAGACGCCAGTTCAAGCCACTGCGTACCAATTTATGTGTTTTCGTTTTTTGTTTATATACGTTTATTCTACGCTCTCTTGAACAAAAATTTTTGGTCTCTCCATACAAAGTGAGACTCCCTACCGACCCATTTTGTATGGAGAGCACAAAAATATTTTTGTCGCAGGAATTTTTTCGTGAAAAGTTGTTCAGTTTGACGGATATCACTATCACTACACGGCGGGAACAAAACGATGTAAATTTCACGGTGTATAAAGTTCACAGCGCACAGTTACGCCACGTTCTGCTATGTGCAGTATGTTTACTTGTTCAGCGAAAGCATTGCTCTTACTTTCGTTGAGCACGACCGCCCTGCTGTTTGCTATGTTGATTCATACTTCGCAAAGTTGCGGACCGGTCGACCTAAAGCCCGTCACGGACGAAACGCTGTAATGTTTATTATAGCGAAGTGCGATTCACACAGTTGGAGTCCTCTGCGTGCTATTATCTAATCTATGCCACTGCTCATCCCAAAAGTTCGTTTTTATCAGCATGATTTTGAAAGCTCTAGTTCAGACCGTCATAAGCAACAACTTTTCCCAAGGAACAAGGTTTGAAAAACCCCAAAAAAATTCGACCTCCCATACAAATTAGTAAAGTCGATTTTTTTGGGGGTTTTCAACCCATGTTCCTTGGGAAAAGTTGTTGCTTATGATGGTCTGAACATTATATTTAAATTTTGCTAGGGATTGCAAAATCATGCTGTATAGGTACCTTAGTAGGTCAGTTTGAGAAAAAAAATAACCAGGTTTCTCGTTGTACATATAAAATACGACGAGCTAATGGGCCCGTTTTTTACAAAACTACTATTTACAATAATTTCGTGGTTGTATAGGTATACTATGTTTTTTTTTTTGTTTAGGTGAATTAGCTACTCAATGTACAAGTTGTTAATTGGATTTTTATCAATCAAGCTACTAATCGTTTGCGACTAAGTATTATAAATATATTATAGCTTTGTCTGTCACGGGCACAGAGTCTTAAAAAATCTATTAAAGTATTCCTTTTAAAACTTACAGCTAAAAATGTTAATACATTAACCAGTGCTTACATGATCGCTTCCACAAGTGCAAAGCTTTTACAAATTTTCTTATTCAATGTGCATCTAGTGTACCCCATTCACTTCTTAATCAAGCCGACTCTATCATTACTTTTAACTTTAAACTTGCAACGAACAGACACCCAGACGTTGGGGTACTGGTTAAACCACTAACCATAGAGTAACCGTGGTTACTACACTTCGTTACTTCTCGACCGCGATGTGAAGCAATCACCGCACCGTACCGGCGGACAGCTTAACCATGGTTCATTTCCTACCATTTGTCGATATCTGTTTGTTTTGTAACTAGATATATCTAGATTAGACTGAGCGTGAAAAGATTCTGTCGTATTCTTTTTAACAAAGAAGCATATGGAGGGTACAGGGAAAAAACATGTCTAGTCACAAAAGTAACTTCACGAGATATCGCGTTTTGAAAGTTTGGAACGATGTAATTTATGTTATTTTCGTGTATACTTACATTTATAATAAAAGCGGAAAATAATAGTTCATTGAAAACACTACATTTCCCATTTTTTTAAAGAAACGGACTAGGCGTTTTTTCCCTGTACCTTTCATATGCAAGCTAACTTTTTGTCCTTTGTAATAAGTACATCCCTACCCAACAAAAACTGTGTACCTTCCTAAGGCAAAAAACAAAGTGGAAGAAGGGTAAGAGTCTATTTTACTAGTTCGTTTTGTGAAAATAGGGAGCATTTATTTTATTGTGAATTTCCCTTTGGACTACTTCGGCAAACAATAGAGGATCGGACTGTTCACCATATTTTATGAATTTACCATTTTTTATAAATTATTTATAAAATATAGATTAGTAGCAGACGATTAGCGAAGAAAAAAACAGAATTGGTTGAAAAACGAATTTACAGTGATTTTTAAAGTTTCAATATGTCTGTCTCTTTCAAAAACGATTTTTTGTATGGAGATTATATGGCGTTACTAACAAATAACGTCACAATTGGGTATGTGCCTCTCTGTCTAATCTTGAATTTCAAACCTTTATTAATTTTAAAGATAGAGTAAAAATTATTTTATTGTTCGATAGCAGAAACTAAGAAGTTTGGATTTATAAAATTAAAAAAAAGTAGTCCGATCCCCTATTCCATCGATGAATGATATTTCGAAGAACAGTTCCGAGCTCACGGGGAAAAGCCTGCGCCTGGCCCTCGCCTGTAAGATCCAATCTCTGAGCAAAAAATCACATCTATCGTACAACAATCACACTTTAGCATTTTTATATTTCAGTATTTACTCTCATCAACATCAACGGCCCGTTACAGTCCACTGCTGGACTATGAGCCTCCTCCACTTAAGTGGAGGGTTTTGCCATAATCTCCACGCTTGGCAGGCGGGTTGGAGATCGCAGATTAAAAGGTTACTGTATCAGAGAGCGCTGCTGCCCGTTCCCTGTTCAATGTGTAGTCCCTAAGTCGCCTCTTACGACACGCACGGGAAGAGTAGGGGTTGGTGACTAATGTATTCTACTCTGCCGTCACCACACGGCAATTACTCTACTAATTATATATCAGTTATTCCAAGACACATTATGGAGTGGGAGTTGTTATTTCCACCAGCTCGTGCCTTCGGTAGAATAACACGGAAACTTTAGATGTTTAATTAATTTCAAACAATGTCTGATTTGTTCCGAAAACATCTTCTCCATTTTGATCCGTTGCTGTCAGCCAAACAAGCTTTAATTACCTATGGAAAATTTTAACACAATTTATTTTTGTATTTCTGAAAAATCTACCCTTTCTGGATTTGCTAATTGTATTGTGAAAAAGCAACAGCATATATTTGTGACAGTTATAAACAAAAACTATTACTATCCATCTTACTAAAATTCACAGATACACGTAACGAGAGATTACCCAACAGCACCAGCACCCGAAAAAAATTATAACCCTATATTTCGCCACAGAATAAATAACAATGTGTTTTCGCCTTTCGGGATTTAAAACTAATTTTAACTAGGTTCATTGCTAATAAAATGTCGGTTTGCATCTAGCTTTTGTGTACATATATTTTAAGCTTTGCGCACAGAATACATTTTACGGTAACTTTCCCCGACAAAAGGCTGTTACCGGTTTCAGGGGTGACATGAGGGCGGAATGCGAAATATCCGCTTATACACACTTATTTCCCTTCATCAAAATAAGAATTAGAATTTCTGATTGTGAAGCTGTCCTGTATTGTTGCAAAATTTTATGTATTTCTTTACGTGACGTGTTCATTAAATTATGCAAATCGTCACGACTTTGATCGGATCTGGGTTTATTTCAGATTACGAGCATCACAAGTTTTATGTATGAAATACATTTTAATTTCTACCTTACCTATATATACTCACACATACTTCTAAATCTTATTTATACGTATCTCTTAAATTGCTTTGCTACAAGTTTGTACATGCCTTGTGGTGACGGCAGAGTAGAATACATTTGTCACCAACCCCTACTCTTCCCGTAGGTGTCGTAAGAGGCGACTTAGGGACTACACATTGAACAGGGAACGGGCAGCAGCGCTCTCTGATACAGTAACCTTTTAAAGTCAAAGTCAAAGTCAAATTTTTTTATTCGAATTAAGATTTTTACAAATCATTTTTCGACGTTAATCTGCGATCGCCAACCCGCCTGCCAAGCGTGGAGATTATGGCTAAACCCTTCCACTTAAGTAGAGGAGGCTTATAGCCTTATAGCCCAGCAGTGGACTGTAACGGGCCGTTGATGTTGATGAAGTTTGTACTCTATTAAACCATGTTTGCCACTAGGTTCTTTATTTTTAAACTTTTACCAGTACAATATAGATTTAAAGCAAATAAAAAGTTACACAAGTAATCTGAACAAAATAGTCTGACAAGTTTGTATTGTTAAAAAAAGTTTCGCCATCATAGAACAATTTCTTTTCAAGAGTTTAATTGATGAGCAGTCAAACTGCGTTTGCGCCTCCAGCTATAAGATCCAAGTGATATAATAAGAAGTTCTTTGTATAGTCAGTTGGACTGACAGTAATTATCTCGACTGCCTTTAAAGAATTGAGGCGGGACTGTATGTATAATAGTTTCATTTGGTACCAGTTAAAAATGGTCACATCGGTGTATTTGGTCACATGATCATCTTGTCGTCTGCGTCAGTACGGCGATGAACCTTTAGGTGTGTTCCAGTGTCGTTTCTATACTCATTTAGTAATTATAATACGTGGTGATCGCCTCAAATAAAAAAAAAATCTTTGTCTATTATTTACGTCGTAAAGTGGGCATACCGTTGCAATTTATTATTATCACTTTAAATTATTTATGACCAAACTTACGTTTAATGTTTTATTTTAACACCTTCAAATCAGAAAGAAACATGCAATTTTTGCGTGGAAAATACGCGAACGAAGAAAAATAATAAAAAAAAATCTCCATTTCATGCAGTCAAAAAATGTTTCAGTTATTGTAATAACATTACATCCAAATATACCGACTTAGCCCCTACAGATTTTCCATAGAACTCGCGGTTATTTTTTTTATTTTTTTTATTGGCATGGTGCGGTTTGCACATCGCCACAGGGACTCAATATAATCTATGACCAAGTTCCACCAACTTTGTTCGCTCAGAGAGTAATTATCTCGGTTGCCATAGAGAAATTGAGTCGGAGTGCCGTATGGATGGTGTTATGCAAGTTACGTAAGTATATCATCGCTGGAGATATTGTACAGATTATTAAGGGCACGTGACGCATAACCGGTTGAGAAAAGCAGGCGGGCCAAACCGAAACACGAATTATGTGGCGCTGGCGAGCCCCTCATTTGCAATGTTTGGTTAATAAACTGTGACTATTATGTATCTATTTAGCTTTTCTTTTATAAAGCTATATAATGCCAAGGTGTAGTGTATAATCTATATAATTGCATATCTTATCGCGCATCCTTTTTTCTATCTACTCATATGCTATATAGCGTGACATTGTTGTAAGAAGTAGCAAATTTTAATGATAATATATCAACTAATTAAATACGCCTATATTATATTTACCGTGTGGTGACGGCAGAGTAGAATACATTTGTCACCAACCCCTACTCTTCCCGTGGGTTTCGTAAGAGGCGAGTTAGGGACTACACATTGAACAGGGAACGGGCAGCAGCGCTCTCTGATACAGTAACCTTTTAATCTGCGATCTCCAACCCGCCTGCCAAGCGTGGAGATTATGGCAAAACCCTCCA